>JAGYWB010000027.1:1200000-1800000 GCA_022539455.1 Dendrobium nobile
CCGACATCAAGCTTAGTTATTCATATCACCCACAAATCGATGGACATATTGATGCTATGAACAGAACACTTGGTAACATGCTCCGACGTATTGTCCAAGAGCATCCCAAGCTATGGGACGAATTGCTAGGACAAGCTGAATTTGCTTATAATAGTATGCTGAATAGCTCAACTGGCAAAATTCCATTAAATGTTCTATACACTATACAACCAAATCATAGTTGATATTGTAGTACTACCTAAATGCACAAACAAGTCAGCTTCCTCATTTGTAAATCAATTTTCCTCTATGCTGAGTGGTGTCTTCCAAAACCTGATAGAATCCAATAAAAATTACAAACGGGCAGCTAACAAACATCGTAGGGAGAGGGTGTTTAAACTTGATGATTTTGTGATGGTCTATTAAGTCGTGAACATTTCGCCCCGGGAACCTTTTCCATTCTGAGCCCAAGGAAGATTGTACCGATCTTTATCCTCAAACAGATCAACCCAAATGCCTATGTTGCTTGTTTTCCATGCCACCTTAACACCTCATCTACATTTAATATTGCAGATATTTCACCTTACCATCCACCAGATGCAGCGCTAACAAGTCTCTTATCATCAGAGTCTGATTCTTCCATTGTTTGGTGAGAATGGTGTAGAGTATCATGGCCATCAGTTAACCTTATTTATCTTGCCATAGTTATATCATTTTACACTTTTTAGGTATTTTTATATATGTATTATGTTATATAGCTACAATTTCCACTACCTTAGTTTCTATTATAGGAATGTTAGTATATAGTCTGTTTTAGTTACTAGTAGCTAATTTCGGCAAGATGGCAGACCATTGCTAGCTGAAGTTTTGCATATATTCTTCCTGAGAAGAGAATTAGATAGAAAAATCATATTATACTTTCAGGCCAAATCCATTCTACTATATGCTTTGTTTCTTTTTCTTCTTGCACTACTTCTTCCACAGTATACCTCATCACTAAGGAAAAGCTCAGGCTTGTTTAAGGAAAGTAAAGATATTTGAGAAGCCTACTACTTTTTTGAGAATTGTGCTAATGTAGAGAATGTCTGTTATTAATGGAAAATTTAGTTTATTTCTTAAGTGTTTAAAAAAAAAGTGAAATGGTGTTTAGCAAAAATGTGTCTATTCAGAGGTGTCAGTTTACTTAATTTTTTTTAGTTTTGTTTACAACTACTATGGTTTTATGTGAATGGAAGTAGGAAATAAAGATTGCATGGCTTTCCACTAGCATTTTATTCATTTTTTTATCTTGTTTATCTAATTTCTCCAGCATTGTGGTATTAGAGCCCGATTTTGATTAGTGGACGTTAAATTTTTGGATTGAAGCAAAATTTTGGAAGATTTTGTATATTCTTCTAAAAATAAGGTGTGTGATTGTCAACCAAGTCTTAAAGAAAAGTTTTCATGGCAACAAGCACCATTTCTCAACCTTTGATTCTCATCTTCATTGATGAGAAGTATGAGTTTTGGAGTATCAAAATAAAGACGTTGTTTAAGACACATGATTTATGAGATCTTGAGTTGGATGGTGTGCAAATAAGAGAAAATGAATGGAGAAATAATGATAACAAGAAGAAGGATTTAAAGATTTTTTTTATTCAACAAACTATGAATAATAATATCTTTTTAAAGAATTTTTATGGCAGAGACAACAAAAGAAGCTTGAAATATTTTGGAGAATGAAATTCAAGGTTCTACAAGAATACAGTCAGTAAAGTTTCAATATATGAGACATGACTTTGAAACCATGAATATTAGTGAAGGAGAAAGGTGTTTAAAATTATCTCTCCTGTTTATCATCAATTGTGAACAAAATGCGATCATTTAGAGAGAAATTTTTTGATGAAAATGTTGTCTCCAAATAGTGGTGGAGTCAAAAATATTTCACAGTGGGACCTTTTTTTTTTAATTCCCTCAATTTTTTTTCATCCAAGCAGCTTAGCATTGACAGTTTTAAAACTTTTATTTAAAAAGCAAACTACTAAGTATAAGATGATGTACACTTATAATCATTTTTTTGAAAATCAAACTAGACTGGCTAGTTCGACCGGTTCAACCATGAATTGATTTAATGGCAGGTTCGGTCATCCTGAGGAACTGGACTAGCATCAAACCGGTTAAAATTGATTTGAACCGCCAGTTCATCCGGCCGACCATTGAACCGGTCCCGATTCTTAAGATCGATCAAATGAACCAATGTTATATTTAAAAATCTTTATTTAATATAAAATGTTTAATTAAAAAATAAATTATTTTAAATATAACATATTTTATTTAAAAATATAATTCTAAAAATTTAATTATATATATAATAATTGTAAATAATATTGCTAAAATAATGTCCTAATACCATGTGAGCTCCTATCCCATGGATATAAAAAAAGATATATAAACAACACCACATAAATCTCTTAAGTGATGTGGGACTAAATAACTAGTAGTTTTTAATTTCAACTTTCAACAATGTGTACATGAGGCTTGTTTGAATGAGAATTGGTTTGAAAAATTTTGTGTAGAATATGAAAATAAAAAATTATCATAATAATTTTTAAACTTCTTAAACATATAATTAATTATATATTTATAATTATTCAAATAAAAATAATTATTTATAATTTTTAAATTTCTAAAACTTTTTTAAATGCAAAATTAAATGATAGAAAAATAATAAAAAAACTTAAAAATAATATTGTATGACTTTATAAATATAGTTTTATAATGTAAAATTTATATATAATTTATAGATGTAAATTATGCTTAAAGATATAACATAAAACATTAATTATTATTAAATTTATACATTTATATATAAACTAAATTTTTATTAAATATAAATTAAAATCAAAGATTGAACATATTTATATTTAAATTTAAATTTAGCAATTATTTATATTTAAATATATAACATAAATATAATAATTATTTAAATTTAATTTTAAAATTCTATTATATATTATATATGTATGGATTTTATTTATTTTGTAGTCTCAAAATTCTTAGAATTATGAAATTTTTAAGATTAAATAATCTTTATTACTATGTTAGTTTTATTACTTTTAATAATATTATTATTTATTACGTCATTCGGTTCGAACCCGATTCAACAGGTCGAGCCATTCTCCTCTCATTCTTTCGGTTTGTTGTCCGGTCTGATTTTCGCAACCTTGCTTATAATCATTGTTTTGAAAATTGGACCAGACCGGCTAGTTCGACCGATTCAACTATGAATCGATCTTATAGTCGGTTCGGTCCTCCTGAAGAACCGATCTAGAATCAAACTAGTTTGAGCTACTAGTTCAACAGGCTGACCATTGAACTGGTACAGAATCTTCTAGTAAAACTAATAATGTTTTTTAAATTTTTTAATTTAAAATAAAATATTTAATTAAATATTAAATTAATGTAAATATCATATATTTTATTTAACCGTATAATTCCAAAATTTTAATTATATTATATACTCAATATAAATAATCTTATTCACACGATGACATAATACAATGTGAGTTTTAACTCATATATACAAGAAAATGTATAGAAATAACACAACATAAAACTCCTAAGTGATGTGGAACTAAACAACTAGTAGTTTTTAGTTTCAACTTTCAACATTGTGTGCATGAGACTTGTTTGAATGAGTATTTATTAAAAAAAAATTTTGTCGAATTATCAAATAAAAAATCATCATAATAATTTTTAAACTTCTTAAATTTATAATTAGTTAAATATTTATAATAATTAAAATAAAAATATTTATTAATATAAATTATCCTTAAATATATAACATAAATCAATTATTTATTTTAAATTTATATATTTATATGTAAACTAAATTTTTACGAAATATAAATTAAAATCGAAGATTGAAGATGTTTATCTTTATATTTAAAATTAGTAATTATTTATATTTAAATATTTTACATAGATATAATAATTATTTATATTTAATTTTAAAATTATGTAATATATTTTATATTTATAAATTTTATTTATTTTTTAGTCTCAAAATAGTTAGAATTATGAAATTTTTAAAATTAAATTATCATTATCATTATGTTAATTTTATAACTTTTAATAATATTAATATTTATTACGTCATATGTTTCGACCCTGATTCAACTGGTAAAACCTTGAACCTCTCCTTCTTCCGGTTCGCTGTTCAGTCTGGTTTTCACAACCTTGCATATAATTTATATCTTTTATTCTTCATATTTTGAAATAAAATGAATAATAATATCATTGTCAAACATAAAAAGTGTAAACTAAATATAAATTTCATTCAGAAGACATGCAAATTTGTAAGTCAGCTCAAGAAAAAAAAATCAATGGTTGTGATTTATAAATCAAGGTTTTCACATTCAAATAATTCCCAACATAGAATAGTAAATCCAAATTTATTTAAACAAACTTCTAAAGAGATTAATATGATAATTGAGTTAAAATGGAGATTTGTAAAGTTCTAACTATTAAGAAAGAAAACATAAAAATCATCATAATCTCCATTTCCATTCTCATGATCAAAATTCAAAATTCAAGTACATAGGCAGTTCCCTCTTTTTTTCGGAGGGGGAACCTGCCCCCACGAAACCAATCCACATTTGTCTTTAAAGTCCTATGGAGTCTTCCATCAAATTTTTAACATGTGGTGACAGCTATTAAAGAATCCAAAGATCTTGCTGTGACAAAAAATCAAAACTTCACTTACCTAAACAATCCAATTGGCCATGAAGATGAGATCGACGGAGTAGGACACGGAGCAGCAACATTGGAACTCGAGTGAGAGAGAGAAGCTGAAGTGTCGGGAGGGGTTCTTTAGTAAGGACAAAGTTTCCCTTTTAACGGACGATTTATGCCTTGTCATATCAGCAAGGCACGTCGAACATTTGACTAAGTCACTCAAGCATAAATCACCCATTAAACCGGTGAATTTACCGAGTTCGAAATTTTTTTTTAAAACATGCTTGAATGCTTAATACAATTTTTAATAATAGCTTTATCAAAATTTTATACAAAACATTGATTTAAAAAGCAATAACTATCTCAAACAGAGCTATTATTTTTCAAATATTGCTTATAACAAATATATGCTCATTTAACACACACACACGAGGAAATTAAATTTTACAACCTTCATAAGTTTCAAAGGACCTTGATTAAAAAATAGAAATAACATAATGAACTATGTATAATACAGCATCATGAAGCTTACCATGCAAATTAAGCACGTACGAATCATGAAACGGAGCTTGGTATTTGTGATTGATCATCTTTGATTCTAACTAAAGCCGTGACATGCGAAGCACTTGCTCCACAGACTGCTTGGAGTGAGCCATCATATTCTTCTTTGTTTTCTTTATCTTCACCTTCTGTAAAGAAGACCTCTCGCTCTTAACCATCCCAGCCTTAAACTCCCGTGCCATCTCCCTCAACTTCGTCTTCTCTATTTTCTTCGTCGAGTTCTTCGGAAGCTCATCCTGGAACACCACCTTTCTCTACACCATAAGGCGTGGCATGTTGCTCCCGCAATACGCTAATATTTCATCCCCCGTCACCTTCTCCACCTCTCCTTTCACTACAACAAATGCGCATGGCGTTTCTCCCCAGGGATATGAGGCATTGCCACCACCGCCGCCTCCAACACCTTGTAATAACTATGCAACACCTTCTCCACCTCCATGCTGCATATATTCTCCCCACCTAAAATAATTATATCCTTTATCCGATCCTTTATCTCCACGTATCCATCTGGGTGCACGACTCCTACATCCCCTATTAAAAACCATCCGTCCCTGAACACCTTCGCAATCGCCTTCTTGTACTTAAAGTAACCTTTCATCATGCTACTCCCGTGAAGCACAATCTCTCCGACGGCCTTCCCATCTCGTGGGACACTCTCCATTGTTAACCCAAATGTTTCCTTCATGTCTACTTCAGTAAGGCTTAGGATGCTGATCCCCTGCCTCGCCTTTAGCCTCGCACGCTGCTCTACAGGCAATTGGTTCCACTCTACTCGCCACTCGCACACCAATACTGCTCCCATGGCCTCCGTCATCTTGTAAGATTGAGTGACGTGGAATCCCATCTTATTTAACTTTTCTAGAAGAGAATCCGGTGGAGGGGCTTCAACAGTGAGCACCTCGACAGCAAAGTTAGTTTTTTTCTTGTGATCCTCCGCTTCGCAAGAGTCGAAGAGGATGTTGAAGATGACGGGCGCACAACACATGTGGGTGACTCTATGTTCAGCGATGGCCTTATACATAACCTCAGTTGAAGTAGACCGAATGCAGTTGTTAGTGCCGCCTCGGGCGGCAATACCCCATGTGAAAGTCCTGCCATTGTAATGAAACATAGGGAGAGACCAAAGATAAACCGGTTCAGTTCCCATTCCCCACTGCAACAGCAAGCTCAGCGTACTCAAGTACCCTCCACGATGGCTATAAACCACGCCCTTCGGCACTGACGTCGTACCAGACATGTAGCTGAGTGAGATGGCATCCCATTCATCTGTAATTACCGAAAGCTCTACAGTCGGATCTCCCGCTGTGATTAGTTCTTCATATTCTAAGCCTCCAATAGCATTTTTGTGTGTCTTGGTGCTGGCCGGTTCATCTATGACAATGATGATTGGCAAAGGTTCCGCCTTTGCTTCTTAAAGATGGAGAAGGGCGTTTGGAGTGAGAGGGACTAATTGGTGGTCGATGAAGAGGAGTTTGGCTTCAGAGTGATGGAGAATTAAGGCAATGTTGGGGGCATCAAGGTGGGTGTTGATGGTGTTAAGGATAGCGCCTGCCATCGAAATGGAGAAGTGCATCTCATACATGGATGGAATGTTTGGTGCAAGGATGGATACTACGTCGTTATTAGAGATGTGGAGAAGGGAGCGGAGGGCGACGGCGAGGCAGCGATAATGGGTGTGTGTTTGTTCCCAGGTGAAGTGGTTGTGGTTGTATATAATTGAGGTTCGAGTGGAGTATACGGTGGCAGCTCTATGAAGAAAAGTTAGCGGGGTCAGGGCTGCGAAGTTAGCTGGGTTCTTTGGGAATGCTTCCATTGTTATGGGTAAAATCCAACAGGGAATGGAAAGAAAAGAAGAATGTGGAAAGAGTACTTGGACGGGAATCCCGGCATGGCTATATATATATATATATATATATATATATATATATATATATATATATATATATATATATATATATATATATAATATTTAAGAATTGAATTGAAAATTTATAAATATATATTGAAAATAATTTTTATTCTACATAAATTTAATATTTTTTGGGATCATGAAAATTCTGTAGATCATGAAAATTATGAAAAAAAAAATTTGGGAAAATGATTATGATTAGCTTTGAAGTTCTTATATTTATTTTAAAATTAATGTAATATATAAATAATTTGTATCACAATGATGCTAAAAAATTAACAAATTTCATATTCTAAATTTTTACTTTAAATTTAAAATTTAATCAATAAGAAATGTCGATTGACCTAATAAATAAAAACATTATTTGGATGTTTTATTATTATTATTATTATAATAATTATAATTTTTATTATTATTATTGCTTTAGATTACTTATATACATGCAAGATATCAACCATTCTAAAGGTTAGTGGCCCATAACATAATTAAAGCAATTGATTGACATGATTTAGCTGATTTTGTTCGGGACGACTTTCTTAACTTTCTAAAGTAACTTTTTAGTAAGAAAATATTTGAATTAGGAATTTAGGTATATATATATTTAAATTATTTAAGAATTGAATTGAATATTTATAAATATATATTGAAAACTGATATGTCATCAAAAAATTATCTTGATCGGGCACGAATCTCGATGCAAAATCAAGTTGGAAACTTCCAAAATTAAAATTGAGACCATCTGAACTCCAATATCAGCAAACTTATAATCAAATTGAGTGTCTCAAGAATACAAACCCAACGACACCAAATAAACCAAATACAAGCCCAAACGGGTCCAAATCAAGGGTTAGAAGCACTGATGGAAGGTTCAAACCATAATTTGGATTGCCAAACGGTTTCCAAACATAACGTGCTTATAGTCAAATCAAGCGGCTCGACGAGTCAAATCCAACAAGCCCAAGATCACTGATATCTGACATCAATAAGATGTTCAAATGTCTATCAAACGGTCCATGATTAAGGGATTCAACATTGGCCGTCCATCCGAGAGGGGCATTTTTATTAACCATGGTTGAATTGGTCAACCAAGTCAAACCTAAAATTAGTTTTAGGTCCAATGTGTTCCTAAAGTCATTTGGGATCCAATGGAATGAAATTTAGAGTTTTATATGGTTAAGTTATATTGAATTTCGGGGAAAAGACCAAAAATCACTTTAAAGGGTATTTTGGTCATTTTGACCCCTCGACAACTCTGG
Organism: Dendrobium nobile; assembly: GCA_022539455.1. Taxonomy (NCBI): domain Eukaryota; kingdom Viridiplantae; phylum Streptophyta; class Magnoliopsida; order Asparagales; family Orchidaceae; genus Dendrobium; species Dendrobium nobile. The sequence goes on from JAGYWB010000027.1 coordinate 1,208,422, forward strand.
ATAAAATTGAATTAGGAAAACTATAGATTATTGATTAGTGGGTCCTTATATAGGTCATAGGTTTGGTTGGAAAGTTTGGAAAGGTTCCGAAGGTCAAAATCCATTAAATGGCAAGTCCAATGGCTTAAGCTATAAATAATTGAAGGTTTTACAGCATTTGGGAAAAGATTCTATTTTAGGGGCTAGGAATGTTGAATTGAGCTCAAATTTTGATGGTTGACCTCAAAAAATATTCAATTAATAGACCCTAAATCAAAGGTCATTATGGTGGATTCCATAGGATTTGAAAATTCTCATGAAAAGGGTTTCAGGCAATTAGTCCTTAGCCCTTGGATTTCTGTAGAAATTTTAAAATTTGATTGAATTTTGCATTTGGATGGGATTGAATTGGTCCTTAATTAAAACCTATATAATTAAGAAGTAGACACTTTCCAATTATTAGGTCACCAGGAAAAGACCCAAGTGGGACTTAGTGACCTCATACAGAAATATGGTCAACAAATGAACACTCAATATATGCAGTAAAACAAAGTTATAGTGCATATATTGGCGTTGACTGAAATAAAGGATGGAATATAAGATTTTAATTTTAAGTAATAGGAGGGTTAAACCTTAGGTAATCAAAGTTGAGTGGTCACTAGGTTAGTGCCATGATGGGTGTTATCTACCACTAGTAGGTAACTGTATGATAGGTGTAGGAATTAGCACATCACAGAGGATCGATTGAATGGCCATACAATGGGAAAAATAATATGCCCATCATAGAGGACCGAGGATGACCTTATGATTGGTAAGATAATACACCCATCATATAGGGTCGAAGATCAGGTGCTGGGGAATATAATACACCCACCACCATCATAAAAGTTGGATGGTCATATGATGAGAAAGATAATACTCCCATCATAGAGGATCGAGGATGACCATATGATGGAGAAGATAATACGCCCATTATATAGGGTCAAAGATTAGGTGAAAGGAAATATAATACACCCACCGCCATTATCGAAGCTGGATGGTCGTATGAAGGGGAAGATAATATGCCTATCATAGAGGACCAAGGATGACCATATGATGGGGAAGACAATATACCCATCAAATAGGACCAAAGATGACCATATGATTCTGAATATTACCATCATCTTGGGTCAAAGAATAGGTAATGGGGAGTAAAATTTTCCCACCTCCATGATCGAAGTTTGATGCTCATATGGCAGGGAAGATAATACACCCATCATAAAGGACCGAGGAATATCATGTGATGGAGAAGATAATACGTCCATCATAGAGGGTTGAAGATTATGTGAGGGGGAAGATAATACACCCACGACCATGATCAAAATTGGATGGCCAGATAACAGGGAAGATAATACGCCCATCATAGAATACTGAGTATGACCATATGATCGGGAAGATAAAATGCCCATTATAGAGGGGATGATAATACGCCCACCATAATGATCAAAGTTGGATGTTCATAAGACGAGGAAGATAATACACCCATTATAGAGGAACGAGGATGTCCATATGATGGGGAAAATAATATACCTATCATAGAGGGTCGAAGATCAGGTGATGGGGAAGATAATATGCCCACCACCATGATCAAAGATGGATGGTCATATGAAGTAGAAGATAATATGCCCATCATAGAGGACCAAGGATGACCATATGATTGGGATGATAATATGCCCATCATAGAGGGTTAAAGATCAGATGATAGGAAAGATAATAATCCCACCACCATGATTGAAGCTGGATGGTCATATAATGGGGAAGATAATATGCCCAACATAGAGGATTGAAGATAACCATATGATGTGGAAGATAATACGCCCATCATAGAGGGTCAAAGATTAGGTGATTGTGAAGATAATATGTCCACCACCATGATCAAAGCTGGATGCTCATATGACAGAGAAGATAATAATCCCATATAGACTATCAAGGATGAGTATATGATGAGGAAGATAATACGCACAACGTAGAGGTCAAAGATCAAGTGATGTGAAAGATAATATGCCCCCCACCATATTAGAACTTGGATGGAAATATGACATGAAAGATAATACACCCATCATAGAGGACCGATGAAGACCATATGATAGGGAAGATGATACGCCCATCATAGAGGGTTGATGATCAGTTGATGGGGAAGATAATATGCCCTCCACCAAGATTAAAGCTGGATGGTTATATGATAGGGAATATAATACACCCATTATAGAGGATTGAGGATGACTATATGATGGGGAAGATAATATGCCCATCATAGATGATTGATGTTCAGGTGATGGTGAAGATAATATGCCATCCACCAAGATTAAAGATGGATGATTATATGATATGTAAGATAATACACCCATTATAGAGGACTGAGGATGAACATATGATGGGGAAGATAGTATGCCCATCATAGAGGGTCGATGATTAAGTGATGGGGAAGATAATATGACCTCCACAAAAATTAAAGATAGATGGTTATATTATAGGGAAGTTAATACACCCATTATAGTTGACTGAGGATGACCATATGATGGGGAAGATAATAAGCCCTTCATAGATGATCGATGATCAGGTGATGGGGAACATAATATGACCACCACCATGATTAAAGTTGTATGGTAATATGAGGGGAAGATAATACACCCATAAAAGAGTATCAAAGATGACCATATAACGGGGAAGATAATACAACCATCATAATGTCTTTTTAATAATCTGCACCAAAGTCTTATTGAAGGCCTTAACCAACCCATTAACCCAGGGGTAATAGATTGTCGATTATCTCCAATCAATTTTATGGCGTCTTACAAAATTATTGATTTTTGTGGACTTGAATGTGGACCTATTATCAGATATAATTCTATGGGGTATGCCGAATCAGTATATAATATGGTCACAAAAGATTTTTAAAACATTGTATGATGTAACATTATGTCAGGGAATTGCTTCCACTAAATTTAAAAAGCAATCAGTCACAACTAATATGAAGTGTTAACCCTTCAAAGAAGAAGTGTCAATCGGTCCAAAAGCATCTATGCCCTAACTTTTGAAGGTGCACAAAGCAATCGTGGGATATAACATATTAAGTGGCTAATGTAAAACCGCACCATGAACCTTACATTGATGATAATATTTTGTAATATTCATATAATTGTCAATCATTATAGGCCAGTAATATCCAAGTCTTTTTATTCTCAATTTGATTTTTATAGATAAGATCCATTTGTCAATTCATGAGCTCCTATTTTGTAAATGGCAAATTATTATCATAATGAAAACAACTTTATATGTTAACTAAAAAAATGATCATATTCATATGCAACAACATCAAACAATCAACTAGAGTTCACAGGAATGAGTTGATTCCACTATTAGCTATTAGCTAAAGAAAAAAAGGGTATTAGATCAGAAGAAATCTAAAATTAAAGAAGTAATACTTGAATCCAAAATTCAATAAAATCATAAATAGTACAATTTCAAAAATCAACCACGATGAAATCATAATCTAAATGCATAGTAAAACTCTTCTTAACTTTATAGAAAACCCACCAACTATAGAGGGACTCATAAGATAATTATAAATTTACATAAAAAATCAACATCAAGTTCTATAAATTTTGTGTACGTTACCAAGAAAATTACGCAATATCATCATAACTAATTATTATTTTGATAAGAAAGACATATTTTTTATGTGTTATGTTACAATATGAAGAAAATTTCCTATAACTTAAGGATTCTAGAATTATCCAAGGATAAAATGAGCATGTAATTTGTAAATTTAATGAAGGAAAAATTTATTATAAAATGATAATTTTCAAAGATAAATTAACACTTATATTTTTGGAAGATTATTATCCATACACAAAAAATTGCCAAAGTTGGTCAACATTAATGATAAATTATTTTCTTCTTAAGAATCAATCCTCCCTCATTAATTACCAGTGGACACTCTTTTGTGAACCAATGCTTGCTTTCTTTATCCCTTCTATTTTCTCCAAAAGCCGGTGGCGACGAGTCTGAATTAAAACATGAAATCATCATGGATGATGATTGGGGTGGTCTGACGTTGGTAGCGCCTCCGGCCAGAGGAGGCCAATGTTCCTCCGACGCCATGACCGAGTTTGCTAAAAACCCAGGAAGATGGAAATTCAAAATCGCCTAGCAATGGAAAAAATGGACCTTCTCTCTCCTTCCGGAATCTTACATATATATTATTAGAAGAGAATAAAAATACATACAAATTTAATTTCCTTTTTATCCATTAAATAAGCTTATGAATCATTCCTTGTCCATATTTGAACATTTTGACAGCGTCAATTTGAGTTATTACAGCAGTAATACTCCACTAATGTTGATTTAGAGATAAACTCTTGATAAGATTTGATGAATCAATTAAGTTTAACCTTATATTAATAGAATTACAAATTTAATCATTAAAATTTATAAACAAACCTTTAGATAAATATATTATAATATGAAAGTAATAATAATTTATAACTTAATTTAAATGTATCTACATACCTGTTGATTATTTGAAAGATGTGAAAATCTCTTTATACATAATATTTTTTATGTAAGAACCTTGAGTAGAAGTATATTTATCTGGTATAACAAGTAGCTTTCTTATACTCATTATAATTGCCCATGTGAGAAAACGTTATATGGAAGGTAAATCCCAACATTAGGAATCATTTGACCTTGTGTTTTATTGATAGTCATTACAAAGCATAAACGTACTGTAAATTATTTTCTAAAAAATTTAAATGGAAGAGCTTCATCATCACTTGTACATAATGGAATCTGAGGTATCATAATTGTTTTTCCTGAGAATTACCCCATCAAAATTTGCGCAATAATCACATTATTTTTAAATGATTTGCAAAACATTCGTGTTCCGTTGCACAAACCATTTGAAGGGTCTAAATTTCTTAGTAACATTATTGGACAATTTATCTTAAGAATAAGAAGATGAGGAGGAAGTCCATTTGGTGTCAAAAATTTAAATATTCAATTTGATAAAGATTATAACAATCATCAGTGACACTGTCAAAGATGAAATAAGTTAACTCATCCCCTAAAAAATATTATTAAGCTTTTAATTTATCTTATCAATATACTCATTTTTAGTAGAAAGAATAGACCTTTCCATAATGTATTCCGACGATGAAACATTTTTAAATAGAAAAGGAAAAATAGTACATATTAATGAATCTTCTTATGCTTCATTATTTGAATATTCTATCACCATTTCATTTCGAATATGCACCAATTCATATTCGATTTCCTCTTCATCTTCATTTCCAATTCGAAGAATAAAATCACTGAATAAATGATCTGTTCTTGCCCGCATATTTTTTTTTAACTTGAAAACTTCCATTTCTTGACATAAGTATGACTTAACCATATTGTAGCTAATAGTTTCTTATCTTGATGCACGTCTTACAACTGGTAATACTTGTCAGAAATCACATACAAATATAATAACTTTACCATAAAAAGAAATAGAATTATTCATAATATCTTTCATAGTTCTATCTAAAGTTTCAATTGCTGTTTGTTTACCATTGGAGCTTCATCCTAGATTATAATGCTTAATTATTTAAGTAACTGAGCAAGTAAAGTTTGTTTGGTAACTACACAACGACGTTTTGGTTGAATTTATAGGTATTTTGAACCTTGAATGAGCTGTTCGACTTCCAGGAAAAATTGAAGCGACTACTCCTGATGTAGCTGTTGTGATTTTTATATAATCAACATTTCTTAAAGTTGGAAGAATAGAATGATACAAATATGTTTTACATGTACCTCCAGGACCATCTATGAAGAACATGCCATTACATTTCTAATTAACATGATTGATAATTTTGTCAAATGTGTTCTTATGATTTGAATTGAGTGTATGTATTATATTTCTATCTTCAACTAGAGTAATGAAATTTTGCTTTTCAGATATTTCTGTGTTATTGAGCTTATCATTTAAATAACTAAAGATCTTTTCGACATGTGGCAATTCAGGCAAGTTGAAACCATCTATGGACTTTCCCATTATAACGAGAAATAAGTTAATATCTAATAATGTTTTTGACACGCAAGCTTCATAATAAATATCCTTAATGGTTTAATAATCATGATATAAATCCTTGTAGTAATCATTCTATAATTCAAGAACATTAGTTGGCTTGCAGTAGATAAGAAGAACAACAAATAAATGTCTGAGGGCATTTGGCATTTGATAATTTGAAGCATCATTTAAGCAATCTGATATATAAGTATATGTTTCTAGAAAACCATGCATTTCTATAGATTCTTTAAAAGTAGAGCATTAGGTTCCATGAAATAGTAATAAATCTGAAAATGATGTTTGTCCATATACATGATTTTACTAAATTCTGAGATAATATCTTTAACCATCTAATGGATTTTTTATATTTACATGACCGATTTGCTCATATTTTTTCCTCCTATTCCATACTTTTTTTTATTTATCCCACACATATTTTTCATGAATTTTACTATACAAATACTTCTTTGCCTCTGAATCAGTTTTATTGAGATTAAAAAACTCAGTCAACATAGTTTTTTTCCCGATGTCGGTCCGTACTATATCAAGTAAATTTTGATTATCTTTATAATAAACTGATTATTGGTCTTCTAAATGCAATTGTAAATTATATACTGATGGATACATTTCATTTAAATCAAATTCAAATATTCTCCATAGTGTTTCTGGTGCTGATACTCATCTTCCAACTTAATACTATTGAATTTCATCAAAATCTCATTCTCCAATTATATTTGAAAATGACATTGAAATTTTATCATGTCACTTATAAATATACTTCACTACTTTGATACCAGAATATATCTCAACATTTATGTGACAATTATATCTAAATAATACATGTGGATTGTAAGGAAATACTCAACGATTATCTAAGAAATAATTTCTTACTTTTACTTGATGACCATCTTGTCCTCTTAAATAAATTGGATATGAGTCTTCACAAAATTTTATTTGATTTGAGAAAGATCTAGAATATTTATTCTTAAATAATCCATTTTTCATGCAAGCATTATTTTTGTTTAAAGTTCCACAGGGACCATGCATCATATGTTTTACAACATACTCATGTAGACTCTTATATTTTGAAGGATATGGTAATTCTCCAGATATAATTCTATCAAACTGTATTGGAACTATTATCTTAAATGAAGTATTCAAGATAATTTAAAAATGAGCGTGTGGAAGTCCTCTTTTTTGAAATTCAATAATATATACACGGGCAGCTATAATACCAAAGATTGACTTCTTTTTTTGTTATTTTTTCTTTGGTTTCATTTTGCTTTATGATATTTTTTCCTAGTTTTTATCTTTTGGAGATTTATAGCCAATGTTTAGACATCTCTAAATCAGTAAAAGGGAGAAACACCGTTGATGGTTTCCCTTCCTCTAACCTATATTAGTGGTGTAATTTTCTTTTCTAAATAAAAGTCCATCTCAAATTAACAACAGGATTTTGCAATTAAGATTTTTTCTTTCTTTCTATTGTAATATACCTTATATATAAAGCTAAAAGTCTTTATATAACTATCAAGTTATTCAAAATCTTGTCATTGCATTTATCATATGATTTTGAGTCTATTTTATGGTTTATTCTTACTTATATTAGAAAGTATGTTTTTCTTCTCTAATATCTGGAAGATCTACTCACAACTAAAAATATTTAAGAGTTTTGAAAAAGGGATCTAGCTTAGAAAAATAACAAAAAAAGGAGTGTCCAATGAAACAAAAAAAAAAGATGCGCAATGATCACCAAAAATTAAAATATACAAAAAGTGTATCGAAAATCAAAAGATGTGCAAAGTGCACCATTCATTTGACAAGAGGCATAAAATGAGCCCCCAAAAGAGAAGCTTACTTCTCTTTAAAACTTTTAAAATATAGAAGGATTAATGTATTACTTGATATTTTCAAAGGCTTGATTTCAAATATCATGATTGTGATAAATTACTTTAGTATATAATTCTATAAGATATTTTCTATGGAACCAAGTTTTGAACTGACCCTTTTTTCTTACCCAATTTGTTTGTTCTGGGTTAGTTTTTTTATTTTCAAAATATGATTTTTGCTCTAAAAGAAGTCCGAGCTAGAGTTAACAAGATTGGATATTCTACCATTTTCAGATTTCGATAATGTTAAACTCATTGGTCTTACAAATCTTTTAAATTCAATTACTTGGAGCATTTATCATATTCATGCCTTGTTAAACCTAAAATAAAAGGTTCTTTTCTTTTTTCTATCTTTTTCATATTTTTAACTTTATCTTTTTATGGTGTTGTTATGTTTTTTGGGCCTTCTCTGATCATCTCCATCCATCCTTTATTTTAAACTAATTTTCACGTCATCCTGGACGATTGGTTCAATTCACTTTAAAATTGCCATTTACTGGCTAATATAAACTTTTTGGTTCTTATCATCCTGGACAATGCATAATCAACCTAGACGATCTAATCATCTTATGCTTTAATCATCTGTGATCATCTTGGATGATTATCTTTGTCCTAGACTAAGTTATTCACTCTTTGCTCAATTTCTGGAAAATTGGCTCGTACGATTGACATGTTCATCTTGGACGATACACGTTGTAATACATTTTAACACTTTGAAAGTGACCGGTTAGATCAATTATTGGTGAACATCCCAGATGATCCACCTGGTCGTCCTAGACGATACACGTGGCATTGTTTTAAATGTTTTTAAATTCAGTCGGTACGATCCATTATTGTTCATCATCTTAGATGATCCACCTAATCAACTAGGATGATCTTCTTTTTCAACAGTCGTCCGGCTTGACTCCCTGGGACGATCGCCTATGTCTTATCATCCCGGATCATATATGATTGTCCTAGATGATATGACTAATTTTTTGACCAATCGGCCTATACTCAATAATTGTACTGGATCGTCCTGGATGATTCTGAAATTGTCGTGGATGATCGGGATGATTCTTTTTAAATCGGCGTCCTCAAGCCATTTTTTCACACCCTCTTCTTCTACCAGACTTATACTTCCTATTGTATTACTGTTCTTGATCATGACAGGAGGAAAGCGATCCCGCCACCCTTCTGGAAGTTCCTCGAGGGTGACTTTGGACCCTCAAGTCAATGAGCGGATGATCAAGCTGCCTACCAAATATACAAGATAGTCAGAATCATTGTCTCCCAGTTTAACAACCCAAACATCCTCTCATATCCAATACTTGATATGTTTGCTCATACCTCCTTGTGTTTTCTCCTTACTCTTACTATACCTTTCAACTGTGAGCTTCTCTTTGAAGTTTTTGCTAGTCTACACATAAATTCTACCTTTACTTCTTGGATTCTATGTGAATCAACGCCCCATAGAGATCACATATCAGGAATAAACTTCACACCCTGGGTTTTGACCCTGACTTTTATTGGGCTCCGCCCATCCGCTTTATTTGAAATACCAATGCTCACTTTCACGTTAGAGAGACTAGCATCTTGCTCAAAGATGTTAGGACTATCCAACATGTCCTTCGCACTTCCATTATTCCAAAAGTCGGTGATCACGTTCATATCACCCCACTTCTTTCGATCACCACCTTTTACATTTTGTCCCATCGAGAATTCAATTCCAATGATTTAATTTTTCGCTACATCAAGCATCTGACTACCATTCGTGATCCAGAACATAAGAGGAAGCTAAATCTAGCCCTAGGACATATTATTTCTTATGTCTTAGAATCAAAATATTACCTCCAATATCCTGCTCCACCAAACATCCAACCTGCTTTCTACTCCAACAACTCCTTCCATATTCTTCACAATACTCATCTCCACCCAGGGGATGAGGCAGCTGAGGGAGCTGAGGAGGAAGCAGCGCCAGTACCTGTTCCTGCACCTACTTTGCTTTATAGCACTATTAGCTGGATCAGCAGGTGGACTGATTCAATGAGTGGGAGACCCAATTCGAGACTTACGTTGCTGCATAGTAGCAGCAACATAATGAGGACATTATTCGCCTACAGCACCAGTACAACTAGGATATATCCAAGTTTAGAGAGAAGTTTGCCACACTTTCGAGTTACTTTCAGCCACATCCACCTCGACCACCTCCTCCTTCCGATGATCAGAGGTCACCCTTCTTTTAGTTTTCTTATGATGTTGTCTTTTCTTTTTATGTTGCTTTTTATTTTTTTTTTTATGTTTCTATTTTCCTCCTCCTTTTTTGTGATGTCAAAAGGTGGAATAGATGTATTAGTTTGTATTATTTTCACCATTATAGTTTGGTATGTTTTTATGATTGTCCTTTAAAACTGCTTTGAATTGATTCAATTATTTTTGTGTTTTGCCATCATCAAAAAGGAGGAGATTGTTGCAAATCTATTTTTTCAAGGAATATGGTTTTGATGATAGTAAACACTTCTGTTTCTCTATGAATGTCTTTCCTTCTAACATTTCAGGTCCACAAGATTAGACATCAATTTGAACCAGCTCAAGATTGGGTAGACTAGGTCTGAGTTAGTTTGTAACATTTTTCCCTTTCTTGAGTCTATTATAAACGAAGTGGTTCCTGATGCAAAGTAACCTTGCACACATACACTTGGAAGAATTTTTCTTTTAGAGTTCTCTATTTTGGTCACATCGTCTAGGATGGTACCAATATAATCCTGGCCAATCAATTAAAAATAGAAACCCTAATTAGGGCATCCTGGTTAAGGCATCCATCATTAAGCTCATCGTCCTGGATGATATTTGTATCGGCTGGGATGATATGCTCAAATCATAAAGAATTAGCCTCCAGATCTATTTAGGTATTATTTATTTTTGGACATCGTCGTGGACATCATTCTAGACGATGCAACATAATTATGCCTAAATTAATCCGATAAATAAGGAAAGTAATTAAGGCTTGATCGATATGATCACATCATCCTGGATGTTCACAGGATCGTACGAGTTGATCAGTTCAAAAACCTTTGTTGTTCCTTGATGACCACATATCGTACAACCCCTATTCAAGGTAATGTTCTTGACAATTTTCACGAAGTTGAACTAATCATTCAGGGATGATCATAAGATTGTTGCAAATCTATTTTTCATAACTTGTGTTTTGATGATTGACAAACACTATTTCTCTTGGACTACTTGTTGCTTCTAACTTTTCAGGAATCGAAGATCGGACGATCAAGAGGAAGCCAGTTCAAGTTTGCGTAGGTTTAGGGTTGAGTCAGTCTGTAATTTTATTTTTCACCTTTTGTGTCTACTTGTAATAGTCAAAGAGACTGATGCTAAGTAACCCTTCACACACACACTTGAGAGGCTTAGAATTTCTATTTTTGCACACATCGGCCCGGCCGATATTTATATCGTCCGGGACGATCAGCTTAAAACAGAAAGTCTAAGTAAGGATTCTTAATTAAGGCAGCCGACATTAACATATCGGCCTGGACGATACGTGTATCGGCCAGGACGATAAGCTCAAAATAGAAAGAAGTAGCCGCCATAGACAATTAAGGTATACTATATTTTTAAATTATGCCTTAATTGATTAGGCCAGGATGATCCACGTATCGGCCTAGACGAAATTACCAAATTATGCCTTAATTGATCAGGAAGTCAAGGAAGTAATTAAGGATGATTGATACGATCATATCGTCCTGGACGATCGCAGGATCGGCCAGGATGATCTATTCAAAATTCTTAAGTTACTTCATGACGATAAATATCGCCCAGCTCAAAAACAGGGCGATGCTCAGGACGATTAGCCTCTGATTTAAACTGATCGGCCTGGATGATCGTGAGATCGGCCAGGACGATCAAGCTAAATTTTAATCGTCCAGCACCAAAAACAGGGCGATGCCCAGGCCGATCTTCTGTGATTTGTACTGATCGGCCAGGCCGATGTCCATATCGGCCTGGACGATATTGTTGGCAACTTTCAATTAATGAGCTCCTTTGAAGCTCTTCTATTTAAAGAACTCTTGTTTAACGTTTTTAAGAGATCTTTGGCTGCTTCTTTGACCTGAGAAGACCTTGAGGAGAGAAAGAGAGAGAGAGAGAGGATCTTGTGAGGGGGAGCTTGTGAGGGGATTCACAAGGGTTGCTTTAAGGATCGCTCTGCTTGTCTTTCATCTGGAGTTTCTCGTCCGTTGAAGGGTCGGTAGAAGTAAGGAGTTTGCTTCTGGTTGTGGTTCTCTACTAGCTTATGGAGGAAGCAAAAGGAGGTAGGTTCTCTGCCTTGCCGGGGTGGCGAAAAGGAGGTTCTTGTGAGGGCTTCTCCGCCTAGCCGTGGGGGCTAAAGGAGAGTCATGTTTTGTAGTGCACTACTTGGAGGGTGCCTCCAAGGAGTGGACGTAGGTCGAGTCGACCGAACCACTATAAATCTTTGTCTTCTTTTTCTTGCTTCCACACTTTTTAAATTCCGCATTTTATTTCTGTGGTGTGATTTGGTTTATGCAATTTTCTTTTTTTGAGAAAAGATTTTTTAAAATACCAATTCACCCCCCCCTCTTGGTTAGCTTTGGACTAAGTTCATAGGGCTTAACATCCCGAATGAACTTTCAAGTGGTATCAGAGCGATTTTCATAAAATAAGTTTTTAAAAGCTTTTGAATTTTTGATCCATGGCTAACATTGGGAATCGTAACACTACGGAAGGGTATTCTATTACCCGACCTCCCCTGTTCGATAACCTACCTTTTGACTTTTGGAAAACTCGCATATCGACGTTTTTACAATCTACTGATTATCGCATGTGGATGCTTATTCAAGAAGGTTATTCTCCACCTTCTCGTGAAATTAATAGTGTTAAAACTGAAGTTGCTTTTACTGAATGGACTTTTGATGAACGTGATTTAGCTTAATTAAATGCGAAATGTTTGAACTATTTTTTCTGTGCTTTGAAATCTGAGGATTACATGCGTGTCTCAACTTGCAAAACCGGTAAAGAGATTTGGGATAAATTGTGCATCACCTATGAAGGTACCAATGAAGTTAAACAATCCCGTTTTAACATTCTCTTGCATGACTACGAACTTTTTCATATGAAACCTCATGAATCGATTTCTGACATGTACACTAGGTTTACTCAGATTGTTACGTCATTGCATGCACTTGGAAAAAAACTATCAAATTATGAAAAAGTTAACAAGATTTTAAGATGCTTGCCTTCGTCTTATGATGCCAAAATCACTGCAATCACTGAATCTAAAGATTTGAACACCTATTCCATTGATAACTTACTTGGCTCACTCATTGCTTACGAGCATGGGGTGAATCAAAGAAATCTTGATGCAGGTGAGAAGAAAAGGAGAAAATAATCGCACTGAAGGCGCACAAATCGGATTCTGAATCTTCCGGGTCTGAAAGCGATGAAATTGCCTTCATCACAAGGCAATTCAAAAGCTTTCTAAGGAAGAAACAAAAGCATCATCAAAGTTGGAGAAAAGGTAAGGATCATAAACATGTTAAAGGATCTTCTGATGTTGTTTGTTTTGAAAGCAGGAAACCTGGACATGTGAGAGCCGATTGCCCTACACTTCAAGATCATTCGAGCAAAGAAAAGGAAAAAGGTGAGGAGAAAGCTAAGTCTAGGAAGGACAAGAGGAAAATCCAAAGGGGTTTTTGGGCAGAATCTGGTACTGACTCCTCTGAGACTGAACCAGAGGAAGAGACTACAAACTTGTGTTTCATGGGAGAAGATCAAAGTGATGAAGAGGTATGTAAACCAACCTATGATGAATTGTTTGAAATTTGTGAAAAAATACATGCATCATACAAAAAACATAAGAAGACTCATGCTATTCTAAAATTAGAACATTCAAATCTACAAAAAGAGCATGAAGTTTTTCTTAAAGATCATGCAACAATTGATTCTAATCACATGGCTCTTCTTGATGAATTAAATGAGTTGAACAAAAAGCATTTCGTTGATGAACATAATGCATTAAAAGATTCACACACCTCACTTAGTTTTGATCTTAAGAAATTTAAAGAGATTGAGAAAAATTTGAGGATTGAGATTGATGCATTAAAAAGAACAAATTTGAGGATTAAAAATAATTTTGATACATATAAGAAAAATCGGATGACTTCTACTTTTGATCTTAAGCCAGAACCTAGGAAGAGGCATTATAACTCAAACCATTTAAGAAATCCTTTTCCTGGAGTTAGATGTTTCTCATGTGGCATGCTAGGACACATCTCACACACTTGCACCATTCACCGTAGTACACATTGGGTGTGGAGACCTAAGATGCATGTTTCACAGCATACCATACCTGCATTGCACTCTACTATTCCTAAGAAGGATCCCAAACCTGTTTGGGTTCCTAAATCTGACTGTTGTTGAGTTTTGCAGGAGTGCTCTCACCAAAGACCTCGTGGGAGCTTAGGATAACTGGACATAAGGAGGCTTGCAGCTCAAAATTGCTTAAACTCGCTGCTTTATCACGTGCTTGAAATTCTTTTTATGTTATTAGTTTATTTTGTTTTTGTGCTAGTCTGTGTGCTTGCTTTGTGTTAGTTTGCTTTAATTTCATTTTGTTTTTGTTGTTTTTGTTTTTATGTGATCTTTAACTATGGCCTTCCATATGATGAATTTTTTTTTAAGCTTTTAGATTTTGGAGTTTTGGAGATAGTGTTTAGCTTTTTCTAAATTGGTTAAAGGGAGTATTCTATTGATGTTTTTTCCTTCTTCTGACTTTGTTTAGTGGTATGATTTTCTTCTCTAAACAAAATGTCTAAACTCAGTTTAACCAATTGTTTATTAAGATCTTTTTCTTATCTTGCCACATTAATTTATCTTATGCATAATAGCCCAAGTTCTTGATATCATTCAAGCTCTTGAAATCTTGCCATTGCATTTATCACATGATTTTGATTTTGTGTTGTAGATTGTTCTTCCCTATGTTAGAGAGAGAGCTCCTATTCTCTAATATTTGAGAGGATATACTCACAACCAAGTTTTTCTTTAAGGTTATATTAAAGAGTTTCTAGTTTGCAAAAGTAAAAATAAAAAATAAAAAAAAGGGGGAAAAAGGCCAATGAAGCCAAATTGAAAAATGCTATATACACAAAAGTGTATCAAAGAATCAAAAGATGCTCAAAAAGGCCAATTAGAATGACAAGAGGCATAAAATGAGCCCTCTAGATTCAAGCTATTCTCTCTTTGGTAAAATTCTTAAAACTTAGAAAACTCTTTGATTATGTGATGCCTTCAAAGACTTGATTTCAATTTCCATGATTGAGAAAAGCTACCTTGGTTTATTATTAATGAGATATTTTCTTTGTAAACAAGTCATGAATAGATCTTTTATCCTATTTAGTTATTCTGAGTTTAGATTTCTGTTTTCCTAGAATTTTGTATCCTAAAGGATGTCCGATCTAGGGTTAACAGAATCAGATGCTCTACCTTCTTCTAATTGGGATTTGTTAAACTTCTTGATCCCTTTGAACTCTAAAAGTTTAACTTTTTGAAAAGAATTTTCATATGATGCCTCCATAAAATAAAAAAATTATTTAGAAAAATTAAAATCCAAAAATATTCATCTTTTGTTTTTCCTTGTATTCTCTGTTTAATTTTTCTGTGTATTGACTATTTTTTTTTCTTTTTTGCTTTATTTTTGAGGGTCTTGATCATCACCATTCTTCTCTTGATTTCTATTTCAAGTCACATCAGTCGGGCCGATACTTTTATCGTCCTGGACGATGTGACAAATTCTCTTCAAAATTCATCTGTTGAACTTTTCTGTGCTTGGTGTATCTCATCGGCCTGGACGATCCTATATCGTCCGATTTTATCGAATTCATGGTAATAGTCCTGGCCAATAGAACTTTTCATCTGGCCGATGCATGTTATGTGCATCGTCCTGACCGATACACTGGATCGTCCTGGATGATCCACGTGTCAGTACGTTTTGATCTTTAAATTTGGCCCTGGACGATCCATTATTGGACCATCGGCCGGGCCGATCCACTATTCGTACTGGACGATACACGTGGCAAGCATTTCAAACATTTTAACTTCGGCCGGTACGATCAATTATTGTGCATCGTCCTGGACGATACACCTAATCGGCCCAGACGATCTGCTTTTTCAACGGTCGTCCGGACTGACTCCTCGGGACGATCGCCTGTGTCTAATCGGCCTGGCCGATATCTGATCGGCCCAGATGATTGGACCGCCTTTTTGACCAATCGGCCTATACATAATTATTGAACCATATTAGCCTGGAGGATTCTGCGATCGGCCAGGACGATATGGCCCTTTCTTTAAATTCAGGCCGTTCCAGCCATGTTTTTTCACTCTTCATCCTTTCTCCTCTTGTGTTTTTGCTTAGTCCTCTCTATGGCTGGTGGAAAACGCGTCCGACAAACTTCTGGGAGTTCTTCGAGGGCAAGAATTGACCCTCATTTTAGGGAAGCAGAAGATGAAGCCGCTTACCACCGTTACAAAGAATGTGGGATCACTGTCTCAAGAATCATCAATCCTACCCACATCTCATACCCGGTAATGGATCTTTTCGCTCATACCTCCCTTTGCTTCATTCTATCTCTTGCTTTCCCTTTCAATTCAGAGTTTCTTCGAGAGTTTTTCGCAAACCTTCGCATCAACCCTACCTTCACAGCCCTGTCCTCCTATGTGAATTGACGCCCTATCGAAATCACATATCAGGATTGTGTTGATCTTTTACAGCTATCCACCACCGGTGATAAGCTGCACCTAATCGCCCCTGACCCTGATCTTGACTGGTCCACGGCGAATCATTTCCTTCGCCAGACCAATGTACCTTACCATGTTGGAGAAACTAGCTCTTTAGTCAAAGATGCTAGGGCAATCCAACATGTCATTCACACCTCTGTAATTCCAACAGCCGGCGAACGAATCCACATCACCCCTCTACTTTCACTCACTACTTTCTACATCATGGCTCATAGGGAATTTAATACTGTGGACCTACTTTTCCGATACATTGATCACTTAACCACAATCCGTGATCCAGGCCACAAAAGGAAACCCAATCTAGCCTTAGGATACATCATAGCCTATGTCCTTGAAACTAAATACCAACTTCAGTATCCTATTCCACCAAACCTCCCAACTCCCTTCTACTCAAGCAATTCCTTCAATGCCCTTCATAGTACTCATCTCCACCCAGGAGATGGGGAAGGTCGGGGGGCAAGAGAGGAGGAGGCTCCCGCTCCCGCTCCCGTTCCTAATCCTTTCCCTCTCCACCAGCACTCTCCAGTTGATCAGTTGATTGAGATGTTTGATCGTTGGGAGACTCGATTTGATGCCTACGTGGCTGCACAGGAGCAGCAACACTTTGAGGATATTACCCACTACGAGCAGCACCGCGCTAAGGATTTAGCCCGATTTGATAGTTTCGTTAGTCAGCAGCAGCAGCAGCATGACCAGGACATCGCCTGGTTCAATGCTCAGTTTACCACACTTGCCACCTACTTTCAGCAGCCACCTCCACCACCTCCATCAGATGATCTGGATCCCTCGCTTTTTTAGTCTGTACTTTGTGTTGTTTGTTTCCTGTCCTTTTTAGTTTGCTTGATTAGTCTTTTGTGATGTTTTTCTTATGTTTCTGGTCCCTCGTTTTGTGATGAAAAAAGGGGGAGTAGGATGTGGTAGGAAAAAGTTGTTGGGTTTGGGTTTGCAACTTTGAATTTCTAATGAACCTTTTTTTTATTTTCCTACTTGTGTTTGCCATCATCAAAAAGGGGGAGATTGTTGCAAATCTATTTTTCATAACTTATGTTTAGATGATTGACAAACATTATTTCTCTTGGGCTACTTGTTGCTTCTAACTTTTCAGGAATCGAAGATCGGACGATCAAGAGGAAGCCGGTTCAAGTTTGCGTTGGTTTAGGGTTGAGTCAGTTTGTAATTTTATTTTTCACCTTTTGAGTCTACTTGTAATGGTCAAAGAGACTGATGCTAAGTAACTCTTCACACACACACTTGAGAGGCTTAGAATTTCTGTTTTTGCCCACATCGGCCCGGACGATATTTATATCATCCGGGACGATCAGCTTAAAACAGAAAGTCTAAGTAAGGATTTTTAATTAAGGCAGCCGACATTAACATATCGGCCTGGACGATACGTGTATCGGCCAGGACAATAAGCTCAAAATAGAAAGAAGTAGCCGCCATAGATAATTAAGGTATACTGTAGTTTTAAATTATCGGCCTGGACGAAATTACCAAATTATGCCTTAATTGATCAGGAAATCAAGGAAGTAATTAAGGATGATTGATACGATCATATCGTCCTGGACGATCGCAGGATCGGCCAGGACGATCAATTCAAAATCTTTAAGTTACTTCATGACGATAAATATCGGCCAGCTCAAAAACAGAGCGATGCTCAGGACGATTTTCCTCTGATTTGAACTGATCGGCCTGGACGATCGTGAGATCGGCCAGAATGATCAAGCCAAATTTCAATCGTCCAGCACCCAAAATAGGGCGATGCCCAGGCCGATCTTCTGTGATTTGTACTGATCGGCCAGGCCGATGTCCATATCGGTCTGGACGATATTGTCGGTAACTTGTAATTAATGAGCTCCTTTGAAGCTCTTCTATTTAAAGAACTCTTGTTCAACATTTTTAAGAGACCTTTGGCTGCTGCCTTGACCTGAGAAGACCTTGAGGAGAGAAAGAGAGAGAGAGAGAGAGAGAGAGAGAGAGAGAGAGAGAGAGAGAGAGAGAGAGAGGATCTTGTGAGGGGGAGCTTGTGAGGGGATTCACAAGGGTTGCTTCAAGGATCGCTCTGCTTGTCTTTCGTCTGGAGTTTCTCGTCCGTTGAAGGGTCGGTAGAGGTATGGAGTTTGCTTCTGGTTGTGGTTCTCTACCAGCTTATGGAGGAAGCAAAAGGAGGTAGGTTCTCCGCCTTGCCAGGGTGGCGAAAAGGAGGTTCTTGTGAGGGCTTCTCCGCCTAGCCGTGGGGGCTAAAGGAGAGTCATGTTTTGTAGTGCAATACTTGGAGGGTGCCTCCAAGGAGTGGACGTAGGTCGAGTCGACCGAACCACTATAAATCTTTGTCTTCTTTTTCTTGCTTCCGCACTTTTTAAATTCCGCATTTTATTTCTGTGGTGTGATTTGGTTTATGCAATTTTCTTTCTTTGAGAAAAGATTTTTTAAAATACCTATTCACCCCCCCTCTTGGTTAGCTTTGGACTAAGTTCATAGGGCTTAACATCCCGAATGAACTTTCAAGTGGTATCAGAGCGGTTTTCATAAAATAAGTTTTTAAAAGCTTTTGAATTTTTGATCCATGGCTAACATTGGGAATCGTAACACTACGGAAGGGTATTCTATTACCCGACCTCCCCTGTTCGATAACCTACCTTTTGACTTTTGGAAAACTCGCATATCGACGTTTTTACAATCTACTGATTATCGCATGTGGATGCTTATTCAAGAAGGTTATTCTCCACCTTCTCGTGAAATTAATAGTGTTAAAACTGAAGTTGCTTTTACTGAATGGACTTTTGATGAACGTGATTTAGCTTAATTAAATGCGAAATGTTTGAACTATTTTTTCTGTGCTTTGAAATCTGAGGATTACATGCGTGTCTCAACTTGCAAAACCGGTAAAGAGATTTGGGATAAATTGTGCATCACCTATGAAGGTACCAATGAAGTTAAACAATCCCGTTTAAACATTCTCTTGCATGACTACGAACTTTTTCGTATGAAACCTCATGAATCGATTTCTGACATGTACACTAGGTTTACTCAGATTGTTACGTCATTGCATGCACTTGGAAAAGAACTATCAAATTATGAAAAAGTTAACAAGATTTTAAGATGCTTGCCTTCGTCTTATGATGCCAAAATCACTGCAATCACTGAATCTAAAGATTTGAACACCTATTCCATTGATAACTTACTTGGCTCACTCATTGCTTACGAGCATGGGGTGAATCAAAGAAATCTTGATGCAGGTGAGAAGAAAAGGAGAAACTAATCGCACTGAAGGCGCACAAATCGGATTCTAAATCTTCCGGGTCTGAAAGCGATGAAATTGCCTTCATCACAAGGCAATTCAAAAGCTTTCTAAGGAAGAAACAAAAGCATCATCAAAGTTGGAGAAAAGGTAAGGATCATAAACATGTTAAAGGATCTTCTGATGTTGTTTGTTTTGAAAGCAGGAAACCTGGACATGTGAGAGACGATTGCCCTACACTTCAAGATCATTCGAGCAAAGAAAAGGAAAAAGGTGAGGAGAAAGCTAAGTCTAGGAAGGACAAGAGGAAAATCTAAAAGGGTTTTTGGGCAGAATCTGGTACTGACTCCTCTGAGACTGAACCAGAGGAAGAGACTTCAAACTTGTGTTTCATTGGAGAAGATCAAAGTGATGAAGAGGTATGTAAACCAACCTATGATGAATTGTTTGAAATTTGTGAAAAAATCCATGCATCATAAAAAAAACTTAAGAAGACTCATGCTATTCTAAAATTAGAACATTCAAATCTACAAAAAGAGCATGAAGTTTTTTCTTAAAGATCATGCAACAACTGATTCTAATCACATGGCTCTTCTTGATGAATTAAATGAGTTGAACAAAAAGCATTTCGTTGATGAACATAATGCATTAAAAGATTCACACACCTCACTTAGTTTTGATCTTAAGAAATTTAAAGAGATTGAGAAAAATTTGAGGATTGAGATTGATGCATTAAAAAGAACAAATTTGAGGATTAAAAATAATTTTGATACATATAAGAAAAATCGGATGACTTCTACTTTTGATCTTAAGCCAGAACCTAGGAAGAGGCATTATAACTCAAACCATTTAAGAAATCCTTTTCCTGGAGTTAGATGTTTCTCATGTGGCATGCTAGGACACATCTCACACACTTGCACCATTCACCGTAGTACACATTGGGTGTGGAGACCTAAGATGCATGTTTCACAGCATACCATACCTGCATTGCACTCTACTATTCCTAAGAAGGATCCCAAACCTGTTTGGGTTCCTAAATCTGACTGTTGTTGAGTTTTGCAGGAGTGCTCTCACCAAAGACCTCGTGGGAGCTTAGGATAACTGGACATAAGGAGGCTTGCAGCTCAAAATTGCTTAAACTCGCTGCTTTATCACGTGCTTGAAATTCTTTTTATGTTATTAGTTTATTTTGTTTTTGTGCTAGTCTGTGTGCTTGCTTTGTGTTAGTTTGCTTTAATTTCATTTTGTTTTTGTTGTTTTTGTTTTTATGTGATCTTTAACTATGGCCTTCCATATGATGAATTTTTTTTTAAGCTTTTAGATTTTGGAGTTTTGGAGATAGTGTTTAGCTTTTTCTAAATTGGTTAAAGGGAGTATTCTATTGATGTTTTTTCCTTCTTCTGACTTTGTTTAGTGGTATGATTTTCTTCTCTAAATAAAATGTCTAAACTCAGTTTAACCAATTGTTTATTAAGATCTTTTTCTTATTTTGCTACATTAATTTATCTTATGCATAATAGCCCAAGTTCTTGATATCATTCAAGCTCTTGAAATCTTGCCATTGCATTTATCACATGATTTTGATTTTGTGTTGTAGATTGTTCTTCCCTATGTTAGAGAGAGAGCTCCTATTCTCTAATATTTGAGAGGATATACTCACAACCAAGTTTTTCTTTAAGGTTATATTAAAGAGTTTCTAGTTTGCAAAAGTAAAAATAAAAAATAAAAAAAAGGGGGAAAAAGGCCAATGAAGCCAAATTGAAAAATGCTATATACACAAAAGTGTATCAAAGAATCAAAAGATGCTCAAAAAGGCCAATTAGAATGACAAGAGGCATAAAATGAGCCCACTAGATGCAAGCTATTCTCTCTTTGGTAAAATTCTTAAAACTTAGAAAACTCTTTGATTATGTGATGCCTTCAAAGACTTGATTTCAATTTCCATGATTGACAAAAGCTACCTTGGTTTATTATTAATGAAATATTTTCTTTGTAAACAAGTCTTGAATAGATCTTTTATCCTATTTAGTTATTCTGAGTTTAGATTTCTGTTTTCCTAGAATTTTGTATCCTAAAGGATGTCCGATCTAGGGTTAACAGAATCAGATGCTCTACCTTCTTCTAATTGGGATTTGTTAAACTTCTTGATCCCTTTGAACTCTAAAAGTTTAACTTTTTGAAAAGAATTTTCATATGATGCCTCCATAAAACAAAAAAATTATTTAGAAAAATTAAAATCCAAAAATATTCATCTTTTGTTTTTCCTTGTATTCTCTGTTTAATTTTTCTGTGTATTGACTATTTTTTTTTTTCTTTTTTGCTTTATTTTTGAGGGTCTTGATCATCACCATTCTTCTCTTGATTTCAATTTCAAGTCACATCGGCCGGGCCGATACTTTTATTGTCCTGGACGATGTGACAAATTCTCTTCAAAATCCATCTGCTGAACTTTTCTGTGCTTGGTGTATCTCATCGGCCTGGACGATCCTATATCGTCCTGGACGATTTTATCGAATTCATGGTAATAGTCCTTGCCGATAGAACTTTTCATCTGGCCGATGCATGTTATGTGCATCGTCCTGACCGATACACTGGATCGTCCTGGACGATCCACGTGTCAGTACGTTTTGATCTTTAAATTTGGCCCCGGACGATCCATTATTGGACTATCGGCCGGGCCGATCCACTGTTCGTCCTGGACGATACACGTGGCAAGCATTTTAAACATTTTAACTTCGGCCGGTACGATCAATTATTGTGCATCGTCCTGGACGATACACCTAATCGGCCCAGACGATCTGCTTTTTCAACGGTCGTCCGGACTGACTCCTCGGGACGATCGCCTGTGTCTAATCGGCCTGGCCGATATCTGATCGGCCCGGACGATTGGACCGCCTTTTTGACCAATCGGCCTATACGTAATTATTGAACCATATCAGCCTGGAGGATTCTGCGATCGGCCAGGACGATATGGCCCTTTCTTTAAATTCAGGCCGTTCCAGCCATGTTTTTTCACTCTTCATCCTTTCTCCTCTTGTGTTTTTGCTTACTCCTCTCTATGGCTGGTGGAAAACGCGTCCGACAAACTTCTGGGAGTTCTTCGAGGGCAAGAATTGACCCTCATTTTAGGGAAGCAGAAGATGAAGCTGCTTACCACTGTTACAAAGAATGTGGGATCACTGTCTCAAGAATCATCAATCCTACCCACATCTCATACCCGGTAATGGATCTTTTCGCTCATACCTCCCTTTGCTTCATTCTGTCTCTTGCTTTCCCTTTCAATTCAGAGTTTCTTCGAGAGTTTTTCGCAAACCTTTGCATCAACCCTACCTTCACAGCCCTGTCCTCCTATGTGAATCGACGCCCTATCGAAATCACATATCAGGATTGTGTTGATCTTTTACAGCTATCCACCACCGGTGATAAGCTGCACCTAATCACCCCTGACCCTGATCTTGACTGGTCCATGACGAATCATTTCCTTCGCCAGACCAATGTACCTTACCATGTTGGAGAAACTAGCTCTTTAGTCAAAGATGCTAGGGCAATCCAACATGTCCTTCGCACCTCTGTAATTCCAAAAGCCGGCGAACGAATCCACATCACCCCTCTACTTTCACTCACTACTTTCTACATCATGGCTCATAGGGAATTTAATACTGCGGACCTACTTTTCCGATACATTGATCACTTAACCACAATCCGTTATCTAGGCCACAAAAGGAAACCCAATCTAGCCTTAGGATACATCATAGCCTATGTCCTTGAAACTAAATACCAACTTCAGTATCCTATTCCACCAAACCTCCCAACTCCCTTCTACTCAAGCAATTCCTTCAATGCCCTTCATAGTACTCGTCTCCACCCAGGAGATGGGGAAGGTCGGGGGGCGAGAGAGGAGGAGGCTCCCGCTTCCACTCCCGTTCCTGATCCTTTCCCTCTCCACCAGCTCTCTCCAGTTGATCAGTTGATTGAGATGTTTGATCGTTGGGAGACTCGATTTGATGCCTACGTGGCTGCACAGGAGCAGCAACACTTTGAGGATATTACCCGCTACGAGCAGCACCGCGCTAAGGATTTAGCCCGATTTGATAGTTTCGTTAGTCAGCAGCAGCAGCAGCATGACCAGGTCATCGCCTGGTTCAATGCTCAGTTCACCACACTTGCCACCTACTTTCAGCAGCCACCTCCACCACCTCCATCAGATGATCTGGATCCCTCGCTTTTTTATTCTGTACTTTGTGTTGTTTGTTTCCTGTCCTTTTTAGTTTGCTTGATTAGTCTTTTGTGATGTTTTTCTTATGTTTCTGGACCCTCGTTTTGTGATGAAAAAAGGGGGAGTAGGATGTGGTAGGAAAAAGTTGTTGGGTTTGGGTTTGCAACTTTGAATTTCTAATGAACCTTTTTTTTTTTTCCTACTTGTGTTTGCCATCATCAAAAAGGGGGAGATTGTTGCAAATCTATTTTTCATAACTTATATTTAGATGATTGACAAACACTATTTCTCTTGGGCTACTTGTTGCTTCTAACTTTTCAGGAATCGAAGATCGGACGATCAAGAGGAAGCCAGTTCAAGTTTGCATTGGTTTAGGGTTGAGTCAGTTTGTAATTTTATTTTTCACCTTTTGAGTCTACTTGTAATGGTCAAAGAGATTGATGCTAAGTAACTCTTCACACACACACTTGAGAGGCTTAGAATTTCTGTTTTTGCCCACATCGGCCCGGATGATATTTATATCATCCGGGACGATCAGCTTAAAACAGAAAGTCTAAGTAAGGATTCTTAATTAAGGCAACCGACATTAACATATCGGCCTGGACGATACGTGTATCGGCCAGGACGATAAGCTCAAAATAGAAAGAAGTAGCCGCCATAGACAATTAAGGTATACTGAATTTTTAAATTATCGGTCTGGACGAAATTACCAAATTATGCCTTAATTGATCAGGCAATCAAGGAAGTAATTAAGGATGATTGATACGATCATATCATCCTGGACGATCGCAGGATCGGCCAGGACGATCTATTCAAAATCTTTAAGTTACTTCATGACGATAAATATCGGCCAGCTCAAAAACAGGGCGATGCTCAGGACAATTTGCCTCTAATTTGAACTGATCGGCCTGGACGATTGTGAGATCAGCCAGGACGATCAAGCCAAATTTCAATCGTCCAGCACCCAAAACAGGGCGATGCCCAGGCCGATCTTCTGTGATTTGTACTGATCGGCCAGGCCGATGTCCATATCGGCCTGGACGATATTGTCGGCAACTTGTAATTAATGAGCTCCTTTAAAGCTCTTCTATTTAAAGAACTCTTGTTCAACATTTTTAAGAGACCTTTGGCTGCTTCCTTGACCTGAGAAGACCTTGAGGAGAGAAAGAGAGAGAGAGAGAGAGAGAGAGAGAGAGAGAGAGAGAGAGAGAGAGAGAGAGAGAGAGGATCTTGTGAGGGGGAGCTTGTGAGGGGATTCACAAGGGTTGCTTCAAGGATCGCTCTGCTTGTCTTTCATCTGGAGTTTCTCGTCCGTGGAAGGGTCTGTAGAGGTAAGGAGTTTGCTTCTGGTTGTGGTTCTCTGCCAGCTTCTGGAGGAAGCAAAAAGAGGTAGGTTCTCTGCTCTGCCGGGGTGGCAAAAAAGAGGTTCTTGTGAGGGCTTCTCCGCCTAGCCATGGGGGCTAAAGGAGAGTCACGTTTTGTAGTGCAATACTTGGAGGGTGCCTCCTAGGAGTGGACGTAGGTCGAGTCGACCGAACCACTATAAATCTCTATCTTCTTTTTCTTGCTTCCGCACTTTTTAAATTCCGCATTTTATTTCTGTGGTGTGATTTGGTTTATGCAATTTTCTTTCTTTGAGAAAAGATTTTTTAAAATACCAATTCACCCCCCCTCTTGGTTAGCTTGGGACTAAGTTCATAGGGCTTAACATCCCGAACAAACTTTCAAAGATTGGCTGGGACGATCAAGCTATTTTTCAATCATCCCGACTTCCCTTCAGTGTGATTAACTAGATGATATTCCATGATTTATACTAATCATACAGGACAATATGTCATCATCCTAGATGATATGAACAAACTTCTTCTGTTCATCCTTGATCGTCCTGGCTGATTAAGTTTAATTTGCTCTGATTGTTCAGGATGATAAAGTCAACAAGTTGCAACTAATGAGCTATTCCGAAGATCTTCAATTTAAGAGCTCTTGTTCTACCCTTTAGAACATTTTTTAATGTTGTTTTGACCTTAGAGAGCTAAGAGGAGAGGGAGAGCAAGGGACATAGAGAGAAGATATTGTGAGGGGTAGTTTGTGAGGGGTTCACAAAGGTTACTCCAAGCAAGGATCCATCGTTATCTTCTCCATTCATCATCCTTAGTATCTTGGGGGTTCTAGAGAGGTACACTTCAGCATCTGATCAAGGTTCTCTGCCTGCTTCAAGAGGAAGCAAAAGGAGTTGGGTTCTCTAGCTATTTTTGGAGTAAGCAAAATGAGTTGGGTTCTCAGCCTCACCTGGGTTGGTGGAAAGAAGGTTTGTAAAGGATTCTTTGCCTTGTTGTGGGGGCTAAAGGAGAGACACTGAGTTTAGTGCAACACTCAAAGGACGCCTCCAGGGAGTAGATGTAAGTCGTGTTGACCAAACCACTATAAATTTCTATGCTCTTTATTACTGCTTTCGCATTCTATTTCTGCACTCTAAATTTCTGTGGTGAATCTTAATTTTTGTTTTAAGATTTTTTAAAATACTAATTCACCCCCCTCTTGTTAGCCTTGGGACAAGTTCATAAAAGTTTAACATCCCTAATGAACTTTTAAGTGGTATCAGAGCGAGATTCATAAAAACAAGTTTTTAAAAACTTTTTAATTTTGATC
Organism: Dendrobium nobile; assembly: GCA_022539455.1. Taxonomy (NCBI): domain Eukaryota; kingdom Viridiplantae; phylum Streptophyta; class Magnoliopsida; order Asparagales; family Orchidaceae; genus Dendrobium; species Dendrobium nobile. The sequence continues at coordinate 1,235,286 of JAGYWB010000027.1, forward strand.
GATGGCTAACTTTGGTAATCGTAATACAACAAAAGGAAATTCTATTATATGACCACCTTTGTTTGATAATATTCCTTTTGATTATTGGAAAACTCATACGTATACATTTTTACAATCATTTGATTATCGTATGTGGATGCTTGAAAGAAGGTTTTACACCACCTTCTTGTTAACTTAATGGAATTAAAATTGAAGTTTCTTTTACTGAATGGACTTTTGATAAAAGAGATTTAGCACCACTTAATGCAAAATACTTGAACTATTTTTTCTGTGCTTTGAAATCTAAAGATTATATGCGTGTTTCAACTTGTGTAACTGGTAAAGAAATTTTTGATAGATTGTGTGTAACTTATGAAGGAAACAATGAAGTTAAATAACCTAGGTTGAATATTTTGTTGCATGACTATGAACTTTTTGGTATAAAACCATATTAATCAACTTTTACATGTATACAAGGTTTACTCAAATTGTCACCTCATTACATGCCTTAGAAAGAGAGTTAACTCATAATGAAAAAGTCAATAAAATTTTGATATGCTTGCCTTCTTCTTTTGATCCTAAGATAACCGCAATTACTGAATCTAAAGATTTAAATACATATTTTGTTGCTAATTTACTTGGATCACTCATTGCTTATGAGCAAGGGGTGAATCAAAAAAATCTTGATACATGTGAGAAAAAGAAGGAGAAAACTATGGAACTAAAGGCCAACAATATGGACACTGATTCTTAGAGATCTTAAAACCATGATGTTACATTCATCACAAGGCAATTTTAAAGCTTTTTAAGGAAGAACAACAAGTATCATAAGAAGTGGAAAAGAGGTAAGAATAGAAAAAAATTTTAAAGTTCTTCTGATGTTGTTTGCTTTGAATGCAGGAAGCCTAGACATGTTAAAGCTGATTGTCTTACACTTAAGGAGCACCCAAGAAAGGAGAAGGGTGAGGAGAAACCCAAATAAAGGAAGGACAAGAAGACGTACCAATAAGCTTTATGGGTGGATTCTCCATCGAACTCTTCTAAAACTAAAGTTGAAGAAGATATAACAAATTTATGCTTAATAGGTGATCATCTTGGTCAATCTGATCAAGAAGAGGTATATGAACCAACATATGATCAATTAGTTGAAATTTGTGAGAGAATTCATGCATCATATAAGAAACTTAAAAAAAAGCATGTTAGTTTAAAATTAGAGTTTTTGAATTTACAAAAAGAGCATGAAAGTTTAAGCAAATATCACACTCTACTTGATAACAATCACATATCCTTACTTGATGAATTTGATGAGTTAAATAAAAAGAATTTTGATTTAATTGATAAGCATGATTTGCCAAAAATAAATCTCAAAGCTTTTGATAATAAACCAATATTTCATACATCACATAATGTTAAAAAGAGGCATCATTGAAAGTTCGTTCGGGATGTTAAGCCCTATGAACTTAGTCCCAAGCAAATAAAGAGTGGGGGTGAATTGGTATTTTAAAAACTCTTTTCACAAAGAAAGAAAATTGCATAAACCAAATCACACCACAGAAATAAAATGCAGAATTTAAAAAGTACGGAAGCAAGAAAAAGAACACAGAGATTTATAGTGGTTCAGTCGACTCGACCTACGTCCACTCCTTGGAGGCACCCTCCAAGTATTGTACTACAAAACGTGACTCTCCTTTAGCCCACACGGCTAGGCGGAGAAGCCCTCACAAGAACCTCCTTTTTGCCACCCCGGCAAGGCAGAGAACCTACCTCCTTTTGCTTCCTCCTGAAGCTAGCAGAGAACCAAAACCAAAAGCAAACTCCTTACCTCTACCGACCCTTCCACGGGCGAGAAACTCCAGACGAAGATGAAGCAGAGCGATCCTTGAAGCAACCCTTGTGAATCCCCTCACAAGCTCCCCCTCACAAGATCCTCTCTCTCTCCCTCTCTCTCTTTCTCTCCTTAAGGTCTTCTCAGGTCAAGGCAGCAGCCAAAGGTCTGCTAAAAATGTTGAATAAGAGCTCTTTAAATAGAAGAGCTTCAAAGGAGCTCATTAATTGCAAGTTGCTGACAATATCGTCCAGGCCGATATGGACATCGGCCTGGCCGATCAGTACAAATCACAGAAGATCGGCCTGGGCATCGCTCTATTTTGGGTGCTGGACGATTGAAATTTGGCTTGATCGTCTTGGCCGATCTCACGATCGTCCAGGCCGATTAGTTCAAATTAGAGGCAAATCGTCCTAAGCATCGCCCTGTTTTTGAGCTGGCCGATATTTATCGTCCTGAAGTAATTTAAGGATTTTGAATAGATCGTCCTGGCCGATCCTGCGATCGTCCAGGACGATATGATCATATCAATCATCCTTAATTACTCCCTTGATTTCCTGATCAATTAGGGCATAATTTGATAATTTTGTCCAGGTCGATCCGTGGATCGTCCTGGCCAATAATTTAAAAATACAGTATACCTTAATTGTCTATGGAGGCTACTTCTTTCTATTTTGAGCTTATCATCCTAGCCGATACACGTATCGTCCAGGCCGATATGTTAATGTCGGCTGCGTTAATTAGGAATCCTGATTAGTGTCTCTGGTTTTAACTCGATCGTCCAGGACGATCAAATGGATCGGCCTGGCCGATGTGAGTAAAAACAGAGATTCTAAATCACTCAAGTGTGTGTGTGTAGGGTTACTTAGCATCAGTCTCTTTGACCATTACAAGTAGACTCAAAAGGTAAAAAACAAAAGTACAGACTGACTCAACCTTAAACCTACGCAATCTTGAATTGGCTTCCTCTTGATCGTCCGATCTTCGACTCCTGAAAAGTTAGAAACAAGTAGTCTAAGAGAAATAGTGTTTGTCAATCATCAAAACATAAGTCATGAAAAAATAGATTTGCAACAATCTCCCCCTTTTTGATGATGGCAAACACAAGTAGGAAAAATTTAAAAAAAAGGTTCATTAGAAATTCAAAGTTACAAACCCCAAATCCAACAGCTTTTTCCTACACCCTACTCCCCCTTTTGTCATCACAAAAAGAGGGTCCAGATAAAAAAAAAAGAAAACACGACAACAAATAAAGACTAACAAGCAAACTACATAAAATAGGAAACAAACAGTAGAGAGAAAAAAAAACAGGCTAGAAAAATGAGGGGCCCTGATCATCAGATGGAGGTGGTGGAGGTGGCTGTCGAAAGTAGCTGGCAAGTGAAGTAAACTAAGCATTGAACCAGGCGATGTCCTGGTCATGCTGCTGCTGCTGGTGAACCAAGTAACTATCAAAGCGGGCTAAGTCCTCCGCGCAATTTTGCTCGTAGCGGGCAATGTCCTCCGAATATTGCTGCTCCTGTGAAGCAACGTAGGCGTCAAAGAGGGTCTCCCAACGATCAAACCTCTCTATCAACTGATCAACCGGTGAGTGCTGGTGGAGAGGAACACGATCAGAAATGGGAGCAGGAGCGGGAGCCTCCTCCTCTCTAGCCCCCCGACCTTCCCCATCTCCTAGGTGGAGACGAGACCTATGAAGGGCAGTGAAGGAATTGTTTGAGTAGTAAGAAGGGTGAAGATCAGGATGAGCAGGATATTGGAGATTGTATTTAGTTTCAAGGACATAGGCTATGATGTGTCCTAAGGCTAGATTGGGCTTTCTCTTATGGCCTGGATCGCGAATTGTGGTAAGGTGATCGATGTAGCGAAAGAGTAGATCAGTGGCATTGAATTCTCTTTGGGCCATAATGTAGAAAGTAGTGAGAGAAAGTAGAGGGGTGATGAGGATTTGGTCCCCGGCTTTTGGAATTATAGAGGTGCGAAGGACATGTTGGATTGTCCTAGCATCTTTGACTAAAGAACTAGTCTCTCCAACATGGAAAGGTGCATTGGTCTGGCGAAGAAAGTGATTCACCGTGGACCAGTCAAAATTAGGATCAGAGGTTATTAGGTGCAGCTTATCCCCCGTGGTGGATAGCTGTAAAAGATCAACACAATCCTGATATGTGATTTGGACAGGGCGTCGATTCACATAGGAGGTCAGGGCTGTGAAGGTGCGGTTAATTCGCAGGCTTGCATAAAATTCAAGGAGGAGTTCGGAAAAGAAAGGGACGGCGAGGGTGAGTATGAAACAAAGAGAGGTGTGGGCAAAAAGATCCATTACCAGATATGAGAGATGTGCAGGATTGATTGTCCGGGAGAGGGTGATGCCACACTCATTGTAGCGACGGTAGGCAGCCTGATCTTCTGCCTCCCTGAATCGAGGGTCCAGAGTCGCCCTCAAAGAACTCCCAGATGCCTGACGAACACGCTTCCCACCAGCCATAGAAGGAAGTTAGCAAGAAAGCACAAAAGGAAGGAAGGTGGAGAATGAGAAAATAAGGCAGGAATTGGCCAGAATTTAAAGAAACGGCCATATCGTCCTAGCCGATCGCAGAATCGTCCAGGCCGATATGTCTCAATAATTGCGTACAGGCCGATTGGTCAAAAAGGCGGTCCGATCATCTGGGCCGATCAGATATCAGCCAGGCCGATTAGACACAGGCGATCGTCCCGAGGAGTCAATCCGGACGACCATTGAAAAAGTAGATCGTCCGGGCTGATTAGGTGTATCGTCCAGGACGATGCACAATAATTGATCGTACCGGCCGAAGTTAAAACGTTTTAAATCCTTGCCACGTGTATCGTCCAGGACGAACAGTGGATTGGAAAGGACGTTTGTCCAATAATTGATCGTCCGGGGCCAAATTTAAAGATCAAAACGTGCAGACACGTGGATCGTCCAGGACAATCCAGTGGATCGGTCAGGACGATGCACATAAATTGCATCGTCCAGATGAAATATTCTTTCGGCCAGGACTATCACCATTAGTTCGATCAAATCGTCCAGGACGATATAGGATCGTCTAGGACGATGAGTTACAGCAAGCACAGAAAAAGGTCAGCAGATGGATTTTGAAGATGATTTGTCCTATCGTCCAGGATGATAAAAATATCGTCTAGAACGATGTGACTAGAAATTGAAAACAAGGAAAAGATGGTGATGATCAAGACCCAAAAAAAAAATAAAACAAAAGAGAAAAAAAAAAACAGTCAAAACACAGTAAAACAAAACAAAAAAAACACAACGGAAATCAAGCAACGAATATTTTTGGATTTTAATTTTCTAATTTTTTTATTTTTTTTTGCAAAGCATTTCATATGATAACAACTCAAATATTTTTAAACTTTAGAGTTCCAGGAGATCAAGGAGTTTAACAAATTCCAATCAAAAGAAGGTAGAACATCCGATTCTGTTAACCCTAGATCAGACATCCTTTAGGGTATAAAATTCTTTTGGAAAACAAAAATCCAACTCAGAATAACTATATAGGATAATGAGATCCATTCAAGACTTGTTTACAAAGAAAATATCTCATAATTAATAACCCAAAGTAATTTTTCTCAATCATGGAAATTGAAATCAAGTTTTTTGAAAACATCACATAATCAATGAGTTCTCTAAGTTTTAAGAGTTTTAGAAAAGAGAGGATAGCTTGCATATTTAATGGGCTCATTTTATGCCTCTTGTCACTTTGATTGGCTCTTTGAGCATCTTTTGATTCTTTGATACACTTTTGTGTATATAGCTTTTCTTTTCAATTTTGGCTTCATTGGTCTCTTTCCTTTTTAACTCTTGCAAGCTAAAAACTCTTTAATATACCCTTAAAAAAAACTTAGTTGTGAGTATATCCTCCAAGTATTAGAGAATAGGAGCTCTCTCTCTAATATAGGGAAGAACAATCCACAACACAAAATCAAAATCATGTGATAGATGCAATGGCAAGATTTCAAAATTTTGAATGATATATATTATGTAGTAAGATAAGAAAAAGATCTTGAATAAAAAGTCATTGGTTAACCTAGGTTTAGAATTTTTTTTAGAGAAGAAAATCATACCACAAAACAAAGTCAGAAGGAGGGAAAACATCAACAGTATACTCCCTTTAACCAATTTTAGAAAAGCTAAACACTATCCCCAAAACTCCAAAATCTAAAAGCTTGAAAATATTCATCATATGGAAGGCCAAATTTAAAGAACAATGTGAAATAAAACACATAAAAAATGAAAATAAAGAAAAACTAAAAACAACACAAAGTGAGCACAAAAACTAGCACAAAAAATAAATAAAAGACACAAAAAAAAAAGATTTCAAGCAAGTGATAAAGCAACGAGTTTAAGCAATTTTGAGCTGCAAGCCTCCTTATGTCCAGTTATCCTATGCTTCCACGAGGTCTTTGGTGAGAGCACTCCTACAAAACTCAACAACAGTCAGATTTAGGAACCCAAACAGGTTTAGAATCCTTCTTAGGAAAAGTAGAATGCAATGCAGGTATGGTGTGTTATCAATTATGCATCTTAGGTTTCCACACCTAATGTGTATTACGGTGTATGGTGCAAATGTGTGAGATGTGTCCTAGCATACCATAAAAAAACATTGAACTCCAGGAAAAGGTTTTCTTAAATGGTTAGTGTAGAAATGCCTCTTCCTAGGTTCTGGCTTTTGATTAGTAGTTGGTGTCATCCTAGCTTTCTTACATGTTTCCAAATCATTTTGAATCCTCAAATTTGTTCTTTTTAATGCATCAATCTCAATCCTCAAATTTTTCTCAATCTCTTTAGATTTCTTAAGATCAACCTTAAGTGAGGTGTGTGAAGCTTTAATGCATTATGTTCATCAAATAATTCTAAATGCTTTTTGTTCAACTCATCAAATTCATCAAGAAGAGTCATGTGAATTGAATCAATCGTTGCATGATCTTTGAGAAAAACTTCATGCTCTTTTTGTAGATTTGAATGTTCTAATTTTAGGCTAGCATGAGTCTTCTTAAGTTTTTTGTATGATGTATGGATTTTTTCACAAATTTCGAATAATTCATCATAGGTTGGTTTACATACCTCTTCATCACTTTGATCTTCTCCCATGAAACACAAGTTTGTAGTCTCTTCCTCTGGTTTAGTCTCAGAGGAGTCAGTACCAGATTCTGCCCAAAAACCCCTTTGGATTTTCCTCTTGTCTTTCCTAGACTTAGCTTTCTCCTCACCTTTTTCTTTTTCTTTGCTCGAATGATCTTGAAGTGTAGGGCAATCGGCTCTCACATGCCTAGGTTTCCTGCATTCAAAGCAAACAACATCAAAAGATCCTTTAACATGTTTATGATCCTTACCTTTTTTCCAACTTTGATGATGCTTTTGTTTCTAACTTAGAAAGCTTTTGAATTTCCTTGTGATAAAGGCAACTTCGTCGCTTTCAGACCTGGAAGATTCAGAATCTGATTTTTACGCCTTCAGTGCGATTGTTTTCTCCTATTTCTTCTCACCTGCATCAAGATTTCTTTGATTCACCCCTTGCTCGTAAGCAATGAATGAGTTAAGTAAGTTATCAATGGCATAGGTGTTCAAATCTTTAGATTCAGTGATTGCAGTGATTTTTGCATCATAAGACGAAGGCAAGCATCTCAAAATCTTGTTAACTTTTTTATAATTCGAAAGTTCCTTTCCTAGTGCATGCAATGAAGTAACTATCTGAGTAAACCTAGCGTACATGTCAGAAATTGATTCATGAGGTTTCATACGAAAAAGTTTGTAGTCATGCAAGAGAAAGTTCAAAAGGGATTGCTTAACTTCATTAGTACCTTCACAGGTGATGCATAATTTATCCCAAATCTCTTTACCAATTTTGCAAGTTGAAACACGCATGTAATCCTCAGATTTCAAAGAACAGAAAAAACAGTTCAGACATTTCGCATTTAATTGAGCTAAATCTTGTTCATCAAAAATCCATTCAGTAAAAGCAACTTCAGTTTTCATACCATTAATTTTACGAGAAGGTGGAGAATAACCTTCTTGAAAAAGCATCCACATGCGATAATCAGTAGATTGTAAAAATGTTGACATACGAGTTTTCCAAAAATCAAAAGGTAGGTTATCGAACAGGGAAGGTCAGGAAATGGAATACCGTAGTGTTACGATTCCCAATGTTAGCCATGGATCAAATTCAAAAAGTTTTCAAACTTTAATTTTCGAATCCTGCTCTGATACCACTTGAAAGTTCGTTCGAGATGTTAAGCCCTATGAACTTAGTCCCAAGCTAACCAAGAGGGGGGGTGAATTGGTATTTTAAAAACTCTTTTCACAAAGAAAAAAAATTGCATAAACCAAATCACACCACAGAAATAAAATGTGGAATTTAAAAAGTGTGGAAGCAAGAAAAAGAACACAGAGATTTATAGTGGTTCGGTCGACTCGACCTACGTCCACTCCTTGGAGGCACCCTCCAAGTATTGCACTACAAAACGTGACTCTCCTTTAGCCCCCACGGCTAGGCGGAGAAGCCCTCACAAGAACCTCCTTTTTGCCACCCCGGCAAGGCAGAGAACCTACCTCCTTTTGCTTCCTCCTGAAGCTGGCAGAGAACCAAAACCAAAAGAAAACTTCTTACCTCTACCGACCCTTCCACGGACGAGAAACTCCAGACGAGACGAAGCAGAGCGATCCTTGAAGCAACCCTTGTGAATCCCCTCCCAAACGCCCCCTCACAAGTTCCTCTCTCTCTCCCTCTCTCTCTTTCTCTCCTTAAGGTCTTCTCAGGTCAAGGCAGCAGCCAAAGGTCTGCTAAAAACATTGAACAAGATCTCTTTAAATAGAAGAGCTTCAAAGGAGCTCATTAATTGCAAGTTGCTGACAATATCGTCCAGGCCGATATGGACATCGGCCTAGCCGATCAATACAAATCACAGAAGATCGGCCTGGGCATCGGCCTGTTTTGGGTGCTGGACGATTGAAATTTGGCTTGATCGTCCTGGCCGATCTCATGATCGTCCAGGCCGATTAGTTCAAATTAGAGGCAAATCGTCCTGAGCATCGCCCTATTTTTGAGCTGACCGATATTTATCGTCCTGAAGTAACTTAAGGATTTTGAATAGATCGTCCTGGCCGATCCTGTGATTGTCCAAGACGATATGATCGTATCAATAATCCTCAATTACTCTCTTGATTTCCTGATCAATTAAGGCATAATTTGATAATTTTGTCCAGGCCGATCCGTGGATCGTCCTGGCCGATAATTTAAAATACAGTATACCTTAATTGTCTATGGTGGCTACTTCTTTCTATTTTGAGCTTATCGTCCAGGCCGATACACGTATCATCCAGGCTGATATGTTAATGTCGGTTGCCTTAATTAGGAATCCTGATTAGTGTCTCTGGTTTTAACTCGATCGTCCAGGACGATCAAATGGATCGGCCTGGCCGATGTGAGTAAAAACAGAGATTCTAAATCTCTCAAGTGTGTGTGTGTAGGGTTACTTAGCATCAGTCTCTTTGACCATTACAAGTAGACTCAAAAGGTAAAAAACAAAAGTACAAACTGTCTCAACCTTAAACCTACGCAATCTTGAACTGGCTTCCTCTTGATCGTCCGATCTTCGATTCCTGAAAAGTTAGAAACAAGTAGTCCAAGAGAAATAGGGTTTGTCAATCATCAAAACATAAGTCATGAAAAAATAGATTTGCAACAATCACCACTTAAAGAGAATAGTAAATCCTATTCTTAGAATTAGATGTTTTTAATGTGACATGCTAGGACATATTTCACACACTTGCACTATTCACCATAGTACACATTGGGTATGGAGACCAAAATTGCATGTTTCATGACTTTAAATAAATGCATTGCATTCTATTTTCATAAGAAGGGATCCAAACTTGTTTGATATTTTATAGGAAAACTCTCACAAAATGCCTCATGGGAGCATGTGGTACCTGGATAGCGGATGCTCATGACATATGATTGGAGATGCTAATCAATTCATTTTGCTGGAGACTAGGATAGGAGGCAATATTACTCTTGGAGATAACACGACCAGGAAAGTGGTGGGCTCAGGTATAATTGGAAATTCCAAGAACCTTTTGATTGAAAATGTTTTGCTTGCAGATGGATTGAAATACAACTTGCTCAGCATCAGTCAGCTTTGTGATAAGGGCTTCATCATAAATTTCTAGGAAAACACTTGCATTATAAGCTTAAATAACAATATTGTTTTACAGGCAAAGCGAATCAACAATGTTTACATATTTGATTTAATTAATATTGAATGTGCTGCTTCATTTTACTTAAAAATTGTTGCTGATGATTATTGGTTGTGGCACAGGAGGTTATGTTATGCTAGTATCAAAACCCTTAGGAGATAACCAAGTAAGATCTAGTTAGAGGTGTCCCCAAGCTTAATTTCTCTAAAGACCACCTTTGTGATTCCTGTCAACTAGGAAAGCAAGTCTAATCCTCTTTTCACTTGAATAAGGACATTAGCACCTCTAGACCTTTAGAAGTACTTCACATAGATTTGTTTGGACCCATTAGCACTGCCAGTTTGGGAGGGAAAGTCTATGGATTTGTGATTGTTGATGACTACTCTAGGTTCACTTGGATTAAATTTTTATCACATAAAAATGAGTATTTTGATGAGTTTAGATCCTTTTCCACTTGGGTTCAAAAAAATTTAGATTGTGAGATCTTGACCATCCATAGTGATCATTGGGGAGAGTTTGAAAATGAAAGATTTCAAGACTTTTGTGAGGATAAAGGGATTAGTCACAACTTCTCATCTCCTAGGACCCCTCAGTAGAACGGGGTAGCTGAAAGGAAGAACAAGACCTTAGTTGAGGCTACTAGAGCCATGCTTGCTGAGTATTCACTTCCAAAATACTTTTGGGCTGAAGAGGTAAACATAGCTTGTTATGTGTTGAATAGGGTGAATGATAGAGCCAAACTTGATAAGACACCCTATGAGATAATTAAGGGTAGAAGAACCAACCTCTCTCACCTCCATGTCTTTGGTTATAAGATTTTTATTCATAATAATAGGAAGTCACACATAGGAAAAGTTGACTCAAAATCTGATGAAAGAGTGTTCTTAGGTTACTCAAGTGTTAGGAAATCCATTAGGGTGTTTAATAAAAGGACATTGGTGGTGGAGGAGAGTACACATGTTGTATTTGATGAATCTAATTCTAAGGAGTCTAGAATTAAGGATGAAGATGGTGTTAAAGGATTTGAAATTTTGGAGAAGAGAGTAGAAGGAATAGGAGAGATTACCCAAGGAGTAAAAAATTCAAATCTAGAGGAAATGGGGTATCCTACACACACTTTGACAATGAATTGGAGATATTCCTTGAGTAAAGAACTTATATTAGGAGACCCCTTTGAAGATGTTAAGACTAGGCATGGATTTAGGAAGGAAGTAAACCACTCTACCTTTATCTCAATGACTGAACCCACCAATATTAATCAATTTTTATTTGAAGAGTTTCTGATCTTAGCTATGCAAGAGGAATTAAACTAATTTGTTAGGAATGATGTTTGGGAGCTTGTAGAAAGACTAAAAAGACAAAGTATAGTTGGAACCAAATGGGTCTTTATAAATAAAATGAATAAATTTTGTGTGGTGGTTAGGAATAAGGCAAGATTGGTAGTTAAGGGGTACAACCAAATAAAAGGGATTGATTTTGAGGAGACCTTTGCCCCTGTAGCCAGATTGGAAGCCATTAGAGTGCTACCAACCTTTATCTGTTATAAGGTATTTAAGCTTTACCAAATGGACGTGAAAAGTGCCCTTTTAAATGGGGTAATAAAAGAGGATGTGTTTATATAACAACCCAAGGTTTTGAGAGTTCCAAATTTCCAAATCATGTTTTCAAATTAAAAAAGGCCTTATATGGATTAAAACAGGCAACAAAAGCTTGGTATGAAAGGCTTAACACAGTTTTACTAAAGAGGGATTTTGTTATGGGAAGTGTAGACACCACCCTTTTTCTAAGAAAAGTAGGAGATGAGTTACTCATAGTTCAGATATATGTTTATGATATACTTTTTGTATATTCTGATAAAAAGCTATGTGATGATTTTTATAAAATAATGAGCAAGGCGTTTGAGATGAGTATGATGGGAGAGTTGTCTTACTTTTTGGGTTTTAGCATAAGATAATTGGATGACGGAACCTTTATAAGTCAATCAAAATACATTAAAGACTTCTTGAAGAAATATGAAATGGATAAAGCCAAGCCAATAAATACTCTAATTATTTCTAATATTAAGTTCGATAAAGATACAAGTTGAAAATCTGTTGATCAAAAGAAGTATAGAGGGATGATTAGATCTTTACTTTACCTGACTGCTAGTCGACCTGATATAATATTTAGTGTTTATCTTTATGCTAGATTTTAAGCTGATCCTAAAGAATCCTACCCGACTGTAGTTAAGAGTATTCTTAGATATATTTTGGGGACCCAAACTTAGGTATTTGATATCCTAGGCATAACACTTCTTTTGAGATTATTGGATATTCTGATTCTGATTTTGCAGGATGTATGGTGGATAGAAAGAGCATTCCTGGAACTTACTATTTCATAGGATAGTCTTTAGTCTCCTGGTCTAGTAGAAAACAAAACTCTGTTGCACTTTTCACTACTGAAGTTGAGTACATTACCTTAGGATGTTGTATGGCCCAAGTCTTTTGGTTGAAGTAACAAATTATTTATTTAGGATTACCTATAGGCACAATTTCAATCCTTTGTGACAACACTAATGCCATCTGCATCTCTAAGAATCCTATCCAATATTCAAGGACTAAACATATATAACATAAGGCATCACTTTATTAGGACCATGTGACCAAAGGAGATATTGAGTTATGCCATGTGACAACTGGGAATCAATTGGCTGACATCTTTACTAAACCACTAGCTTTTGACACTTTCAGTACCTTAAGGACCAGATTGGGTGTGATTGACTAAATGCATGAACTTATTTCTGAATATTCTATTTTATTGCTTTTTTGTTTTATTTCTTTTTGCTTACTAGTTTTGTTTCTCATTTTTTGTTTTTCTTTATTTATGGTCACTGTTAAAATGATATTTCATACCATATATATATTTTTTTAATTTGTAGTCAATATTTTACATCTCTTAATCTGTTAAAAGGAGAAAATATCATTGATTGTGTCTCTTTCTCTAGCCTATTTTAGTGTTATAATTTTTTTTCAAAATAAAAGTCTATCTCAAATTTATAACTAGACCTTGCAATTAAGATCTTTTCTACCTTGTTATAGTAATCTAGCTTATACTTATATTGATCAAAGTTTTTATATAACTTCAAGATTTCTTGTTATCCAATCATTGCATTTATCATATGATTTTTTATTCTTATTTGCAATTTGTTCTTCTCTATATTATAGAGTGAGTTTTTCTTCTATAATGTCGAGAAGATATCCTCATAATTTAAAGTATTTAAGAGTTTTGAAAAGAAATATAGATTTTTTTAAGAAAAGCAGAGAAAATGCTTTATAAAAAAAAATAGAAAGGAGAGTATAATCTACTCTAATCCAACTCCTCCTTTAACAAACTAATAAATGAACGAGGGATATTACTAGTACCTAAATCATCACAAAGAAAAGAACCAAAACAAGCATAATTCGCACAAAGGTCAGCTAGATTGTTGCTTTCCCTTCCCACATGATTGAAAATAACTAATTGAAGTCTTTAATGAAAGATAAATCTATAGAGTATTTACCTCCTTTTTCCACCATACCTTTGATAAAATTAATGATGTTCTTGTTGTCTCCTTTGATTATTAATCCATTGTACTGCATCATCCATTCTTTAAATACCTGCTTTAAAGAAAAGATGGCCTAAAGTTCCAACGCCTCTAGATCCCAGTGAATGAGATTTCTACCGAAAACCAATAAGGGTCTTCCTTGATGATCTCTAAAAGCTCCTCCTATCCCAGCCTTGTAGGATTTAAATAGAGCATCATAAATGCTTAATTTGATCCAATCAGACAGAGGAGGATGCCAAGTTTTAAGCAACCGAGAAGGTTTATAAGCATCCTCACTGCCTGAGAATGTACAGCAGAAATTCTTGAATCAAGCAGAATATCTTACAGCATTGGAAGCTATCATTACCGGACTAAAAACTTTCCTCTCATGTACAAACATGTTTCTAGCTTTCCAAGAATGATAGATAGTGTTGCAGTATAAATTTATCATCCATAAGTTTTGATGATCAAGACATTTGAAACAAGCATCCAATGAATGAAAAGAAGGAATTCAGAATCCCCATTTATTTAAAACTTCCACCACTTCTGTAAGTTTTTTACATCCATAAATAATGTGATCATTATCTTCAACCAACTCACATCCTCTAGGGAATAATTCATATCCTTGTAATCTTCTATAGCATAGAAAATGGTTAGTTGGGACAGCCTTATTGAATAATCTCCACCACCACAAACCCACTCTAGGATTTAATTTTTCTTTTTTAAACCATTTCCATTCAATACTCTCTGCCTTGGCTGGTTCCAATGCTTCTATTGCTAAAGCAGTTAAAGATTTTCCAGAGAAATTGTGTAAAAGTTCCAAACGATCTTCTTCACTGTCTTGTATTTGAATTTGAGAGATTAACTTTACCAATTCAGTCCCAAAAAAATTCTGCAGTTCCTGGATGTTCCAACATCCATTTTTAATGAACTTCTCCACTAATGTATCTCCTATTTCTATATTGACAAATGTAGGCCAAACATTAAACTTTTATCAAGGATCTAGATATGTTTATGCACATTGATTGACCTGCCATTTCCAACAGTCCGTTTGATTATTGGCTTCTAGAATTCCCCTCTATTTTGAATTAACTTCCTTGATTCCGAACCTCCTTTTCTAGAAGAATCTTCAACCATAATTGGTCCATATTTTTCAAAGAGTACCTTGGCAATAAAGTTAATCTTTTTCTTGACAATATCTCCATGCTAACTTGGCTCTTAACGGATCTGCTTTCTCTGTACAGGAACTAATGTCGGGACCGCCTAGCATTTTTGGTTTACACATTAATTCCCATCTCACATAGTGGAGACCATCTTTACTGTCACATTTGCTCCAAATAAATTTCCTGCAAGCCTTCTCAACCTCATACATTATTCTTTTGGGTACCAAGGAGAGAGTAGTATGGCAAATCGGATATTTAGTAATATTGATTTCACTAAAGTTATTCTTCCAGCTAGAGAAATAAGTTTTCCTCCCCAAACATTTAACATATTCAGTGCTTTGTCAACAACAAATTGAAAATCTATTTTAATTAATCTCCTCAAAGCCACTTTTGTTCCCAAATAAGTGAATTCTTGTTCCCCTTTAAAACTCATTATTTTACAAATTTTGCTTCTTCCCACTTTTTTCTCCGACAGCTCAAAAAGAATACCAGATTTTTGCAAAACTGATTCTTTGACCTGTCCAACCAAAGAAGTCCAAAAGAATATGCTTTACTTCCTTAACCAATTTAAATTTTTCTTTAGAGAAAATGATGATGTCGTCGGCATAAAGCAAGTGAGAAACTTTGGAGAAATACTAATCCCAATTGAACTTCCTTTATCAAAGAAAGCCTAGTATAAAAGTTGAGCACACATTACAAACAAGAACAGAGATAGAGGGCATCCTTGTCGAAATCCACACTTAGCATCAATCCACTTAGAGTAGATATCGTTAACAAGAAGAAAGAATTTTGGCCATGTCACACATTCAACAATTAAATTTGCAAAAATAGCTGGGAAATCAAAATACTTCAAAATTCTGATTAAAGTAGGCCACCCCATAGAGTCATAGGCTTTTTCCATATCGATTTTAAAAGAGACCAAACCCTTAGAAGATTTGGAATGCCTAAATTTATGAAACACTTCTTGATCCACTAAGACATGATCCAAGAGTGATATCCCTTTCATGAATGCCACTTATTCTTTCGAGATTAATTTGGGAATAACAACCAAGAGTCTATTGAGAAGAATTTTAGCCACTATTTTATAGACCGAGTTGCACAAACTTATTGGTCTATAATTTGAAGGAGAAATAGGATTTTTGACTTTTGGAATCAAAATGATATTGGTGATCTTCCCATCATCATTCATCTTTCCATTAATAAAGAAGTGTTCCAAGGCTTTCCATAAATCAAACTGGATAATATTCCAATTAAATTTGAAAAAGGAATATGACATACCATCTTTACCCGAGGCAATGTTCCCTCCAAGTTCCTTTATAACTTTCTCTAATTCATCAATAAAGAATTCTGTACCCAGCAATATTTTGTCTTCTTCTTCCAAGGTTTGTACAGGAAGTGGCCAGCCCACTAAAATACTTCTCCTTTCTTCCCATTTGTTGCTGTAATAATGGAACAGAACTTCTTCCACTTCTTTTGGTCTTCTATCATCAAACCTTGACTATTCTTTATTGTGTGAATGTAATTTGTATTTCTCCTAGCACTACCATAAGCTTGGAAGAACCTTGAGTTAGAGTCCCCATTAACCAGCCATTTGACCTTGGCCCATTGTCTCCACCAAGAGCTCATCCGTGCCAATACATAATTTAACTCTTCAGTTTTTGCTTTTAGGATCCATTGGCTCTCTTCTAAAAGAACACCTTCCTCCGCTTCCTTCTCTTGCAATCTCAAAATTTCAGATTTTAATTCCTCTTTTGACTGATTAAAGTCTTTAAACTTTGCCTTGCTCCAATAGTGTAGATTTCTTAGAGTTCTCTTCTTCTTCTAATTAAGTGCTTGAGTAGGATCTCCATGTGCCTTCCTTTTCCATGACTCTCTCACTATAGCCATAGATGCTAGAATTTATGTCCAAACCTCTTCAAACATTATTATCTTCTTGTTTGGAGATCTAAATTTTATCAAATTCTGTAAGATCGGGTAGCGGTCCGAGGCAATCCTAGCCAAATGCCTTACCATAAGCCTATGTGAAGAATTTTAGGCAGCTGAGTTTATGAGACCTTTATCCAATTTTTGTAGAATTCTTTCAGGCCATCTCTTGTTATTGCACCAAGTGTATTTGGGCCCAACACTCACCACCTCATGCAAATCATTGCAAGAGATGAAAGTCCTCATCTCCTTAGGACCCAAACCAAACATAAATTCTTTTCCTCCTTAGACAATAAACAATTGAAGTCTCCTCCTCTGACCATAGGCAACTCTTTGATCATGTGGTATTCCATCCTCTCCCAAAGATTTCTTCTCCTGTAAACATCTTTGCTTCCAAAAGCTGTTGCTATTCTCCAAGTGCCAAAGTTAGCCACCTTAAAAATCACCTACGAAGAACTGGGATGAAGCTTCCACCATGTTAAAAGTAGTAAACTCAAGTTTCCAAAGCAACAAAATACCACCCGAAAGACCTTCAAGGGGATAATAACAGAAATCCCACCCTTCTCCTACCATCGCCTGAACCAACTTCTTATCCACCAAAGAAAGTTTTGTTTAAACAAGCCCAAGAAAAAGTAAACTATGATCCCTTATGAACTCCCTAGAATATAGAGAAGCCTTGGATTTTTTTGCTCCTCTACAATTCCAAAAACCAATATATGACATTAATGATTTAAGGGGAAAAGGTTCCCCACCCTTCCTTTTGTCTCTACTTCAAGTCTTCTATTTCTAGGAATCAACTTTTTGGGACCAAGGCTTTTTAACTACTTAGCACCTTTCTTTTTGAGTTTACTAGATCCTTCCTATGGAATGAAAGACTGGTCTTCTCTAGATTCCACTTCTTCTGTCTCCTCAACTACTTTGTTTACTAAGTTGAAATTAGAAATAATTTTTGGGGTCTGGATCTTCATCAACTACGCAAATTATTTCTCCTTCCTCTCCCAAGTTGTTAAAAGCCTCATACTTATTGGGATTGCATAAATTGTCATCAGTGTTACCTCCATTGACTTTTTCATTAACTGTGATATTTATAGTTTGTTTCTCTATTTCCACATAAACCGTGTCTTCTTCTGTTAAAATTTCCTCTCCCTAATACTCAGCTTTATCCAGATTCTTTTTATTGTAGTTTTATCTCCATTCATTCCTTCTTTGTTACCAACCTTAACATTGATTGTTTTCTCCATTGTTTATGTTTGTCAAATCCATTTATTTTGAAATTATAAGGATTTACTTCTTTTTCTCCCATAGCCCACATGAATCCATGGACCATAGCTGTCATCTTTGTTCTTTGAATCTTTACTCTCCAGCTGATTTGTATTCTCCTTTGTATTTGTTGTACTTCCTTCATTCGAGATTACTTTAGTCTTATTAAGATTTGAGGTTGAGACAACAGAAGTCTCAGCATAAAATTTCTCCAGATGCCCAATTTTCCCGCATCTATAATAAATATTAGGCATTAATTCATAGTTGATCTTCTGGTAGAACTTACCTGTGGAGCCTTCAACCCAAACTCCTAATGATTACTTTTCTTCCAACTCTATTCTTAAGCAAATTCTAGCAAATTTGCACCTCCCCCATTGGAACATGTTATCATCTATTAAAAAAGGAATGCCTACCATAAAAGCAATCCTACATACACTAATTATGTCCCATCTTTGCAAGGGGAGATTGGGTAGTCTGATCCAGACCGAGGACGTAGAGCCTTTTAATGAGGAAGGATTAAAATCTAGGGACCATTTATCTAATTTCTCAATGCTCCCATTCACGTACTAAGGTCCACTATTAAGGACCGACTCCATAGCTTCAAGTTCTTCAAAAGCACATAAGACCCAGCCACCACCAAGTAGGGTCATGTGGAATCTACTAAACTGATTCCATTGCCTCCTTTACTCCAATCCGATAATGTGGTAAGGTGCATTGTCACCAAACACTTTAACTACCAAGGACTTTAGAAGCTTGTTAGTGTTATCAACTTCGTTTTGGTGATGTAATTTCACCACTCCTTACATGAAGTCTTTCCCATAATCAAAACCAATGGATTTGAAACTTGGCTTATTGTTCCAGACACTTACGAAAGGATTATTTTTCTGAGGTGGGATAAAAGATACCATTCCTCCCACTAAATTAAAATTTCCTAAAACAGCTGATTCACATACACGAACATTCTCCTAGTCCTTCTTGTCTGGATTTGTTTCCTGATCAACATTTACACAAATTTGTTCAGTAGAGTCTGGAATGACCACATTTATTCTTTCAGTTATATTAAAACCTGACGAGGAAACTTTTAAAATGTCAAGACTTCCTTACACAGTCCTATTGCAAATGAAACCATGGATTTCTTTATTAACATCAGCACAATTATCTTTGTCCAAAGAATTTATTTCTTCCAGCATGATCTTCTTCCCTTTTTTCATGCAATCCTTTTGCTTCTTAGGTGAAATATATCCTCCCTCATTAATCACGAGAGGTTTAGCAAGTTTAAACCTCAAGTTGGAATCTCGATCAAACAGATTGATGGCATCATCGAAGGCAGGAGGCGATGATCCTTGGATTGAGCGTGGTAGAATTCTTACTAGAGGATTCGAAGAGAGATGATTCTCTCTGACACCGGAAGATGGAGGCCAGCAGCCCTCTACTGCCATCGAAGGAGGCAGCAATTTGCAGAAACACAAATATTCAAATATTTTCTCTCACTAGAACTGTAACTTTTCCAATTTTCTTTTCTTAAAATTTAGCTGGAAAAAAAAGTGACCAATGATGCCAAAACAAAAGATACGCAATAACGCCAAATTAAAAAGTATACACAAAGTATATCAAAACTAAAAAAGATGCGCAAAGTGTTCTATTCAAATAGACATGAGGCGTAAAATGAGCCCACCAAATTCAAGTTCTTTTCTCTTTTGAAACTTGTAAAAAAACTTAGAAGAATACATATATAACTTGAGATTTATAAAGGCTTGATTTTGAATTTTTCTGATTGTGAAAAAAATACTTTGATACATTATTCTATAAGATTTTTCTGAAACCAAGTCTTTAACGGATCTCTTTTTCTTATCCAAATGATTTTTTTGAGTTAAGTATTTTGATTTCAAAAGATGGATTTGCCCTATGAGAAGTTCAGGCTAAGAGTTAACATGATCAGATATTTTACCTTCTTTTTCAGTTATTGACTTTGTTAACTCACTAGCCTTACAAATCTTTAAAATCAATCACATGGAAACCATGTCATATTCATGCTTTGATTTTTTTTTTTTTTTAAAAATACAATTAGCCTTTATTCTTTCTTATAATATTTTTTTTGGTCTTTTCCTCCTTTTTTGTGATGTCAAAAGGGGGAGTAGTATTTGAAGTAGTTTTGTCATTTAGATTTGATTATTTAATTATTTGTCATCATTAAAAAAGGGGAGATTATTGTGAATCTATTTTCAAGGAATATAATTTTGATGATAGTAAATACTTCTATTTCTCTATGACTGTCTTGCATTCTAACATTTTAAGTCCACAAGATAAAACTGTAATTTGAACAAGCTCAAGATTGGGTAGAATATATCTGAGTCAGTTTGTAACCTTTTCCCTTTCCTAATTCTATTGTAAATGAAGTGGTTCCTGATGCTAAGTAACATTGCACACACACACTTGTTGGAATTTTTTATTTAGAGTTCTCTGTTTTAGTCACATCGTCGAGGATGATCCCAATATCATCCTAGTCGATCAGCTAAAAATAAAAACCATAATTAGGACATCCTAGTTAAGGCAGTTAACATTAAGCTCATCATTTTGTATGATTTTTGTATCAGCCGGGATGATAGGCTCAAATCAGAAAGAATCAGCGGTCAAATCTATTTAGGTATTCATTTTTTTTTGAACTTCATCCAGGACATCATCCTAGACGATGTAAAACAATTATGAAAAAAATGATCTGGTAATTAAGGAAAGTAATTAAGGCTTCAATGATACAATCAAATCATCCTGGACAATTGTAGAATTGTATTGGACGATCAGTTCAAAAACCTTAGTTGTTCCTGTACGACCACATATCAAACAGCTTATATCAAGGCGATGTTCTACACGATTTTCATGGATTTGAACTAATCGTCCAGAACGATTGTGAGATTGGATGGGATGATCAAGCTATTTTTTAATCATCCACACATCCCTTCAAAGTGATTATTTAGATGATATTCCATAATTTGTACTAATCGTACAGGACGATATGTCATCGTCTTGGATGATATGAACAAACTTCTTCTGTTCATCCCAGATCGTCCTAGCTTATTAAGCTTAATTTACTCTGATTGTACAGAATAATATGAACAAATTTCTTCTATTCATCCCTCTCCTTTTGTCTCTCTCAGGTCAAAATAGAAGCAAAAGATGTTCTAAAGCTTCGAAATAGCTCATTAATTATAACTTATCGACTTTATAATCCATGATGATATAAATATCATCTTATACGATCAGTGCAAATTAAGTTTAATCAGCCAGGATGACCTGGGATGAAGAGAAGAAATTTGTTCATATCATCCAAGATAATGACATATCATCCTGTACGATTAGTACAAATCATGGAATATCATCAAGATAATTACACTAAAAGGATGTCTGGATAATTGAAAAATAGCTTGATTGTCCCGGCCATTCTCATTGTCATCTTAGACGATTAGTTCAAATCCGTGAAAATCGTCCAGAACATCGCCCTGAATAGAAGCTATCTGATATGTGGTCATCCATGAACAACTAAGGTTTTTGAACTAATCATCCCGTACGATCTTGCTATTATCCAGGAAGATGTGATCGTATCAATTAAACCTTATTTACTTTCATTAATTATCAGATTAATTTAGGCATAATTGTGTTGCATCATCAAGGACGATGACCTTGACGATGCCCAAAAATAACTAATACCTAAATAGATCTGGCAGATGATTCTTTCGTATTTAAGCCTATCGTCCTGGCGGATACAAATATTATCCAAGATGATGAGCTTAATGACGGCTGGCTTAACTAGGATGCCCTAATTAGGGTTACTATCATTAGCTGATCGGCACAGACAATATTTAGATCGTCCTGGATGATGTGACCTAAATAGAGAACTTTAAATAAAAAATTCCCCCAAGTATGTGTGTGCAAGGTTACTCAGTATCAGGAACTACTTCATTTACAAAAGTCTCAAGAAAGGAAAAAGATTACAAACTGACTCAGACAAAGTCTACCCAATCTTGAGCTAGTTCAAAGGGCATTCTAATCTTGTGGATATGAAATGTTAGAAGGCAAGACAGTCATAAAAAAATAGAAATGTTTGCTATCATCAAAAATCAAATTCCTTGAAAACAGATTGTAACAATCTTTAAACAAAAACAAAGATTCACCACATAAATTTAGAGTGTGGAAATTGAATGTGGAAGTAGTAATAAAGAACACATAAATTTGTAGTGGTTCGGTCAACATGACCTACATCCACTCCCTGGAGGCACCCTCTAAGTATTACTCTAAACTCAGTGTCTCTCTTTTATCCACCAAAGCAAGGTGAAGAAGACTTTAAAACCTCCTTTCCACCAACCTAGGTGAGGCATAGAACCCAACTCCTTTTTCTTCCTCCAAAAGCAGGCAGAGAATCCAACTCCTTTTGCTTCCTCCTGAAGCAGGAAGAGAACCTTGATTAGATGCTAAAGTTTACCTCTCTAGAACCCCCAAGGAACTAAGAATGATGACTGGAGAAGATGGTGACGGAACCTTACTTGGAACAACCTTTATGAATCCCCTCACAAACTCCCCCTCATAAGATCCTCTCTCTCTCCCTTGCTTTCCCTCTCCTCTTGGCTCTCACAGGTCAAAAAAGTAGTAAAAGATGTTATAAAGGGTATAACAAGAGCTCTTAAATAGAAGAGTTTCAGAATAGCTCATTAATTGCAACTTGTCATCTTTATCATCCAGGATGATATACATATCATCATGTAAGATCAGTGCAAATTAAGCTTAATCAGCCAAGACGATCTGGGTTGAATAGAAGAAATTTGGTCATATCATCCATGATGAGTAAATATTATCCTCTAGGATTAGAACAAATCATGGAATATCATCTAGATAATCGCACTAAAGGGATGTCTAGACGATTGGAAAATAGCTTTATTATCTAGACCAATCTCACGATCATCCCGAACGAATAGTTCAAATCCATTAAAATCATATAGAATATTACCCTGAATAGAAGCTGTCCAATATGTGGTCATCCAAGAATAACTAAGGTTTTTGAACTGATCGTCGTGTATGATCTTGCAATTGTCCAGGATAATGTGATCATATCAATTATGTCTTAATTGCTTTCCTTAATTACTGGATTAATTTATGCATAATTATGTTGTATCGTCCATGGCGATGTCTTGACGATGTCAAAAAAAAAATAATACCTAAAAAGATCTAGTAGCTGATTTTTTTTTATTTGAGCATATAGTCATGGCCAATAAAAATATTGTTTAAGGAAATGAGTTTAATGATAGTTGTCTTAATTAGGATGCCCTTATTAGGGTTTCTATTTTTAGCTGATCGACCAGGACGATATTCGGATCATCCTGGATAATGTGACCAAAATAAAAAACTCTAAATAAAAAAATTCCCCCAAGTTTATGTGTGCAAGGTTACTTAGCTCTAGGAACCACTTCATTTAAAATAGACTCAAGAAAGGGAAAAGTTTATAAACTGACTTAGACCTAGTCTACCCAATCTTGAGCTGATTCAAATTACAGTTTGATCTTGTGGACTTGAAATATTATAAGGCAAGACTATCGTAGAGAATTAGAAATGTTTGATATCATCAAAATCATATTACTTGAAAAAACAGATTTGCAATAAACTCTCCCTTTTTTATGATGGCAAAACATAAAAATAATTGAAGCAGTTCAAAGAAGTTTTAAAGGATAATCATAAAAACTTACCAACCTAGAATGGTTAAAATAGTACGAACTAATAAAGCTACTCCCCCTTTTTACAACACAAAAAGGAGGAGGAAAATAGAAACATAAAAAAAAACAAAAAATAAAAAATAACATAAAAAGAAAAGACAACATAACAAGCAAACTAAAAGAAGGATGGCCCCTGATCTTCAGAAGGAGGAGGTGGTGGAGGTGGATGTGGCTGAACGTAACTCAAAAGAGTGGCAAACTATTCTCTAAACTAGGACATATCCTAGTCGTACTGGTGTTGCAGGTGAATAATTTCCTCAGTATGTTGTTGCTTCTGTGCACGATATTAGAGGTTATATTTTGAATCGGGTCTCCCATTGAACGAATCGCTCTACCAGCTAATCTAGCTAAGAGTACTAGCCGAGCAGGGCAGGTACAAGAATAGGTGAGGGAGCTGCCTCCTCCTCAGCTCCCTCAGCTTCCTCGTGCCCCAAGTGGAGATGAGTACTATGAAGAACATGGAAGGAATTGTTGGAGTAGAAGGCAGGCTAGAAATTTGGTTGAGTAGGATATTAGAAGTTATATTTTAATTCTAAGACATTACCAATGATATGTCCTAAGGCTAGAATTGGCTTCCTCCTATGTCCTTAGTCATGAATAGTGGTTAGATACTCAATGTAGTGAAAAATTAAGTCAGAGACATTGAATTCTTGATGGGACAAGATGTAAAAGGTGGTGATTGAAAGAAGTGGGGTGATATGAATGCGATCACCAGCTTTTGGAATAATAGAAGTGTGAAGGACATGTTGGAAAGTCCTAGAATCTTTGAGCAAGCTGCAAGTCTCTCCAACGTGAAAGTGAGCATTGGTATTTCGAAGAAAGTAGTTGGCTAGAGCCCAATCATAATCAGGGTCAAAACACAGGGTATGGAGTTTATCCTCTATGGTTTAAATGTTCAAAAGCTCTGCACAATCCTTATATGTGATTTCGACGGGGCGTCAATTTGTATAGGATCTAAGAGAAGTAAAAGAAGAATTAATGCAGAGACTAGCAAAAAATTCAAAGAGAAGCTCGCAGTTGAAAGGTACTGTAAGAGTAAGGAGAAAACACAAGGAGCTATGTGCAAACAAATCGAATACAAAATATGAGAGAATATTCGGGTTGACAGACCGGGAGATAGTGATTCTAATTTTCTTGTATCTTTGGTAGGCGGCTTGGTCGTCCACATTAGTGAATCGAGGATCAACAGTCACCTTTGAGGAACTTCCAAAAGTGGGATCTCTTTCCCCCTACCATGATCAAGAACAATAATGTAATAGGAAATATAAGGGTGGTAGAAGAAGTGGGTGTAAAAAAAAAAGGCTTGAGGAATTGGTTTAAAAAGAATCGGCCCGATCATCCAGAACGATTGTAGAATCGTCCAGGATGATCCGGTGCAATTATTGAGTCTAGGCCAATTGGTCAAAAAGGTGGTCCTATCATCTTGGATGATCAGATATCGTCCGGGATGATAAGACACAAGAGATCATCCTGAGGAGTCAAGCCAAACGACCATTGAAAAAGAGGATCGTCCCGGCCTATTAAGTAGATCGTCCAGGACGATGCACAATAATGGATCTTATTGGCCAAATTTAAAAATGTTTAAAACATTACCACGTGTATCGTCCGGGATGACCAGGTGGATCGTTTGGGATGATCACCAATAATTGATCGTGTCGGTCAATTTTAAAGTGTTAAAACGTATTGCCACGTGTATCGTCCATGATGAGCATGTTGATCGTACAGCTTGATTTTCCATAAAATGAGCAACGAGTGAATAACATCATCCATGATGATGAGAATCCTCAAGGATGACCACAGATGATTGAAGCAGAAGACGATCAGATCATACATTCCATAATGCATTGTCCAGGATGATAAGAAGCAAAAAGTTTATAACAGCCAGCATATGGAAATTTTAAAGTGAATTGAACATATCATCCATGATGATATTAAGATCATCCGGGATGATGTGACAAAAAGTTTAAAACTAAGGATGGATGGAGATGATCAGACAAGGCCCAAAAAACATAACAACACCAGAAAGAGATAAAACTAAAAATATGAAGAAGACAAAAAAAAAAGATAAGAACCAAAATATATTTTTTTTAGTTTTTACATGGCATGAATATGATAAATGCTCCAAGTAATTGAATTTTAAAGATTTGTAAGACCAATGAGTTTAACATTGTCGAAATCCAAAAATAGTAGACTATCTGATCCTATTAACCCTATCTCGGACTTCTTTCAGGGCAAAAATCATCTTTTGAAAACAAAAAACCTAACTCAGAACAAACTAATTGGATAAGAAAAAAAGTTCCTTTTAAAATTTGGTTCCAGAGAAAATAACTTATAGAATAATATACTAAAGTAATTTGTCACAATCATGAAATTTGAAATCAAGCCTTTAAAAGTATCAAGTAACACATGAATCCTTCTAAGTTTTAAAAGTTTAAAAGAAAAGTAAGCTTGTCTTTTGTGGGCTCATTTTATGCCTCTTATCAAATGAATGGTGCAATTTGCGCATCTTTTGATTTTTGATATATTTTGTGTATATTTCAATTTTTTGCGATCATTCCGCATCTTTTATTTTGGCGTCATTTGCCACTCTATTTTTTTTGCTATTTTTTCAAGCTAAATCCCATTTTCAAAACTCTTAAATATTTTTAGTTGTGAGTAGATTTTCCAGATATTATAGATGAAAAATTCACTCTCTAATATAAGAAAGAATAAACCACAAAATAGACTCAAAATCATATGATAAATGCAATGACAAAATTTTGAATAACTTGAAGGTTATATAAAGACTTTGAACATTATATATATATAAGGTAGATTACTATAGCAAGATAGAAAAGATCTTAATTGAAAAATCCAATTGTTAATTTGAGATAGATTTTTGTTTAGAAAAGAAAATTACACCACTAAAAGAGGTTAGAGGGAGGGAAACCATCAATGGTGTTTCTCCCTTTAACTTGTTTATAGATGTTTAAACATTGGCTATAAATCTCGAAAAGATAAAAACTAGGAAAAATATCATAAAGAAAAAATAAACCAAAGTAAAAATAATTATAACAGCAAACTTTAAAAGCTAACACAAAAACTAAGGTAGATAATAATAATAATCAACAGAGTAGTAAGCATGCAATCCAGAAATTATTATGCAACAAGTTTAAGAAATTTATGAGCTGCAAGCCTTCGCTCACCAAGTATCAAATGCTCTCACGAGGTATTTGGTAAGCGTTTTCCTACAAAATATCAAATGTCAAATTTAGGAACCTCAAATAGGTTTGGGACCCTTCTTATGAAAAGAAGAATGTAATGCATTTGTCTTATGATGTGAATCATGCAATTTTAGTCTCCAAACCCAATGTGTACTCTGGTGAACAGTGCAAGTGTGTGAAATATGTCATAGCATTCCCTATGAGAAACATCTAAATCTAGGAAAAGGATTTACTTATCTTTTTTGGGTTATTGTGCCTCTTCCTAGGTTTTGTCTTTTCATCAAGTAGCGATGTATTCCAAATTCTCTTAAGTATATTCATATTTGCTTTAAACCTCAAGTTAGCACTTTCTAAAATAACATTATCAACATTTAAACAGTGCTTTTTATGCTTAGATTCTTTAGTATAAGCTTTAAAATCAGATTCAAACGAGGTGTAGGAAGCTTTCAAAGAATCATGTTCAACAATCAATTCAGAATTCTTTTTATTTAACTCAACAAATTCATCATGTAAAGACATGTTTGTTATCAAGTAGAGTGTGATCTTTACTTAAACTTTCATGCTCTCTTTGCAAATTCAAAAACTCAAAATTTAAACTAGCATATTTTTTTTTAAGTTTCTTATATGATGCATGAATCTCTCATAAATTTCAACTAATTGATCTTAGGTTGGTTCTCATACCTCTTCTTGATCATATTGATCAAGATGATCACCCATTAAGCATAAATTTAATATCTCTTCTTCATCTTGAGTTTTAGATGTGTCAGATGCAGAATCCGCTCAAAAAGCTTTTGGTACTTCTTCTTGTCCTTCCTGTATTTTGGTTTCTCCTCACCCTTCTCCTTGCTTAGGTGCTCCTTAAGTGTAGGACAATCAGCTTTAACATTTCCAGGCTTCTTGTATTCAAAGCAAACAATATCATAAGAAATTTAATAATTTTTGTTATTCTTACCTCTTTTCCACTTCTGATGATACTTGTTCTTACTTAAAATGCTTTTAAATTGACTTGTGATGAAGGCAACATCATCATTTTTAGATTCGAAAGAATCAATGTCAATGTTATTGACCTTTAGTGCCACAGTTTTCTCCTACTTTTTATCACCTACATCAAAATTTCTTTGATTCACCCCTTGCTCATAAGTAATGGGTGATCCAAGAAAATTTTCAATATAATAAGTATTTAAATCTTAAGATTCCGTAATTAAAGTGATCTTAATATCAAAATAAAAGGAAAGTATCACAAAATTTCATTGATTCTTTCATAATTAGTTAGCTCTCTTCCTAAAGCATGCAATGAGGTGTCAATATGAGTAAACATTATATACATGTCAGAAATTGATTCAGAAGGCTTCTTACAAAAAAGTTCATTTTCATGCAACAAAATATTCAACCTAGATTGTTTTAATTCATTAGTTCCTTAATAAGTTACACACAATCTATCCCAAATTTCTTTACTAGTTGCACTAGTTGAAATACGCATATAATTTTCAAATTTCAAAGCACAGAAAAAATAGTTCAAGCTTTTTACATTAAGTTGTGCTAAATCTATTTCATCAAAAGTCATTCAGTAAAAGGAACTTCAATTTTAATTCCATTAAGTTCATGAGAAGGTGGTGTATAACCTTCTTTAATAAGCATCCACATACGATAATAAAGTGGTTGTAAAAATGTAGACATTGAAGTTTTCCAAAAATCAAAACAAAAATTATCAAACAAAGGTGGTCGTGAAATAGAATATCCTTTCATTGTATTATGATTACCAAAGTTATCCATCGATTAAAATTAAAAAGTTTTCAAAAACTTGTTTTTATGAATCCT
Organism: Dendrobium nobile; assembly: GCA_022539455.1. NCBI lineage: Eukaryota > Viridiplantae > Streptophyta > Magnoliopsida > Asparagales > Orchidaceae > Dendrobium > Dendrobium nobile. The sequence continues at coordinate 1,264,005 of JAGYWB010000027.1, forward strand.
GCTCTAATACCACTTGAAATTTTGTTGGGGACGTTAAGCCCTTATAAACTAGTCTCAAGGCTAACCAAGAGGGGGGTGAATTTGTATTTTAAAAATTTTTTGATCAAAACATAGTCATAAAACTAAAACAAAGATTCACCACAAAAATTTAGAGAGTGGAAATTAAATGTGGAAGAAGTTATAAAGAATATAGAAATTTATAGTGGCTCGGTCAACACGACCTACGTCCACTCCCCTGAGGCGCCCTCCGAGTATTGCACTAAACTCAGTGTCTCTTCATTAGACCCCACACTAAGACGGATAAGCCTTTACAAACCTCCTTTCCACCAACCCATGTGAGGCAGAGAACCAAACTCCTTTTGCTTCCTTCAGAAGCAGGCAGAGAATCTAACTCCTTTTGCTTCCTCCCAAAGCAGGCAGGAACCTTAATCATATGCTGAAGTTTACCTCTCTAGAACCTCCAATGAATAAAGGATGACGACTGCAGAAGATGATGATGGATCCTTTCTTAGATCAACCTTTGTGAATCCCCTCATAGAGTCCTCCTCACAAGATCCTCACTCTCTCTCCCTTGCTCTCTCTCTCCTCTTAGCTCTCTATGGTCAAAATAGTAGCAAAAGATGTTCTAAAGGGTATAACAAGAGCTCTTAAATAGAAGAGATTTGAAATAGCTCATTAATTGTAACTTATCAACTTTATCATCCAGGATGATATATATATCATCATGTACGACCATTGCAAATTAAGCTTAATCAACTAGAACAATCTGGTCGAATAGAAGAAATTTGTTCATATCATCCAGGACGATAAAATATTATCATGTACGATTATTATAAATCATGGAATATCATCCAGATAATCATAGTGAAGAGATATCTGGATGATTGAAAAATAGCTTGATCATCCAGACCGATCTTATGATCATCCTGGACGATTAGTTTAAATCCGTGAAAATCATCTAGAATATTGCCCAGAATAAAAGCTGTCCGATATATGGTCATCCAGGAACAAATAAAGGTTTTGAACTAATCATCCCATCAATCCTGTTATCATTTAGGACGATGTGATCGTATCAATCAAGCCTTAATTGCTTTCAATATTTATTGAATTAATTTAATCATAATTATTTTACATCATTTAGGATGATGTCCAAAAATAAATAATACCTAAATAGATCTGGCAGCTTATTCTTTCTAATTTGATCAAATTATCTCGGCTGAGACAAATATCATCCAAGGCGATGAGCTTAATGACGACTACCTTAATCAGGATGTCCTAATTAAGGTTTCTATTTTTAGCTGATCGGCCAGGACGATATTGGGATCGTCCTTGACAATGTGACCAAAACAAAGAACCCTAAATAAAAAATTCCCCCAAGTGTGTGTGTGCAAGGTTACTTAGCATTAGGAACCACCTCGTTTACAATAGACTTAAGAAAGGTAAATGGTTATAAACTAACTCAGACCTAGTCTACCAAATCTTGAGCTGGTTTAAATTGCAGTCTACTCTTATGGACCTAAAATGTTAGAAGGCAAGACAGTCATAGAAAAGTAGAAGTGTTTGCTATCATCAAAATTATATTCCTTGAATAAAACAATTTGTAATAATTTTAGGTTAGTAAAAAGAAACCTGAACAATTTGATGTTGAAGACAAATAAGTAATTTCTAAATTAGAAAACTGGTTTTTGCTTTTTCTAACAATATTGCTATCATGCAAATTTTTTTTTTCTTTAACAGACATTTTAGCATATCGTTGCTTTTGATATTCTTTTTCCCTTTGACTCTCCATATCAAATATATCTATAAAATTTTTTAGAAATATTAATAGATTAAATGATAGAAAAAAATTGAAAAAAAAAATTAAATGAACAGTATTCATAAGCATTCAACAAAGAGAAAACAAAATACATTAAAATTTAATGAAAATAAAAATTAGTTAAGTAATAGTTAAAATTCTAAATGGAACATAAAAAATATATTGCAATTAAAAACATTGTGTAAGCTCTAAGCAATTGTTAAATGACAATAAATCCATCACCACTTTTCATGAAAAATTATTCCACATTATTAGATTTTATTATTAAATAAAATTATCTGAATATAAAACAAACTCACAAACATTATCAATTGTTCACCTTGTTCACAAAGAGAAATATGTGATCTGCATCAACAATTAATGTATTAAAAAGAAATAAAACAAATTATTATCATCATGAATTAAATAAATTTATAAAAATTTCAATTATGATACTTTAGTATGAGGGCATGATTCATAACATTTCATATCTTCATGAGTAAAAGTTATAACAACAACCAAAGTTTAATAAATTTAAATTAACTAATTTTATTTTTTAAATGTAATTTTGGATAAGCTCTCAAAATAATGAATAAAAAATGCTATATGGACATTTGAAAATTACAAAATAGTAGAATTAGAATAATGCATTAGAGATCAATATATATTTCCTACATAATAATACGTTTCATGCAATTTTATCCCAACTTTTTAGAAAATGTATTTAATAAGTCAAATTATCAAAATATACGACAAATTCACAGATGTTAATAGTGTTTGCCTTGTTTAAACGTAGAAGTATGCAATATGTAACAACAATTAATGCATTTGAAAGAAATAAAACAAATTTATGTCATCATTAATTAAATTAAAAAATTTTATTTTATATGATAGGAGACATAATGTGATATAAGGAGAGAATATCATAATAATATGTGGGTAATTGTTTTTTTTTTTAAATTGATAACTACACAGATTGTAGTAAGTAAACTAACTCTACATAGATAAAAAAAATTTGGTGCATTTAGGTAAAAGGGAATTCTAAAAATTTCTTCTTTCATAATCTTATTGAACCTAATTAATTTGAGAGGTTAATATACAGGGTGGGTTTCTGTTACTTAGAGGTTTATATAGAGGGCATGCGTAAGATAACCATACATTAACCTACTCTAATATAATGAATCAAAAAATGTCTACTCATAGCTACGATGTCTATAGCCCTCTTTATATTGGCTCACAATTATCAAAGAGTTAAAGTTGAAGGTAATTCCATTAATGTATTTTTTTAGTTCCATTAATGTATTTAATTTCTTTAGTTTAATTCAAACTATTATGATATATTGTATCATCAATATGAGAAACAACATAATTGGCACAATGTTTACATATTTGTTGTTATCTATAAATTATTTTTTCTAATTTTAATATTTTCTTGATGCCTTTAAGAACATTTCAATGTTTTCCTTTTTATGAAAAACTCTTTGTATGTTAATCTAGAGATCTTCTTAGTTGCTCTCGTGAACTATAATGCATGTAAATCTTAGTTAGAATAACGCATTTTCTTATGAAAAACATGTTATGTGAAAACCCAATATGAAAATTACTCAAATGTGATTTGCAGAGGATGATGGATTGTATTAATCTGATAATTCTTTATGATGTTTATAGTATTGCAGATGACCTTTTTAATGTTTTTTTGGTGTATTAGCACTAGCATGGAAATTGCCTTTGTTGTAAAATGAAAAACAAAATTTAACTTATTAATCTCAGCCAAATAATTTAAGAAGATTATGAATAAATTAAATTGAACTTATTAATCATTTCCAATTCGGTTATGTTTGTTTTGAAGGAACTGAAAGAGGAGCGTAAAAGAAAATAGTTTTAGTAAATGAATTGAACTATGATGAATTTTAATTTAATTGCATACATGTTTGGTTGAACATAAATTAAATCTTTTCTACCATGTGTTTTGTAGGAATAATAACATGAACATTATGGTTTGAGGGAGAGCTGATCTAGATCTCTTATAGTAAATCACATTATCTTACTATCTTCTTGAATAGATAATATAAAAGTGCCAATTTTTATGGTATTAATGAAGTTTTCTATAGGTTTGTTAGCTTTTTTGATGTTAAAGACGCATCAGAGTGTTTGCAATTTCTCAACTATCATGCATTTTTTGATTTAGAGAGCCCTAATGAACGTAATAAATACTTAAGAGTCATATCCTAATATATTTAATTTATTTAATTTCAGTTAAATTGTTATGATATATTGTGTAACATGAGCCATGATCCATAACATATTTCCTACCTTGTGAATAATTTGAAGTATTAATATAACATGATAAAATGATAACTTGAGGATAGTTCAAAAAAGAACTCTTAAATGCAAACCACCAATAGACATATTTTGAAAATTGCTTTTGACAGAGACCTATTATAGCATATCATTCAAGGCATGAAACATGATTACCTATTATATTATGTTTCAGAAATCATGTATTATAATTAGTTTGAAAACATTATTTTGTTTAATGGCCTAATTATTTTGCTTTCTTTTTCAATATAAAAGGGAATTTACAATTATTAGACTCATTGATTCTATTGATGGTGATAATTATGACACTATGGAAAGAGGCAAAGATACAAAGAGTAATAATGATAATTATAAGGTGCAGGAAATTTGTTCTGTAAACATAGAAATGTTAAATGGGATGATTAGAGTTGTTTAAAGTATTAGGTTGGTTTACTTGTGTTTGTTGAATGGATTAAACATTTTTAAATTTATCATCTAATTGGTTAGATAATGACAAAGAGCCCGAATAAAAAAAACTTCAATATTCTCCCTTTTAATGCACTTAAATCAATAGCATCATTGGAGAAGTTAACAATATCTAAACAATTGAAAGATTTTGCTAATGATTATATTAAAAAATACAAATGACATATGATTTGGTATTACAAGTAAGAAGAAGACAAAATATTAATTTTTTAGTGAGTCATGTCTTAAGCAAGCTTTAATGTTATTATCAGGAGTATATAAATGAGAAATGTACCTCAAGGATTGGAAAAAAGCAGTTTCTTACCAAATAGAAAATAATGAGAAAAGTATAAAAAAATAGTAACCGAATAAAATATAATTGTGATTGTGGTTTAAAAAGCAAAGCAATGAGAAAGAGATCCTAAACTCACTTAGTTCCACATACAAAAAATATATATAAATAGACATAAACTTATATGAGAGCAAAAATTTTATGGCACTCAACATAACAAAAGCTCATTAGAACAACATTAATACAATGTTACAATAGAACCCTTACATAGAATCCTAAAAGATGCAAATCATATAATTTTAGTCAAATTTAACTACTAAATAAAGTGGGATACTTTAGAAGAAAGAACTTGGAGGAGAGCTACAAGCAAAACTTAGACAACATACAAAGAGACAAACTAATCAAAACCAATAAACCTAAGTAACAAGACATTAAAAAGATATAATTTATCATTCTTTAAACTTGAAGCAAGGTAAAGTTAGAAGGGCGAAGTATTTTGAATGTATAAGAGGAATCAAATGAAAAAAACTTCAAATAGAGTGAAGGGTTGCTGCACAACCAAAAGAATCATCTTTAGAGATAAAGCTGCAGAAGTATATGAGTTCAAAAAAATATATATATATATATTAAGAGTTTGGTAGGTCAAAATTATTAATAAGAAATATCTATCATTTACTTTCTCAAAAAGTAGTTCTAGTAAATAAATTATAAAAAATCAAATCGTAGTAAATAGTTAGAAGATTAAATCAGAAATAATCAGACTAATCATTATTACCCTGATCGAATAAATAACTAAAAATGAGAAAAACAAAATATGTCAACCATCCAAAAACACCAATATAGAATTAGATAGTAGTAAATTTGGGAAGGTCCCAAAACCAAATACAATAAAGCTTAGGCTAAGAGGTCTCAAAAGCATACGTGGTATATATATAGATAAATTATGCAATGGGTTCTATGAAAAGGTTGGCAAGAATACAAGAGTGGATTGTGTCATATAGTGGTGCAATAATTGATGGAAGTAAATATGCTGAGAATAGGATGTGGAACATATCAGAACATATTATAATGGAAAAAAAATATCTGCACAGAATCACTGATTGGATATTAACAAAAGCAATGGTTTTGGCTTGTTTAACTGCCATACATTTAGGGAAGTACATGAATGGAAGAGAGAATAAAATTCGTATATTGGTGTGGTCAACCACTTATTATTTCACCTTCATATCTTTTTAATTAGTCTTTGTGGTACTATATTTTCATGTGTCCCTCTTAACTTCAGGATAATATTATTGTGGTCGCAACACTAATTATGCCATAAATGAGCATAGACTTAAAAGAGTCATAGAAAATATGAATTTAAAATTTAGTTAAAATTTTGGTATTTTAACTAAACTAAAATTCTTAAGCTCATGATTGGGAGTTGATCACCTACATTTCTTATATGATTAAGCCTCCTAGTGATGAAGAATCATGGGGAAGTAATGTCCGAAAATTGGAGAAAGAAGCGGAAAAAAATGTGAAGAAATCAGTGATAAGAACACAGAAAGAATTAGAAGGATATGTATTTTTTGTGGTTGTAGAGCAGGGAAAAGGCCTTATTTCATTGCTGCAGCTCATGGCTTGGCTAAGAACTGGTCAAAAATAAGAAAACTTACCAAATTTAGCTTCATTGCTCTTACGATCTATGCATTTTATGCAATTTGATATTTATTAATAAAATGTCATTCTATCTTCAGGTTAATAGGAAGTTAAATATGATTTATGTTGGTGGAAGTATAGGTCTCTTGGGTTTGATTTCTCAAACTATCTTTCATGGTGGTTGTTATGTCTTCGTGTGTTAACTTTCACCATGTCTTATCTTTGTTAATTATATTTACTTCATGTTTCATTAAACTAACAAATATTTTCATCTATTTGTATAAAAAAATTATACCAAGATCCTTACTACCTCATGAGGTAAAGAGCTATCAAGATTTTAAAAACAAAAATAAAATTAAGTTTTGTAGATTTAATGAGAAACTATTGGAGAAGTTATGACAGTTGCATACATGCATGAGAGAAAGTCAGAGATGGCTAAATATGATGATGCTTGAATTTCCCTTCCCGATGAGGAAAAATGAAAACTCTTTCATTTTTAAACTTTAGGAGGATATGGGATAATGGAGGAGCTGTTAGAAATTTAAATGAATTATTTTAAGTTAAAGAACAATGAATTATTTTAAGTTAAAGAACATTGTAAGCATACCTAAAAAGATATTTAAATGGACATATATGACTCAACAAGAAAACAACAATTATGAAGCAAGTAATGCATGTTTCAACTACAATGTTTAGAAACTTGAAATCGAATAGAGTGAAGAAACATAGTAGGCAGACACCATAAGTTAGATTCAAATTATCTCAACTCATCATTAAAACCAAAATTTCAAAAAATTTTGAATCCCAACTTCCTCTACTTCCCCCACTTCCCATCATGATGACCACCATCGAGCCTATGCCCGGTAGTAATCAAACAAACTATAGATAAATCCATAAAAATATAAAAACTCTTCATATAATGCAATTTCTTATAGGATTAACCCAAACTCGGAACCAAAACCAATATGATTCTGAATCCGATTAAAAATAAATTTTTTTAAGGTAAATTATAAAATAAGAAAGCTTTGGGAGTAATATCAAACTCAAAGAAGACCTCAACATCGAAATACCAATAGATAAAACAAAATAGACCAAAAGCAAAAAAAATCAATAACAATGAACACAAATAACACAAAACAAATACAAATAAAATTAAATAAAATAAATTTTTGTAGATAATTTAATGAAAATAAATAAACTAATTTTAAAAGATCTTTCATTTCAGATAATAGATAATGGTTTAGTGAACTTACATGAAAATGGATGGAGTGTTCATAAGAATTGATGGGTTGATGGATTATGCAAAAGAAATATATATGAGGAGTTGCACGTAGCGAGAGTAATCTAACAATGAAAAATATATTATACGTTTCCTTTCTTCTTATGCTTTAGTCATATGCAAATTGGAAATATTACAATAATCACAATAAGAGATGAAGTAGAGAAATAGCAATTCCTAGACACTTTAAGTTTTTTTTATATAGAATATAAGATGGACAATAAAAATTTCTTCAGTTAACATTTATTATGCATTAAAAATTTTAACAATCACGATGATGTACTTGGATTTTCACAGACGACACTTTAATAGTACTATAGATATGTAACATTATTATTCTTAAATCAATTGGAAACAAGAAAGATACAATTAAAATGAGGTAGAGGAAAAGCAATCCCCTAAGAAAATTTTTAAACGGGAGAGGAATGTTTTACAAAAATATGTTATATATAAAATTAAAATAAAATTTAAACTTATTAAACATTGAATTAATAAAATTATTTAATTTAAGGAAACAAGAAAGCTTTGGGGAATAGCATCGAACACAAAAAACACAAATTAAAAAAAAAACATTTACATATATTTTAACGAAAACAAATAAATTAACTTTAAAAGAACTAGCATTTGAGATAAATACTGTAGAATATCAGAAATGGAAAGGAATAAAAGCATACAACTATCCAACAAGAGAAGAAGCAACTATTATTAGGATATCAAATTGTTGAAGTAGATAGATGTCATGACCTTCTCTTCCCAACCGCTCGAACATCGACTTGGACCAATGTCAAAATTGATGGGAGAACCTTTGTTGCCACTTCATGGATAAGATGACAATGACAAAGAATAAATTGAGGTATGTAAAGAAAATCATGCAGCCGTGGGAGAAAGGAGATAGAGAGATTATGAAATTTCAAAGCATAGAAAATATTGAAATAGGAATTTAGGTCTTAAAAGGGGAAGAAAAAGTTGCAATTTATGAAGAGAGGGAAGCACAAGAGATAGAGGGATTCGATGAGTGGCTGTGGTGAGCAAATACCAATATTGAAAAGAAGCCTTAATGTACTTTTAGGGAATTATTTAGGATGTAGGAATATCATGACGTGCATCTAGTTAATGAAGATCTTAATTTTAAAAACTTGTTATAAAACTTATATTGTGTATATCAATAGTATATGAAACCAAATACCAATGCTTGTGAGGCTAAAGATTTCATTTAAATTTGAAGAGAAGTGTTTGCATTGGAAAACTTTCAGCACAAGAACTGAATGACATTCAGATAATTGTTCTCGAAATTAAAAACATACTTCCCCAAAGATTTTCTATTTTCCTTTTAAGAAAATGACCTTAATCAAAGATTATGTCAAAGAAAGTCATCCCGAACAAAGCCTTAATCTATTGATTGGAAACTGACTTATAACAAAGTAATCACACATTCGTATACACGTGCAGCATGCATATTGTTTTTAATTTATAGGTAGATGCATATTTGTAATTAAAATAACTCAAACTACCATAGAAAACTTTAAGAGACTCTGTCCAAACCAAAACCTCAATCTATTTTTGTTTCTGTTTATCACCTCTCCAATTTCCTATTAGCCAAAATGCATATAAACATTTTTCAATAATATAAAAGATTCCTCATTCACTGATGAAAACAAAATTTTTTAACCCAGACATAAATATTCTTCTCAAATATATTTTTCTGCTGGAAAAAAATTTTCGATTTACCTCTCGTACTTAGTTTTGCTTCCACATTTATCAATTTTCTCATTTCCATGTGATTTGTTTGGAACTTTAGAGAAACCAAATGCTTTAGCACATAACTTTCTGTTTATCTCTCATATAAGAAATAGAGGATATGCATTTTCGCAAAAGTGGATTTGCCGTTACCTTCTCTAGCTAACCGAACGCAAAGTTCCTTGGAAAAGACTTTCGCCACTATCGGAGCCAATTGGAGATTTTTTTGGTGAATGCCGAACCCAAAAGAAAATGGTAGTGACGAATAATATGTGGTATCTAAAATAAGTGTAGGTTGCAATGGGAGAAAGAAGACAATGAAATTAACCAATTGAAACACTAAGAATTTAAAAAGATGAAAACTTGTAGGGCTTTTAGGAACATATGGATTTTTGTGTTTGATGAGAGGGAGAATCACGACAGATAGTTAGCTTCGGCCAGCGAAACCTGAATGATAGGCAGCAACATTGGCAGCGACAATGCGAAGAACAAAATTACGGGAGTTACAATCGCGAGAACATAAAATTGTATATCACAATGTAAAAATGGTGCAAATTTCATATTGGGATGTGTTGATACGAAGAAGAAAATAATTATAAAGGAAGAAGAGCGATAAATTTTGTCACGAATAGATGGAATAATAAATAAACACGGATTGTGCCATTTGGTTGTTAAAGACAGATATTCTTTAAAGTTTTAGAATTAACGATCAGGATGATAAATGGGAAGATTCATAAGTATTATAGATATAGATTTGGTTACAGTTTATTTGTAGAATATTCATCTGGCTCATCAATTAAAAAAGAAAAAACCATTGTTTCGATCCTATTCAACAGACCCGATGACGATCCAAATCAGATTCGAATTTTGGTGGAACCTAATAATCAACTTGGAGTACATCTAATTGAAATTATTTTAGAACAAATTAAAATTCATGATCAACATGAAACCTATCTATTAATAGGTCATAATAATAGTAGGCCCGATATATCGTTAAAAAATTATCTTGATCGGGCACGAATCTTGATGCAAAATCAAGTTGGAAACTTCCAAAATTAAAATTGGGACCATCCAAACTCCGATTTTAGAAAACTTATAGTCGAACTGAGCATCCCATAAATACAAATCCAACGACACTAAACTCAACCTAATCTGAGCCCAAACAAGTTCAAATCAAGGGTTAGAAGCACTATTGGATGGTTCAAACCACAATTTGGATTGCCAAACGAATTCCAAACATAACGATCTTATAATTAAATCGAGCGGCTCGATGATATAAATCCAACAAGCCCTAGATCACTGAATTCTGACTCAAATAAGTTGTTCAAATGTCCATCAGACGGTCCATGATCAAGGGATTCAATATCGACCGTCCATCCAACCACTCTTTATTTACCCTTGAACTCTCACCTATTTATGGGTCATGCCACTGCAAAATTATATAAATAGACTCCTCATTTCTCTTGAAAAGGGATCCAGGCAAGGAGATAATAAGAGAGGAGAAAGAAGAAGAGAAGGAAAAAGATCCACCAGGACCACTGCCGGTGTTTCGCCGTACCACCATCAAAGATTTGCCAGACCACCTCCAGAGCTTTTCCAGACTGAAGAAGAGAAGAGAAAGAAGAAGAAAAGGAAGAGAAGGAAGAAGATCCTCCTCAACCACCGCCAGAGTTTCGCAGGACCACCGCCACAGTTTCGCCGGACCACCGCCGGAGTTTTGTCGGACAACCGCTAGAGCTTCGCCGAACCACCACTTGAGGCCCTCTCCTTTGCTAGACCACGACTTGAGGCCCTCGCCTTTGCCAGACCACAACTTGAGGCCCTCAACTTCACCGGACCACCACTTGAGGCCCTCGCCTTCGCCGGACCACCACCTCAGGCCTGGAGTTCTGTCAGACCACCACCAAAGGGCTGGAGTTCTGCCAGACCACCACCTGAAGCTCAAAATTCTATCATATCATCACTTGACACCAGGACTTCTATCGTATAGTTTTTACTTATAATATGATCGCCATTGGAAGCTAGTAAACCCATTATAACCAACTCAAGTTCTACTGGAATCATTTTCAACTGGCCAGGCCCAATGGTTTTTCCCTTTTTTAAGGGCTTTCCATGTAAAAATCTTGTGTTCTCTGTGTGTGAGCTGGATATCCGTACAACGCTAAGACATAGTATTTTAACTCTATCACCATGAATATTCTAGCTCTCAACAAGGCCAATCTTAACTCAGATATGATATAATTCATTTAAATTAAAATAGTTTTTAACTTAAATTAATTATTGAGTTAATTAGTTTTAGTTAAATATTTATTTAATATTTTTTTTTATTTTCATTATTTCGAAATTTTGGGCTTATATTATATGTACTTTCTATCTTAATATATGTAATTGGGTTTGTTTCCTATTTAGCTACTTATCCTTTATGGCAAATTGGGTGAAAAATAAAAATAAAAAGAAAAGGAGCTGCACATGCATGCTTACAGTTCAAGTGTGAGAGTTAGGGATCTTCTGAGAGAGCAAGGACTTGGGTGATTGTTTGGCTTCTTGTACGAGAGATAGAAAGAGAGGAAAATCCTTCTTGTGTTCTTCTTTAGCTTAATTTTTTCTCAGGAAAGACAATCATAAAGGACTATCGGTTGGATGCATGATTTTGTGTCAGAAGAACTTGCTCTTTTTTTAGCTTAGTTATATGCTGAATGCACATGTATATCTCTCCTATTTAGATTAGCAAAAATGGTCAATTGTTATAGCTATACTCTATTTAGGTTGTTCATGTTCTCTAATTTTTTTATTTTTTTTAATATCTCCTATCTATATTAAGAAAATTGTATCTAAATTTTGGAGAAAATTATAAGAATTGTATAGAAAAAATACCCTTCCTAATATGTTTTATTTGAAAGAATTTTTTTCTATAAAATGGATTAGGTAACATCCATTGATTATAATTTAGAAGAATTCAACATGACGGGATACCAGGATGAATGATTTCTGACTTTTGTTGTTCTTTTCCCTCTCCTCCGTCCCGGGGCGTGGTCTGTCTCAAGGTGCGACTTTAAGGAGCAGAAAAAGCTACTAGATAGAATTTATCTTGAAATGTCTAGGTGATTTTATAGTAGGCTCTGTAAAAAAAGAGGCTAAATAGAAATCTCATTTACCATATATGAAATACGAAACCGAGATAGTTACCTTTCAGAAAATGCGGCAAACTCCGAATAATGGATAGCGTCAGCAAAATGGATTCTTTGGCTGTCTTAACCTAACCACCGCAGAGGTAAATGCTTGAGTGTACTTGTATAACTTATCAGGGTACTTATCAGTTGGCAGAAGTCCTAGAAAAGCCCCTAACCAGAGGGGTCTGAAGCCTCATTTTCTTTGGTCTTCTAGGCACCGCTTATTCCATAGAAAGAGGAACTTTCATTAGCCCTCGGGAACCATTTTCACTCCTTTCTTGTCCGGTGGGCGCTTGAGAACCTTTTTCATCAAGTCCATCTCTCCTGCTAAAATAAATGAAGTGAAACCAATTTCCCTATTTTAGTCATTGAGGCTAAAGTGGTTTGCAGCTCCTCTTCAAGCGCAAGTCAAATCCACTGCTTCTTTTAGCGCTGCTGGTACTCGTAAGTCAGTATTATGCAACAACTTCTTTCTGCATTTCTTAGCTCCGCTCCTCTCTTTTTCCAAAGGAAAAAAAAAAGGTACAAGACATTTAGAAATTCTAAGGGCAATAGTTTTGATTGAACAATCAATAGACTTCTAATGTCAAACAAAGACCGTTTTTCTTAGAAAAAAGAAAAATGGGGCGTGTGCTAAAAAAGAGAAACTCTATGCTGTTTTCTTCTGTAAGATATTGAAAATCCATACTTGAAAGTGATTTCCATGTTCAGTTTTGACAAAATCTTTTCCATCATGCCGGAGCTTCATGGGCGTTGCCCCGTTCCCCAATCAGATGTGTGATACCCACTATTATGGGCCAAAGATGCGAGTGAAGATCAAACAGATGGGGTACTACTGGCCTACAATGGTCCACGACTACATTGATTTTAGTAAAAGGTTTTTTTTATCCGGTTTAGACACCCGTCAAAATTGTTGTTCACCCAATTCAGTGACCCTACGCCCTAACGGGTGAAAAAGGACTAGTTTGAAAGGCTCGTTGGAATTGATCCGCTACGGAATTGACATTATACGAATGCAACTAGATCTAGTATAGTATGAACTGGCACCCCTTCAAGGTGTCCAGCATGACTCTCACATAGATAATAACACCAGGGGCTATGAGACCCGATTAAGCGTAGGAATTAGTGTTGGAAGCCCAGGTAGTAATAGTAAGCAGAAAATGAAAAGTAGCCCCAAGCTTATTCATAAGCTTAAGATAGCCAAGATGGATGGAGTAGGGCTACATTGATTGGGGTCATTCCTGAAAAAGTCCTCATTACGGGAAAAAAATGGTTTGAATGATTTCTTTATTCATTCCATAAGAAAATTCTGTGCCGAAATTCAACATTTGTGATGGCAATAAAAATCCTTTGTTGATCTATTTAGTGATCATGTGGCAAGCTGCTTTTATGTTTTTTTTTTTGCTCATATTTAAAAATTCTGTGGTACTGATCCGAGATAGATAGGCGTAGTGTCCTGAGCGCGTGACATTTGCTCGAAGTGGACTTTTTGCGAGAAGTTCTTGCTACGCACCTTTGAAAGTTCGTTAGAGATGTTAAGCCCTTATGAACTTAGTCCCAAGCTAACCAAGAGGGGGGGTGAATTGGTATTTTAAAAAATTTCTTTTCACAAAGAATGAAAATCACATAAACCAAAATCACACCACAAAAATAAATGCGGAAATAAAAGTGCGGAAGCAAGAAAACAAGAACACAGGAATTTATAGTGGTTCGGTCAACTCGACCTACGTCCACTCCTTGGAGGCACCCTCCAAGTATTGCACTACAAAATGTGACTCTCCTTTAGCCCCCACGGCTAGGTGGAGAAGCCCTCACAAGAACCTCCTTTTTGCCACCCTGGTAAGGCAGAGAACCTATCTCTTTTGGCTTCCTCCTGAAGCTGGCAGAGAACCACAACCAAAAGCTAACTCCTTACTTCTACTGACCCTTCCACGGACGAGAAACACTAGACGAAGAACAAGCGGAGCGATCCTTGAAGCAACCCTTGTGAATCCCCTCACAAGCTCCCCCTCACAAGATCCTCTCTCTGTCCCTCTCTCTCTTTCTCTCCTCAAGGTCTTCTCAGGTCAAATCAGTAGCCAAAGGTTCTCAAAAACGTTGAACAAGAGCTCTTAAATAGAAGAGCTTCAAAGGATCTCATTAATTACAAGTTGCCGACTTTATCGTCTAGGCCGATATGGACATCGGCCTGGCCGATCAGTACAAAACTTAGAAGATCGGCCAGAGCATCACCCTGGATGCAAAGCTGGACGATTGAAAATTATCTTGATCATCCAGGGCGATCTCACCATTGTCCTGGCCGATCAGTTCAAATCATGGAAAAATCATCTTGAGAATAGCCCTGGGTACGAACTGGCCGATATTTATCGTCCTGAAGTAACTTAAGGTTTTTGACTGGATCGTCCTGGCCGATCCTGCGATCGTCCAGGACGATATGATCGTATAAATAATCCTTAATTACTCCCTTGATTTCCTGATCAATTAAGGCATAATTTGAGAATTTCGTCCAGGCCGATCAAGGATCGTCCTGGCCGATAATTTAAAAATACAGTATACCTTAATTATCTTTGGCGGCAACTTCTTTCTATTTTGAGCTTATCGTCCTGGCCGATACACGTATCATCCAGGCCGATATGTTAATGACGGCTGCCTTAATTAAGAATCTTTATTTAGACTTTCTGTTTTAAGCCTGATCGTCCTGGACGATGTACAAATCGTCCTGGCCGATATGAGTAAAAATAGAAATTCTAATTCTCTCAAGTGTGTGTGTGTAGGGTTACTTAGCATCAGTCTCTTTGACAATTACAAATAGACTCAAGAAGAAAAAAATAAAGTACAGACTGACTCAACCCTAGACCTACGCAATCTTGAACTGGCTTCGTCTGTTCGTCCAATCATTGATTCCTGAAAAGTTAGAAGCAACAAGCAGTCCAAGAGAAACAACAGTATTTGTCAATCATCAAAACAAAAGTCATGAAAATAGATTTGCAAAAACCTTGACTCCGCTCCAGCAATGAATCGCGCTGCACACCGTTCAACTTGAAACAGGGAGCTCAAAATCATGGTTCCAGTACATAAGGCATAAGTACAAGGGCAAACTATCGAAACACACTAAATGGAAGATTTTTGCATAGAAGATGTAAAATAGAAAAAGGGCTCGTTAAAAAGAAAGATGGAGTAAATTCTACGCTCCCTGGTTCAGGTCTGACTTAGTGAGCTCATAAACTGTCAAATCAATTCATTTGAAAGAGAAAGTCGGGGCATATTCGTAGAAATCTTTGGAAAAAAAGGACTCAAAAGTGAGATTTCAAGTCAATGTTTACAGAATCTTCTTCTGTCGCAGTTTGATCCAACTTGTCTCGCTCATTATTCACCCGGATGAAAGTGATCCTAATGGAAGCTCGGTACCAAGGTTGCATAGAAAAGTAGCGACGGAACTTCCGCATTCATTGATTTAGGAGTTTGATCGTTCGTTCATCAATGCTGGCACTCTCGGAAGTGCTTCTTTCTTGCCTATTTGCGTCTGGATCATATTTGCGCAGGGCAAGATACAAAGACTATAGTAAGTAAAGTAACATTCCAATTAAGACCAGATTCTTAAGACGTTTCTTGCTCAACGCCGCACTATGCTCCGCTTCCACAAATGAGAGTTTTCGGTGGAGCATTTTCTGGGAGAGAACCAATTGAACCCTGAGTATACTCATCATAGTTGAATCACTTGACAAGTTTGCTTCAACAAATGAAAAAGTCTTTTATCCAGAATAAAACGCTTGTACTCGGCTACAAAGTTTCTTTTTTACCTTCATAGCTTGGAATTCTATCCAACGCTACGGATCGATTCTTCTTGTGAGCTTAGTTTCAACGGGAAGGCAACACAGACTGATCCAGGCCCGCAGAAAACTATCGATAGGGTTTGGACCATTACTATTTTGATTGGTATTGTTTTGCCATGGTCTGGATCTTGGCACTTCATTCTATTTGTCGCTGATAATCCTTTTTGTTATTCATTTTCATAAAAGAAGGATTCTGCGTTAGAAGTCTCCGCTCTAACGATCTCCGGGCTTGTCCCAACATCGAATGGGAGGTCTCCTCCTATGCCTGTCTCCCCAGCTTTTCCTTTTTTTTTTTTTTTTTGGATCGACAGGATTTCAGTTCAACTCAATTCTTTCAAAATATCCCCACACGTGCACTGTAATTTGTAATCTCTTTTTTCTTGTGAATGGAAAACCTGATCGGGGACCCGCGCGTACTCTGATCCTCTTCTATGAATTCTGCTCACTTTCTTGAAAGAAGTCGCTAATTAGTACTGCGTCTTCAAAATTGTAGCTTCGTCGTTGTTCGGATCTTGACCGGGTCCGAGCTTCCCAAGCTCTATGCTTTTTGAGAACTCTGCTTTGCTACACAACCTTCTTTCAATTTTTGAAAGAAGAAGTTTCAGACCACCGTTCCCTGGTTCTGGAAGGCACATGAGTCTGAACGCTATGTTGCCTATGAGTGGCATGAAATGAAGCTCAACAATTGTTACGTCATGGCTAACTACAATGCCTAAAATCTATGGCCCTCCCAACCATACCTCCCTTACCTTCTAACTTTTCCATTCTTCTCCTTACAGGATGATTATTGTTCCTCCTCTGAGTTTTAGTCATAATTTCCCCGTTAGCCGGCTTTTGTAGATCCTACATCGAGAAAAAATTAAGGATAAGATAGAGGATGAAGATAAAACTATTATACTTCAAATTTTTTTGCCAAACTATTTAAAGAATTTCATTAAATTCTTGAGCTATGGGAGAGAAACTATAACAGTAGATCAAGTCCAAAATGCTCTTTCCTTTAAGATTTGGAACATGAAAACTTCTAAAATAAAAAATCCTTTTGGAGAATGATTATATATTCATGATAGATCACCAAAAAGAGAATAATTTTAAGAAATGAAAGTTTAAAAATAGAAGCAATTCAGCTTCTAAAAAAACTATAAAAATGTTAAGTGTGGCAGTGCAACAAAATTGATCACATTATAAAACTTTATCCCTAAAAGATTTCAAAATATAAATCTCAATCTCAAGGGGTGTAGCTATTATCTGAGAAAACTTTGATAATATTTTTGTTCTTAATGTTAGTAATTGTAGGAATTTCATTAATAGCTTGAGATATGGAAGAGAAACTATAACAGTAGATCAAGCCCAAAATGCTCTTTCCTTTAAAATTTTGAACATGAAAACTTCTATAAATAAAAATTCACTTTGGAGAATGATTACATATCCATGATAGATCACAAAAAAGAGAATAATTTCAATAAATGAAAGTCTAAAAATAGAAGCAATTCGACTTCTAAAAAAGACTGTAAAAGTGTTAAGTGTGGCAGTGCAACAAAATTGATCACATTATAAAACTTTATCTTTAAAATATTTCAAAATATAAATCTCATTCTCAAGGGGATGTACCCATTATTGGAGAAAACTTTGATAATATTGTTGTTCTTAATTTTATAAATTTTTTTAAAATTTTATTAAAATCTTGAGCTATGGGAGAGAAACTATAACAGTAGATCAAGTCCAAAATGCTCTTTCCTTTAAGATTTTGAACATGAAAACTTCTAAAATAAAAAAAAATATCTTTTTGGAGAATCATTACATATTAATGATACATCACAAAAAAGAGAATTTTTTCAAGAAATCAAAGTCTAAAAATAGAATCAATTCAGCTTCTAAAAAGGACTATAAAAGTCTATCTATCAATGCCCAAATGTCCAATCCTTATAGACTATCTATCAATGCTCAAATGTCAAATCCTTACCATTGTCTCAAAATGTTGCCAATGTAATTAAATTAAATAATTAAAAAATAATTAAATAAAATACTTCTGCCAATAGACACTAACATCTACCATAATTTGCTGACGTTGCCATCAATCTAAGTGAACAACCATAATCCCCTAATTAGCTTTGGAAGCTATTAATTGACATCAGTGACCATAAATTATTAATATTGATGTGAATCATCAGTTAGTATTTGTCCAATATTTTTTGTGCTCTCATAATATGTTAAATTATCAATCCAAACATTATAATATATAATCTTGGAGATTTTTTTCCTTCTACTTCAAATAGCTCTTGTATATTTTTATGTGTACAAATTTTTATTCAATGCTCAGCTATATAATATTAAAAAAAAAATCACTCACCAGTCTCACATCTAGTAAACTAATTTTACAACAAAATCTTCTAATATATATATATATATATATATATATATATATATATATATATATATATATATATATATATATATATATATATATATATATATATATATATATATATATATATATATATATATAACTTATTCTTCTCGCTTAGGCAATATACTTACAAATATAAATATTTAGAGGATGAGTTTGCATAAATGATTCTAGGAGTCACTTGCCGAACTAAAACATAGAAAAAATGAGAGAAGCCTATGAGCAAGCAAAAAGTAAGTTGCCAAGAAAGAGGGAAAATGGTACTGAATCATTCTGAACAAATAGGAAGTTCCCACATATCAAGGGATCAATAGATTGATACAAAATATTTTATACATATATCATGCAGCCAATTAGGGAAAGGTGATAGGAATCAGGAGTTGTGGGATCACACTTAATTGATTAAACATGATACATATGGAAGTTCCTTGTGAACTACAATGGAGCTTTATTTTTGTGCATAACAAGGATCCAAAATCCTCTAATTAGATAACGTGTTTCCGTGCAAGACTAGATATCTTGCAAAGGATTTCTCAATTTGTGCTACCCGATAGCTGTAAGACAAAAGGGTTTTGCTTGGAATTCAAAGCAAGCAAACAAGATCTCACTTGGTTTCATAGAAAAATAACCTCCCAGATTTACGGTTTCATTGGAGTATTAGAGACTTCATTGATGCATATGAGAAGAACGTTTCATAGTATGTTAATCTTGTGTTAGAAAGATTATTTTAGGGTTTATTATTCTTTTGTGCATGAGAATACTGGGTAAGTGAGAAAAAATAGTCAAGCACTCGTATTTTGTGCACTATGACAGTAGCTTATTTGTTCTGCTAGTTGGCAAGATTTTCTTATTTTTTCGTAGAGCTATAAGCTTTGTTGAAGCAGAATCACAAAAATCTTGACGTCTTTTATTTTATTTTCTCTTTCTCATTTGTATTTACTTCATGCACATCATTTTTTATCCTAAGTGATGGTTCCACTTCATGCCTTCTAGCATTTAGTATCAAAATGTAGTTCTAAGATTGATGAAAATAAACTTTGAGATTAAAAAATTTGATGGGTTAAATAATTTTGACTCCTGAATAATCAAGAAGCATGAAATTCTTGCCCAAAAATATCTTCAAAAGGAACCGAGTAGTCTGACAATGCCTGTGATGATGAAAAGGTAAAGATGGAAGAAATTTTACTTGCAATTATACAATTGTGGCCGGAAAATGATGTCCTAATGGAGATCTTGGAGGAAACAACCTTAAGTAATGTATATATGGCTTACGTTAGATTCATTGTTCAAAATAAAAAGTCTCTCCACTTAACTCTATTAGAATCAAATGTTGTATTTATTAAACATATAAAAAAGGTACACCAATCAAGTTACATTTGAATTAGTTTAGTTCAATTATTTTTAATTTGTAAATTATTTATACGATTGTTGATGATGAAAATTATGCTTTATTATTGTTATTCTCTTTATCTAATTATTTTAAGCTTTTGGGTGATACCATATTGTATAAGATATCACAAGTTTAGAAGACGTGAAGAATTCATTTTTGTTAGAAGAAGTGATTTTTATGCTTGAGAATATTAAAGAAGAAAAACATGGTGAAATATTTTGTGAAAGGAAGGTTAATAGAGAAATGTTCTATCTCTAGAGTGAAGTCTATCGACAAGAATATGACTTGTGTTTATTATAAAAAGTTATAATACATAAAGAGAGATTGTATGGCTTTAAAAAATATACAAGGGAACACCATAAAGGTGACAACAAAGAAATCAGGATAATAAATGCAGACATAACATCTATAAAATTTGGTTATTTTCTTTTTGTGACTTTGTTATAAGGTCAATAATAAGTGGATAATTAATCCATCATGTTCTTTTGATATGTGTATGACAACATAATTATCTAGTTATAAGCCATGATATATCTCTATTTATATGGGAAAAAATGGTGTATCTAAGACTGTAGCTATTGACACTATTTGTATCATGATACATAATGGTAGAATCTAAGTGTTTGGCTTGGTTGAGACAAATATATAATCTAATAGTGACTTTTTATGTTTTTGAGCTTTGGCTAAGGTAGGGTAGAAGTTCTAACATTATGATGAGATACTCAAAGGTGTGCAAAGCTTTTTGGCTGTTATGAAAGCTAAAGAAGTGAGAGGATTGTATATGTTGCAGGATGAAGCTTTAAACACTCCAATTATTTTCTCACATTCATTGTTGCATTCCATTTTTTGGGAGTAGGGATAAGTTGGCTTCCTAGCGATATTGAAAATTCCAAAAAAAAAAAATTATAAAAAAAAGTTCAAGCCCAAGATGATGGGAAGACTTCACGCGATCTAATAGATTTGGTTAGCATTGCCCAATCTATCGTGATGTTTGGTCATACCATTATAGTATATAAGTGAGAAGACTACTTCAAAGGTACAAAAATTTAGTGGAAAGTTGTTACGTCTGTGCTCAACAATTTAACAGGAGGAAGAAGTAGCCCGTTTCCTTCCTCCCTTTTCCACCTATTAGGTGGGCCCCATCCAGTAAATAGTTTTCAAAAGTGAAACGGGTGGGGTGGCTTAAGCTTTGGAAGGGAAAATTAATTAGTAAACATTTTGTATTAAAGTACCTGAAGGAATTAGGGTGTTTTCATGCTTTGATTAATTTGGAATTAGAGTTTCTTGGTGCTTGGGCTCTAGACTCTCTCATCTAGAGATTTGGGAGAGACGATCCTCCTTTTGAATTGGGGATCACTTGTATCTTTCCACGTGTGTATTTTTCTTTGTTTTATTTATTGCAATCTATCATTTTGGGGCTTATTTTGCCTAGATTTTGCTCTAATCTTGTTGTTTTCTTCCAATTAATCAGAGGTTTGCATGGTTACTCAAGTATTTCCTTAGGGTTACTTGCGAACTCAAGTATTTCCTATAAAATTGGTATCAGATCAAGCCATGGGACCAGTGGAGGGCTAGTTTTGGCTAATTTTAGCAGTGAATTTTTGCCCAGAAGGAAGGGAGATTGCAATTTTTGGAGTTCCAAATCAAGATTTTTTATTTCTACACAATCTGGATTATGATGGCGGCAAAAAAGTGGATTCTTTGGAGGAAAGTCTTAAAGGAGAGATGAATCAAATCAAAATGCCGGTGGAGGAAAAGATTTCCTCTATGGAAGGGTAAGTTGCGGATCTACGGGACATGATGAAAAAGAAGTTCAAAATTCAAAACCAAACGGTGTCTTTTGTCGCAAAAAGAATGGAAGGAAAAATTACAAATTCAGAAATTCATAAGGAGGAAGATGAGGTGGAAATCATGGAATAAGAGGGAAGACGACCCCATCTGGAGCTTGTCTAAAGGGAAGAAAAAGGAGGTTGATATGGGGAACGCCAGGAGGCATACTATGGCCGCCAAGGTGCTAATTTTGAAGAAAGAAGGGGGTATTTCAAAGGGGGTTTGGGCTATGGCAGAGCAAGGTAAGATTGGGAAACATGGGGTGGAACCTAGCGCTTAGGAAAAGGGAAATTATGGAAAAATAAGGGGAAATGGTGGATACCAGAAGGTGAGGAAGTTGAAGATGCCCATATTTGAAGGAGAAGATGCGTATGGGTGGATTTATAAAATAGAGAGGTACTTTGCCGTAAATGGGTTGACAGAGGAGCAGAAGCTAACAGCAGTTGGATTGTGCTTGGAAGGGAAGTCATGTCGTGATTTTAGTGGAGAGACCAGAGGAGGTCGATTAGGAACTGGAGGGAATTTAAAGACTGCATAATAGAGTATTTCCAAACTGATCGGAGAGGAGAATTCTATGAGCAAATCTTTTCTCTAACACATGTATTAGTAGAACATTATCGGAAGCAGTTTGAGCACTTAGCTAGCAGGGTGTAGCAACTCTCAGATATAGTATTGGAGGAAAATTTCTTGAAAGGGTTGAAGGAAGAGATCCACGCAGCAATGAAGGTTTTGATGCCCCATGACTTGGGGAGACCATGAAGTTGGCCCAACTAGTGAAAAATCTAATGAATTTTGAGAGGGGTGCCATGAGTAGTAGCAAAGGGTGCACGTACAGGATGATGACCACTCATCTAGCACCTAAAGGTTTGAAAATAGGAGGGAGTCGAGAGGCCAACAAGGAGAAGACAGGAGGTGGAAGTAGGGGAAATTTCAAACGTCTGACAGAGAAAGTGATGAAAGAGAAGAGAGCTAAAGGGTTATGCTTCAGGTGCTATGAAAAGTACATACTAGAGCATAGGTGCAAGGAACAAACTCTTCAGGTTCTTTCCATCTGTGATGATGAGGAATCTGAGGAGGGAGGTGAGAAGGAGACAGAGGAGGAGATGGAGGAGAAGCTACACTACAATTTTACTGAGGTTTCCATGAACTCAGTGGTGGGATTCACACCAGGAAGGTGAAGGAAGAGATAGAGGACAAGGAGGTTATGGTGCTGATTGATAGTGGAGCTACTCACAATTTCATTTCCACCTAGTTCATCGACCAACTAGGAGTGAGATTGGTGGACACCAGCTTTTATGGAGTGATAATGGGCACTGGGAAGGTTGAGAAAGGCTAAGGGATTTACAGAGGAGTGCGACTGACGATCCAAATGATACAGATGAAGGAAGACTTTCTTCCATTAGAGCTTGGGAGCACAAACGTCATCCTGGGGATGAAGTGGTTGCAAACTTTGGGAGACACCAAAGCGAATTGGGAGCACTCGCGATGGAGTTGATGGTGGATTGAAGGAAGGTAGTGATTAAGGGAAATGTGGGGCTTTCCAAATCCTTGGTATCTATTAAAATGATGGTGCGGGACATTTAGTTGGCGAGCAGAGGGTATTTGGTGGAGCTGAACAGTTTGGAGGGAGCGAGATTAGAGGAGGGAGGAGACATACCCCTCTCCATTCAGCCATTAATTCAACAGTTCCAAGAGGTGTTTCAGCCACCTCAGTGATTGCCACCATAGAGGGAGCAGGAGTATGCCATCGTGTTGAAGTAGGGAGTGGTGCCCATCACTCTACAGCCTTATCGCTACCCTCAGTTCCAAAAGGATAAAATGGAAAGGTTGATTAGAGAGATGCTGGAGGCAGAGATAATCAGATCTAGCATCAGTCCTTTCTCTAGCCCCATTCTGTTGTGAAAAAGAAGGATGGAAGAAGGCATTTTTGTATGGACTAATGAGCACTCAATAAGGAAACTGTTCCTGACAAGTTTCTTATACTAGTCATTGATGAGTTGTTAGAATTAACTGGGACCGTGATCTTCAGCAAGATTGACTTAAAATTAGGCAACAATCAGATTTGAATGAAGAAGGAGGATGTACCCAAGATGACCTTTAGAACTCATAAAGGACTTTATGAGTTTCCAGTGATGCCTTTTGGCCTCACCAATTCTCCTGCTACTTTCCATGCCCTTATGAATAAGGTTGTGAAACCTTATCTCAGACAATTTATTTTGGTCATCTTTAAAGACATTCAGGTCGACAACAGGATAGCGTAGGAGCACTAGGAGCTTTTGAAAAGAGTATTAGAGGTACTGTCGGAGCACCAGTTGAGGGATAATTTCAAGAAATGTTGCTTTACACAAGCCACTGTAGAGCACTTGGGCCATGTGGTATCAAAAGAAGGGGTGATAGCATATGGTGACAAAGGAGCATCAAAGGTAGTTATCCAAGTTGCTCGGGTATGACTTTGAGATCCAGTATAGGCCTGGAGTGGAGAAAAAGATGGCAGATGCCTTTTCAAGATGCATGGGGGAGCTGCAGACAGTGGCACTATATATTATGTTGATGCTGGACTAGGAGGCCATCAGAGAGGAAAGTGTTAGAAATGAAGGTTTGGAAAAGATCCGGTCAGATTTACTAAATGAAGATGGTAGCCACCCAGGGTAATCTTTGGATGGAGAAAAACTACTATATCAGGGGAGATTTGTGATGCCTTGGGTCTCAATCCACATCCCAAACTTACTCCAGGAGTTTCATGGAAGAGTAGTGGGGGTCCATTCAGGCATATAAAAGACATACATAAGGCTAGCGGCAGAATTGTATTGGAAGGGGATGCATAAAGATGTAGAGGAGATGGTCACCAGATGTGATATCTGCCAAAGAAATAAGTTCTTGGCTATCTCATCATGATGAATACTATAGCTGTTAATTCTATCAGGTAGAGTGTGGGAGGAGATATCTTGGATTTTATAGATGGGTTGCCTCGCTCAGAGGGGTTTACATTGATCTTGGTGGTGGTGGACAGGTTGAGCAAGTATGCATATATCATTTCCCACCGACACCCCTACACAGCAATGATAGTGGTTTCAGCTTTCATCAGGGAGGTGGTCAGGTTACATTGAGTACTTGAGGCGATCGTATCAGACAGAGACAAGGTATTCCTTAGCCATTTTTGGAGAGATTTGTTTAGACTGCAAGGGACAGTTCTGAAGAGGAGTATAGCTTACACCCACAGACGGATGGCCAGATGGAAGTAGTAAACAAGAGCTTGGAGATGTACCGAAGATGCTTTATTTTATAGACACCCAAGCTATGGGCTAAGTGGCTCTCATGGGCGGAGTACTAGTACAACACATCTTTTCATTCTGCTTCATAAATGACCCATTTAAGGTGTTGTACGAGCGGGATCCCCCATACTTGGTGCACTTTGGGTGTAGCAGTACTCCCATTTCTTCTGTAGAGGAATACTTGAAGGAGAGGGATCGAGTTCTAGAGGAGTTGAAGAGGCAGTTACTGAGAGCTTAGCAAATTATGAAGAAACAAGTGGATGGGTATAGGAAGAATATCCAGTTTGAAAAGGGGGAGAAGGTGTTCTTAAAACTCCGACCATATAGGTAGAGGATAGTCGCCCACAAAGGAATTAAAAGCTGTATCCAAGGTACTATGGGCCTTATGAAGCGCTAGAGAGGATTGGGATAGTGGCATATCTATTGAAATTACCCCCATTGATGATAATAAACGAGGTATTTCATGGTTCTTAGTTTAAGAAGGCCATTGGTGACTACAGAACCAACACCAAGGTACCTGCAACGCTAATTGAGGATTTAGAGGTGGTTGTAGAACCCTTAGAGCTGATGGGAGTGTGCCATAAAGATGATGGAACTAAGGAAGTGTTTATCCAGTGGAAGAACCTTCATGACTACGAGGCCACATGGGAGCCATACGAGAGGTCGAAACAGCAGTTTCTAGATTTTCGCCTTGAGGACAAAGTGGTTCTTTGGGAGGGTTGTAATGCTACACCTTTGCTGGCTAGACCGGCCCATCTGGTTTAGCAATTCTATAGGGGGCAGAAGTAGACTTCCTCCTTCCTCCCTTTTCCACCTATTAGGTGGGCCCCATCCAGCAAATAGTTTTCAAAAGGGAAAGGGGTGGGGCGGCTTAAAGAATTAGAGTTTCTTGGTGCTTGGGCTCTAGATTCTCTCATCTAGAAATTTGGGAGAGATAATCCTCCTCTCAAATTTGGGATCACTTGTATCTTACTTAATGTGTGTTTTGCTTTATTTTGTTTATTGCAATATATAATTTTGGGGCTGATTTCGCCCAGATTTTGCCCCATTCTTGCTATTTTCTTACAATTAGTGAGAGTTTTGCTTGCGAACTCAAGTACTCCCTAAGGGTTACTTGCGAACTCATCTATTTCCTATCAAAAGAAGACATTTTCAATTAGTAGAGCTTCTTTATAGCATAACATTTGTTTTGAAGAGGTCACTTGCATTTATTAAATTTTTACGACTTAGTGATGTTGAGTCCCTTGTGGTTTTAAGAGCTTAGAGTATTAACTTAGAGAAAAATGATACAGGAAATCCAATTTAACTATGATCTTTAGTCAATGGAAGAATTGTTATATCAACACAAACTAATCTAGAGACATAAATACAGATGTACATTTATACATTATCAAATTAATTTTAATTTGAATAGAATTAATTTCAAAAGATTCACCCTCAAATTGAATTAAATCAATTTCAATGTCAAAATCGATTAAAATTTAAATAATTATGGAGTTCAAAGCTTCAAACATAATTACCGGCTATAAAACTGAGCATATGAGAAGCTTTGAGCAAGGATGTATCAAGGATTGGCTAGTAACCATATTGGAGTGAAAAGTTTACAGAAGCAAGAGATGAGTCCAGTTAAGTTAAAAGAACTACAACTCATCAGTATTTAAACCGAATACAAAAACTACTCCATCTTTCAAATGGCTTTTATGGATGCTAAGGAATATGATAAATTTTGCATGAAGGTAGAACGAGGATATATCCCATAAAAAGGCACGAGTACTACACCACCACCACCACCAACAAAAACAACAACAACAAGCCTTTAACCAACTACGTGGGGTCGGCTACATGAATCATTTTTCTCCATTGAGACATGTTAGATGTAAAATTCTCATTTAAATCTAATAAAGAAATGTCATTTTTAATGTTTTCTAACCAATTTTAGGTCTACCACTATCTTTCTTAACATAAGCCAAATCTAATACATATACTCTCCTAACCAAGTTTTCGGATGGCCTCCATTATATGACCAAACCATCTAAAGTGAGTCTCTCTAATCTTATCATCACTAGAGGTACTCCAACCTTTTCATGTATATGCTCGTTTTGTATCTTGTCTCTAAAAAAAGGGCAGAGGAAAAAAAAAAAAAAGCATGTTAAAAAAATATGTAGATTTTATTGAACTTTGCCTTATCAAATATTAGAAATCAAGTATAACTAAAAATATTATTTTTATGTTGGTCACTAAGGAAATAAAATAGGTACCTGAAGGGTTTCAAAATGATAGCGACCTTCTCCTCTAATATGAAAGGGCCCTTCAGGGTTTCATTCAGAAAACTTTATTTTTTTTAAGCATTTAGCAAGATACTCTCCTTCCTGTACTGCAACCTGGAATACCATAGCATAAAATAAAAAGGGAGATTCATCCAAAGAAATTAGATACCCTATATAAACATTCACAATTTCAACTCCCAAGACATATGAAAAATATTGAACTCAATTACTTTAATTGAAATTTTGAACCTGTGTGCTATCGTAGGGAGCATTTTGACTTGTGAGTCCACCTAGGAAAGAGCCTTCTTAAATTTTTAAATGTCATGTTCAACAGATTCTTTCATAACATCACCTTCAGACTCTTTCAACAAATCTAAAATATCCTTCATTTGCTTGGTCTTCAGATAGAGTTCTACCTTAGGATACCTTTCAATATCTTCTAAGCATCTTTGATTTCTTTCACGGTTAAAGTACCAGAATTATCTTTGTCCGCAACCTAAAAAATTGATAAAATGTCTTCCTAAAATGATATTGGCATAACACAAGTATTAGAACAACATCTAACAAAAATCAAAAGTGCGTGCAACTGTGATATATCTAGTAAGATTTTATTCAGAATTAACTCGAGATCAAAATCAACAAATAACTCTAGCATAATTCAGTTCCAGATAGACTCTCTAGAAAAGAAATCTATCCTCATACCCCCTAAAAACTTCATGATTCGCATGTCATGGCATACCAAAAGGTTTTGGGGAGCTATAACACCTCATCACACTAAGAATGGGAAAGAGAACAATTATATATATATATATATATATATATATATATATATATATATATATATATATATATATATATTTCTGATTCTTAATAAAAATTATGCTCGATACAAATAAGCAAAAAATGGCTATCTATGTATCCCAAAAACTGGATGGGAAAAAAGAGAAGACTAAGTTTTATCAGATTGCCAATTTGAGTTTTGTACTCATAACAAACTATAACTTTTAGATTCAAATGAAAAATATGTTTACACATTATAAAAGCTATCATAGAGCAAGCAAACTCATTTGCAAAGTCAAATGCATCATCATCATTAGCCTTGACCCAATTTTCATTATAAAATTTGACTGCGAACTACAAAAATGATGATTTAGTTGAAGACCTAAAACATACCATAAATTTTATTTGAGCTTTTGTGGCACAAGCACCAAGAGCGTATATATTCTTACACCCAAGGACTCTAAGTCATTCGTTAGTTGCCAGGATACGCCTATTACTTGCAAACAAAATGTAACAAATGATAATTTTTTTTTAAGGAATACCCATATAATAATCTCTAAAAACTATCTGGAGATGAGTTCAGAGGATGGCCCCAAAAGAAATAACCTGATCAATTTGCTTCATAAAGTCCAAAATTATGCGACATGTACCAATGCCAGTAGACCAAACATCCATTCCATATGGTACATTAACCTCTCCCGTATATGAGTTTTCCATTGTAATAGCATCACCTAACACTTTTACAAATTTGAAGTTTGTTTTAACATTGATGCCATCACTCTGGAACTTTTCTTCAATAAATTGAGTGATCTTCTTGTCAAACATACTCAAGGAAACACAATTAGAAGCATAATCTGGAAACCCATAATGACTAAGACCTAGCAACTTAGAAAAAATTTAATTGGAATCTCCTTTGATATAATGATTGAGAGTTATACAAAAAAAGAGAAAATTAATGGGAGTAGGTTATAGATAAAAAAAAGAGCTTCCACTTACATAGTCAAGATATGTTTTCCTGCTTCAATCAATGATAACCTTACCAATTCTAGAGCATTAGGGTACAACTTAGACAAATCTTCTTGTACAAAATCATGAAGCTCTATAGTAAATTCAACAGTAGTTGGACCACTACCAATTACAACAAAATGAAGATTCTTCTTCCTCTCTTCTTCACAAAGGTTTGGCAGGTTTTCTTTCTCTAAGCAATTCATCACACTTCTACGGATTCCCTGAGCAACTTCAACATCCTGCCAAACACTTACACTTCTTATTAAAGTTTGCTATTCCTTTATAAGTTGAATTTAAAAAGCAGGTGTAATTAACTTTCAACTAATAATAAAAGCTTTGTTTGGGATACTGTAGACATATGATAACATTAATCCAATTATGATGTATTAATTGTACTTTTCATTATAGAATCCCACCTCATCAGTGCTTTTTAAATTAGCCTCAACATTGAGGAAATACTAGACCTATTTTCTACAGCTAGACAAAAAGTGTACCTTCAAAAAATGACAGTGCTCAGAGACACCAGGAGTTGAATGTATTTGGCTGAGCTCCGAGAGCAACCACCAAATAGCCATAATCTAGTTGAAATTCATCGGTTCCATCCAATTTTGTTCCAATGGTTGATCTACAGAGTACTTTTTTGTTTGTTGGAACAATATTATAGCATTTAGCCTTAAAAAATTGGATTGGCCCAATTTTCTAGAAAAATCAAAGGATGAAGAAAGTTTTATCTCAATTAAGAATTTCTCCCAATAACAATTCTGGGAGAAAATAGAAATAACGACATATCATGATAATTTGAAGCCAGGTAAGTAGAATAGTTACCTAATTAAGAATTACATAATGCCAAGAACATTTATGCGGACAACTAATTTCAAAATTATCCATAACATTGTGTAATCTCGCGTATAAAAAAAATGATATTTATATATAATAAAAGGACATACATTAATGAACTGATCATCATTCCTACAACTCTCAGAAGAACCATCCCATAGGATCATGATTATGTCAAAAATATGAAAAGGGATTCTTTTGAGCCAAACTTAAATTTCATATCCTCACTACTTCAGCTAAATCAGCTTTGGGAACTTCTTTGTGAACTTTTTTTATATTTCAAACTATTTTCTTGAGAAAAATTCTTTTTATATTCAGTCAGCCACATCAGAACACTATCTCTACTCAATATGTTACCCAATTAAAAAAAAGTTATTTTTCCCACGACCTCCTTATATGAAACACTCCTCTTTTATATAGCAGCTAACATAAAAAAAAAATCTGTTGACAATATGTCGACTTTTTGGGTGCAAAAAGCATTGCTTTTTATTTTTCTTTCTCAGTAATGCTACACTCCCCAAGAAATTTCACATTTACAATATGATTTCTTATTACAGGTGTCCAAGCCTTATGTAGCCCCATGAAGAGAGTTAGCCATATATTCACATCAACTTTGAACAAAAGTTTTTCAAAAGAATTTATTTTAAGTGTGAATTTATCAGGGGAATGAAGCATAACAAATTTATAATTAATATTTAACCAAAAATTTAAAAATTACTATAGCATCACTACAAAGATTTATAAATATTTTAAAAATAAATAAATATTACTACAATTTTTATACTTTATTCACACAATTAAGAACTTGAACAATTTAATTTATCATGATTTTTTATTATTTTCTTCTATGCATGTGTAGGCACCTACCATAGATCTATGTAACCTACATGCATGTTTGATATGACCCTCAAATATAGCTTCTAAATAATTTAAATTCTTGAGTAAGGACATCAAGATTCACACATAATTGAGCATCAATGATGTTCAAATAGAACGATAGTAACAACCCCTATACCACTAAATTGCATCAAGATTCTTTACTATATATTAATCTATCAAGATGACGCACATCTTCAGACATAAATTGAACCATGCAATTTTGATCTGCATTAACATCAAGTGTAACCCAATCATTATAGATTTGATTGTCCAATCCATATCTCTGATAACATTAATTCTAAGCAAAGGCCAATCATCATCATCGTTGGGGCATAATGGTACAAAACGGATCTCCAAGAAAACTCCCCCATTAAATCGCTTAGAGGGCTAAAAGACCCTCAACTGAGGAGTATTTTGTTCCAAATATTATCTCAAAGAAGACATGGATCATATATCCACTATAAGCCTCACACAAAGTTATCAAAACACACTTCATTCAAATGCTTATATAAACTCCTTCGTGATAGTAAGCAACTCACTACGAAAACTCACTCTTTAATCCCCAAGGGAAAACCCTGTTGACTTGGTTTCAACTTCACTTCAAAGGTTGGTCCGCAAACCTTCTATTTTATTTCATTGTTTATAATACACAATATCAAACTCATGACAATCTATCCACCCAAATTTAAGAATATCAATGATCATTTTAGACACAACAATTTGAAGTCATCTATAATAAGTCATCCATAATCATTGACTAACACTATTCATGCTAATTTTTGTGCATCTTCATGCATGAATCTATCATGTTTTGTTTAGATCCATAAAGGTAGACCAACTCCTCTTCAAATCTCTTGGCTTTCCATCAACCTGAATGAACTCTTGAATCATCCACTAAGTACTAGGGAGCACTAAAGAGGGTCTCCCCTAAAGAAAGGTATCTCAATAAATTCTTTTGAGTATAACATGGTGGAGTTGTAACAACCTATAAAAACTATCATTCCCAAGTAAAATAAAAATGGTAGCAAGCTTCAATCTATTTCATCCTACACTTGCAAAATAATGACAAGGATAGCAAGGCCTCGAAATACTCCATCATCAAACTCTAAAGGACATCAAAGGTGTTTCTTCATCATCTACACTCTTTACACAACTCCGAAGCTTCTTGTCAATCGGTGTTGTCCCCTATACTAAAATGGCATTATCGATTGCACCTTTTTATGTATTTTATACACCCGCTCTTCAGCTGACACTTTTTTCATACAGCCTTACATGCCTAAATACTCATTTTCATAGTTAATTTCATCTCCTAGCAACATTATGTTCGTTCATCACCTACTCCACAAATGACTTCAGTGTGTACTCTTTAAGTGGCTTGTTATCTAATCTTCAAATGGCTTTATAACTTTAATCTTAACCAACTTGTTGCTTTCATTACTTTATCAAACTTTATCACCCACTCCTCCATCAGTTATATCTCTTGCCCATCACACAACTTATTTCCTTACTGATGATGACAATAAAGGAAAATTAGATACTATTAGAATTTGGTCCATACTTATGTTAGTTTTTTCCATTAAACTTATTTTGGGTTCTTATATAGATTTATGTTTCCTATGAAGTCTATAAATAGATGAAATAGTCTACAATTCGAAGGGGAAGACAATCAATCATGATTTTTCTTTTGAATTGCTCAATCCTATTCTTTCCTCACCTCTCTCTCTTTTTCTCTTATAAGAAGCTCAAGGACCTTCATCTTCCCAATATACTATAGATAGTAAGAGAGAGAGAGAGAGAGAGAGAGAGAGAGAGAGAGAGAGATAAAGAGGATGATAATGAAAAGTAGCCAAATTCCACTCAGGAAAAAAATTGTAAGAAATATTTTTAATTCAATTCATTTTGTAATTATTAGGCTTAAGCTATGAATAATATTTAATGAAATAAGATTATAAAGATATGACCAAAATAAGATAAATTAATTAAATTCCAATTTAATCCTATCTAAACTAAATTTAATCCAAAATTTAATTCAAATATAGATTTATCCATCAAGGTAATTAATGCAAATAAAAAATAAAATAACAGAAACCTAATTTCTTGTGTTATATCAATTCATTTGGGCTTGATAAAGCTCTTAGAAGAATCATACAAAGTTCCATGTCTTAGAAATTTGATTTCTATGATGAGTTAATGAAACTAGTTCATGTAAATCTTTATCATGAGGTTTGAACACAAGAATAATCTTAACTCTTATATTGCTCAAGCACACCATGATTTATGTTGACCCGTGAAGAACATCTCATCAACACTAATGTCAGAGTTTTGACAGAAATCATAGTCAACATTGATCTCAAGCAATCATTATAGATTTAGTTGTCTAATTCAAATATCTAATAACACAAAATTAAAGGCGTAAGGCCTCCATCGATCCATCCATTATCATAAGGGAATCGTGAGTGCCCAATGTTCTAACATATAGCTAAAATATGGTTTGTCTTAATTCTCTAACCTTTAATCAACTAGAGACCCATAGTATGCTCAATCGATGAACATTTGAACCAAGAATTAATCTTTGGCACATCGTGGATCACCAATCAATGATTTTTCTCACCATGCTACAAAAATAACATTCATCAAAATGTATTAATACCCCCAAAGGGACAAAGTAGGGGACTATCTTTGACCTTTCACTTTCATCCCCAAAGGGGCACTCTTCTAAAATAATTTCAACTCTTATTCACATTCAAGCTCAAACACTAAGCTGACTCATCAAAAGAACTTTTCGTACCAAAATCCCAAGATCATCTTATTGACTTTTTGTGTTGAGTTAATTGCACATAAAATACTATGGGGCTATTTGGTTTCCTAAAAAAAGAATGTAGTCTAAAATGAATGTAATATTCAAAGAATAATATGGAGTTCTTTGGATGATTATAAAAGTAATGTATGATATTACTTTTTTTTGTTTCATTTAAAAAAATAAATATAATGCAAAATACAAAAAGGTTTTGGACGCCGGGGGGGATGGCCGACGGTCAACGATGAAGGACATGTAGTCTTTTATCGGCAGGTGGCTGGTGGTAGACCAGTGGCAACAATGTCTGGTGGCCAGTCATGGTCGGCAACAAATAGATAGCGGTGGTAGGACGGATGGTAACAACCAACCGTCTATGGCCATCAAGAGATGATGGAGGTGGAGACCAATGGTTGTAATGGCGATGAGTTTGCAGTGTATTTGAAAATCGCCCAAATATGAGGAATTCCAAATAAACTGAATTTGAACTGGAGAGGGAATTCAGACTACTTGAAAATTTTACTTTTCATTCCTTTTGCTTCAAACCAAACACCAATATTTTCAAAACCTCTGCATTTTGAATACTTTACACTCCTAATGCAGCAAACAAAATAGCCACTATATTAGTCTCAATGAAATATATCTATCAAAACTCCACAGCTATTGAAGACAATTTTGAGCAAGCAAAAATATTGTTCCTTTGTTTAGATAAAACTTACAACTTTGATGTAATTACTTCACACTAAAATTATTTAAGGTTTGTTTGGTTTGAGTATGAGCTTAGCTTAGCATTGATTAAGCACAAATGACAAAAGTACATTTTCCCAAGCTAGTCTTAGCCAAGGTAGGCCTTTACCTCTACGCATACTTAAGCATGAGTTAAACTAAGCATGAACAACCATTAGTTTGTTTTACCACATGCATTACAAATTCCTACATCAAGCATTCACTTTGAATGCTAATTTTACAGTAATCTTTTATATCTAGGCTCCTAGCCATGATATATGTCTAATGGATGTATAAAATAATCACATAGATTTGATGGTATGTTTATACCTTTCTCATGATATTGCGAATTGGCTCGATGATGCTAGAAGGCTCAACTGTTCCACATGTAATGCTTGGTAGCAAGGCAGTGAATTCAAAGTAGTTACAAAGTGAAACGACCCTAAAATCATACAAGGAAGTGTCCAAATTTTTCAGGAAACTTGTGATAGCCCAGCCAGTTCCAAGAACAAACAATTTTTTCTTGGGACCTGCATGAGCATATTAAGAACTAGGGTCAGATCTTGCATCATCATATGTAACAACACCTCCTCCACTAAAGAACACAAAACCATAAAGTAAATGCAATTTATTAAAAACCAATAAGACATGGAATCGACAGCAAAAGCAGGTAATCAGATACGAGATCAAAAATTTTCTACCTTCACCAAATGCTGAGATAGATCAAAGGCTAAAATCTGGGATCCATGAGGGAACTGAACTAGACGTTATGGAAAAGGACATCTTTCACAAAATTTATTGGCCGAGGAGAAGTTTTGTTTTTAAAATTTTTGAATTTTTTTTTTTGATAAATTGAAGAATGAATCCAATCTAAAGCAATTCACCATTTAATTTTATTCAGCTTTTCATTTATTTTGGAAAGTGTTAATGTATTTTCTTTCTATTTAATTCCATTTAACCAAACCAAACCCAAAAAAAGAGAAATTTTGACTAGAAAAAGAAAGTACAAACCTGACGATGACAAGAACGGCGAACTTATTGAACCCAGGGTGGCGAACCATTCTCGCCGCCTGGTCAAAGAATGCTGTGAACCTCATCAAACGCTTTCAGGGTCAATAAACAAATTCAAGATGAGGAGGAGGAGTTAGTAGATGAAATGCTTGCTCAATTACGGACAGTTCTAGAAATAAACTTTTAATTTGAATTGGGACACGCATTCTTAAACATGCCACTGACCCCATTCGGAGGTAGATAATGTCACAACACATAAAAATTATTTTCTTCTCAGAATTCTATTTATTTGACTTGTAGAACAAGAAAAGAACCTGTCACCAGCGTCGCATTGCGCACCGCAAAACCTACCGACCATTTTAGGGGCCATTTTCTTTTCGATTAAAGTGGGTGCAACTATGTGTGACAAACTGGTGATTTGAGAATCATCTTCCAATTTTCCTGGAGTTTAAACGGAATGTGGAAAGAAGGGAAAAGAAACCCCAATCACGACAAGACGCATTTGGTGCGTGCAGAGGAACGAATAGATCGAAATCATCAACACTGACCGACAAAGAAAGATCTTACGGTAGCGAACTTTGTTTAGTACTAGTATAAATGCACGTGCACATGGTGCACGTAAATAAAATTTTAAAAATAAATAATATATAACAAAAAAATTTATTATATGATATATTAAAGATATAAAGTTTTGTATCAAGATGAAATTTTATATTTGTATGAATATAGATGATTTATAATTTTATTAAACATTAATTAAAATTAATTAATACAAGGTATTATATATATAATACATCCAATTTAGGTATATAATACAATTTAAATTTATTTTATTTATATTTGCTAAAGAATCTAATGAATTTTATCTTGAAGATAAAAAAACAAGTGTTAAATGATTGAAAAATTCACAAAGAAATGTGGTTTTTTCAATAGTTAAAAGAATTAATGAAGTTAATCAAGGTTGACGCATAATTATTAGTAAATTTGAAATATTTGAAGCAAATATGCGTAAAATTTGAAATATTTGAAATTTCAAAAATAAAAATATGCATAAAATTAATTTTTTTTAAAATTACAAATTGTAACAGCATGGAACATTAACAATTGAGAACAGTCGTAGCAAAAAAAAATAGATGCAAAAAAATAAATTAAGAAAAAAAAAACAATTAAGAACAGTTGCACAACAATGGATGAGAGTGTTTGTGCTAAAATGTGGGGGAATTCATTAGAAGAGCATAACTATAAAAATTACTAATTATTTAAAATTAAATTCTAAATAATAATAATAAATATTTTATCATTTTAGTTAAATTAGAGAAATAGGTAATTTCAATTAGGTAATATAAAATTGCATCATTTTTTTAAAATTAATTAAATAGTTAATTCTTATATATTTAAGTTAAATTATTTAAAATCCGCAAAAAAAAAAGGGAATCTATTAGAAATCCCTCTAGAAATTCACCGGAGAAAAGCTGTCAAAAAATGAAAAGAATAATATAGATTATGTTGAGGCTCATGAATAGGCTGTTAGACCTAAGCTTATGTCCCAACGGCTAACCAGGAGGGGGGGTGAATTGGTATTTAAAAAATTTAACTTCTACTCTTGGAATTTTAGAAAAACTTTTTAATATTTAATGCAAGTTAAATTTAAAGTTTAAAAATAAACTTTTCAACCAGAGTAAATAACTTGCAATTAAATTAAATGCGGAAGAAAAATAAGAAAGAACACACCAGATTTATAGTGGTTTGTTCAAACCTTGACCTACATCCACTCTCCGGAGGCACCCTTTGAGTATTGCACTATTACCACAAAGTGACTCTCCTTTTTCCCCCACAGCAAGGTGGAGAAGCGTGTATAAAATCACTTTCACCTTCCTTGGTGCGGTGGAGGAGCCGGGTCCTTTGACGCCAAAGAGATATTCTTCATCCCAAAACTTCCCTCAAGATGACCCTTGAATCCGATGGTACTGAGGTGCAAGTTCGCCGGAGCAACTGTGTGAATATCCCCTCCACACTCCCTTGAAATCTCTTCCAAGGATCTTCTCCCTCTCAAACTCCACCCTTTCCTCTCTGCCTTTCAAGTTCTCTCTTCTAGTTTTGTCCAAAAGAACGAAGACACAATGACTGTCAAACATACACTTTGTTGTCCTTTTACACTTTCGAAGTGTCGACAGAGAACCAGTCGATGTTGTTGAACTTCTCTTGAGAGCCTTCAGAGGAGATGGGCAGAAACTTGAAGGAAACAAAGAGATCTTTACTTTAAGTAACCTTGTGAATCCCTCACAATCCCCTCACTTGATCTCTCACTCTTCTCTCATATAATCTCTCTCAAACACTCACACTCAATGATCCCTCTCAAGAGAAAACAACTCTAAAGGCACTTGTAATAGTTTCTAGGACTCCTTATATAGAAAGGACAAGAAAAACCATCCAAAAACTGCTAATTTCAAGTTTTTTTGCGCAGTGGATATTCCCATACGAACCTGAGTTAGTCCCGTACGAACTGTGCAAAAACTGTCCCATATGAACAATTTGTGAATCAGTAGGAACCAAATTCATCCTGGGATGAAATATATTCATTCAGGATGAAATATGTTTGTCTTGGGATGAAAAGTTATATCAAAGGTCGGTTCTAAAAACTAGAAAATGTTGCCAGAAACTGCCATAGTCGAATCCCTTCGTCCTGGGACGAATTCAATTCGTCTGGACAAAGTTTGCCCAAAGAGAAACTCATCCTGGCACGAATATACTTTGTCCTGAACGAGATTTCTCCAGAGGGCAATTCGTCCTAGGACGAATACACTTCATCCTGGATGATCAAGACTTAGAAAAATTTTTCTTCAGTTCCTGTTCGTTCCATTACTCCTACGGGGAGATAACTGACTTGATCGTCCCGTACAATCAGTACAAAATATTAAGATCTCCTTAAGTGTGTGTGTTTTAAATCACTCAATTTACAATTACTCCCTTTCAAGTTTATTTCAAGGAAAAGTACAAGCTTTAAATCATAAAGTATTTCATGATGAATTGATTTTGAAGTCTTCGTTTGTCTGGAGTTTGATTGTCCTGAAATGTTAGTCCACATAAGAGCAAATATAATTTTTCTAAAAAGTGTTAGGAGATAACTACACATAAAATAATAATATTTTGAATCATCAAAACAATACAAGTTGCAAGAATGTAAAACATGCAAATAGCAACTTTCTTAACAATCTCCCCCTTTTTGATGATGGCAAAAAAATTATT
Organism: Dendrobium nobile; assembly: GCA_022539455.1. Taxonomy (NCBI): domain Eukaryota; kingdom Viridiplantae; phylum Streptophyta; class Magnoliopsida; order Asparagales; family Orchidaceae; genus Dendrobium; species Dendrobium nobile. The sequence continues at coordinate 1,302,959 of JAGYWB010000027.1, forward strand.
GTTTGTATAATTTCAAATTCTAAAAATCTTCTAAACTCCCCCTGAATTGATGAACACATGAAAATAAGGAGGCAATTGAATTCAAAATTTTTTTTTTCAAAAATTTTAAACAATTGTAAAACAACAACACAAAAACAAAACAAACACAAGACACAATTCAAAGACATAAGACACAATTTAACAAACAATTTCTCCCCCTTTTGACAACAGCAAAAAACGAAGAAGAAAAAGATTAGAAATGTAAGCAGACATATGAAAATCATTTGATAATTTAACCTTGAAAGTGATTGAAATAAAGTATGTAAATAAAACTAAAGCATTAGTCAAATCATAAATATTCATAAAATTTAAGAAGAGATATAACATAGAAACTAAAAAGAATTTTTCAAAACATGAGTATGCTTAGACATTAAGATAGAGAAAATCATTGCAAGAAGGATGAATAGAAAAATTTGTATATTTCAAATTTCAATTTGAAATATAAATGAACATAAGATCAATTTGAATTAAGAGATTAAAAGAGTCCGGAAAGAAATAACTACAACATGTGGCACTTTGCGCATCTTTTTTAATTTTGTGACACATTTTTGTGCATCTTTTCACTTGTTGGGCTTATTTTGTGCCTCTTTTTCACATTGCGAATCTTTGCGCATTTCTTTTGATTTTTGTACATTTGTATAATTTTCAAGAGTAATTGTATTCTTTCCAAAATCAATAATCTAAAATTTTAAATTTTTCTAAGTGCATAAATATTAATTGATAAGTGAAATACAAAATAAGAAAATATCACAATTGCAATAATAATATTAACAATAATGTAGTCTAAATAAAATACATGAAATTGACAATCTTAATAATATCAAGTTATAAGAAAAACTTAAACTTAAAAAATTTAGATTTTCTAATAAATTCAATTTTATGTTGTAATTCAAAGTATAGCACTTGTAAGATAAAAAATTTAAGGGATTTTTCATATAGGCTGACGAACATTTCAAACACAGAACAAAAGCAGTTAAACATTCAAAACATCTAAAGCAATAAAAGTATAGAAAAACACTAGACAAAACACAAGTACACAAACTATAAAAATCTTCATATCACATTCCAAATGTCTCACAAAAAGATTCATTCTCAACAATGAATGACACGAAGTTCGTACATACAAACTTTGGGTTTCGTATGTACGATCAGTTATAAAAATTGAATCTACCCGTATAGCCATTTATATGTGTACAGAAGAAGTAATACAAATCGTCTAGGACGATCAGGAGATCGCACAGTACGATATGTATTGGAAAAATTAAACAATACACAATCAGTAAAAACCAACTATCAATTTGCTACAGAATTCGTACAATACAAAAATATTTTCGTCCAGTACGAATAGAACATTCACAAAAATTTGCACGATCGATCTAAAACATGGAATCAGATGTGAAAATATTTTAAAATCATACAAAACACTAAAACAAAAAAACACAATAAACAAACAAAAATAAAAATACAACAAATAAAACAATATACACACAAAAACACATAAACAAAGGGTTTAAATATCATTTTGCTCCTGGTCTGATGATTCAGAAGCTAGATCTGCCTATAAGATTTTTTGCTTTTCATTATTATCCCTTTTTACAATTTGCTTAGGTTTATCTTTTTCTTTAGCAGAAAGAGTTCTCAAATTAGGGCACTGACTTTTAAGATGTCAAAATTTCCTACATCCAAAATAAATAATATTAGAAGAAATCTGAACATTCTTAACATTTTTACCTTTATTTCACTTTTATTGATGCTTATGCTTGTGCTTTTGTGGACTTTTCAATTTGCTTTTTAAGTCATTTCTTTTCTCACCAAGCCACTTTTCTCCATGTCTTCCGGTTTTAGCATTATTGTTTCACCTGCATCCAAAAGACTTTGACCCAAACATTGCTCGTAGGAAATGAGTGAGCCAATCAAATTATGAATAGAATATTCATTCAAAATTTTTGATTCACAAATAGCAACAACTTTGGCATTAAACTTGTCAAATAAACAACGTAGAATTTTATTGACTATTTCAAAGTTTGAAAATTCTTTACTTAAAACATACAATGATGTTACAATTTGAATAAACCTAGTATACATTTTTAAGATCGTCTCATAAGGTTTCATGCTAAAGAGTTCATAGTCATGCATCAAAAAATTCAACTTAGATTGCTTGACTTAACTAGTACCTTCACATGTAATGCATAAACTGTCCCAAATTTCCTTGCCGATAGTACATGTAGAGATTCTCATATAATCTTCAGAATTTAAAGCACAGAACAAACAATTCATACACTTAGCATCAAATTCAGCATAAATTTGTTCTACTCTACTCCATTCAAAAAAAGGGGTCTCAGTTTTGATTCCATCTATAATAGGTGACGGTACATAATAACCACTTTGAATCATATGCTACATTCGATAATCTATTGATTGCAAGAAAGTAGACATTCGAATTTTCTAAAAATTAAAAGAAATATTTTTAAACAAAGGTGGTCTAACAATCAAATATCCTTCTAATATTTTACGGTTTCTAAAAATAGCCATACACATTTTTAAAAAAGTAGTCTAAACTTATGATTTTGAAATAAAGCTCTGATACCACTTATTGAGGCTCGTGAATAGGCTGTTAGACCTAAGCTTATGTCCCAGCGGCTAACCAAGAGAGGGGTGAATTGGTATTTAAAAAATTTAACTTCTACTTTTGGATTTTTAGAAAACCTTTTTAATTATTAATGCAAGTTAAATTTAAATTTTAAAAATAAACTTTTCAACCAGAGTAAACAACTAGCAATTAAATTAAATGCGAAAGAAAAATAAGAAAGAACACACCAGATTTATAGTGGTTCGGTCAAACCTTGACCTACATCCACTCCCCGGAGACACCCTCCGAGTATTGCACTAATACCACAAAGTGACTCTCCTTTTGCCCCCACAACAAGGTGGAGAAGCCTGTACAAAATCACTTTCACCTTCCCCGGAGCAGCGGAGTAGCCGGGTCCTTTGACACTAAAGAGATCTTCTTCTTCCCAAAACTTCCCTCAAGATGACCCTTGAATCCGATGGTACTGAGGTGCAAGTTCGCCAGAGCAACCATGTGAATATACCCTCCACACTCCCTTGAAATCCCCTACAAGGATCTTCTCCCTCTAAAACTCCACCCTTTCCTCTCTCTCTTTCAAGTTCTCTCTTCTAGTTTTCTCAAAAAGAATAAAGACACAATGACTGTCAAAGATACACTTTGTTGTCTTTTTACACTCTCCAAGTGTCGGCAGAGAACCGGACCAATGTTGTTGAACTTCTCTTGAGAGCCTTCGAAGGAAATGGGTAGAAACTTGAAGTAAACAAAGAGATCTTTACTTTAAGTAACATTGTGAATCCCTCACAAACCCCTCACTTGATCTCTCACTCTTCACTCATACAATCTCTCCCAAACACTCACACTCAATGATCCCTCTCAAGAGAAAACAACCCCAAAGGCACTTGTAATAGTTCTTAGGACTTCTTATATAGAAAGGACAAGAAAAAATGACCCAAAAATTGCTAATTTCAAGTTTTTCAGCACAGTGGATAGTCCCGTACGAACCTGAGCTAGTCCCGTACGAACTGTGCAAAAACTATCCCGTACGAACCATTTATGAATCAGTACGAACTAAATTTGTCCTGGGATGAAATATGTTCATTCAGGATGAAATATGTTCGTCCTGGAACGAAAAGTTATATCAAAGATCGGTTCCGAAAATTGCAGAACGTTGCCAGAAACTGCCATAGTCGGTTCCATTCGTCCTGGGATGAATTCAGTTCATCTGGTTGAAATTTGTCCAGAGAGCAACTCATCCTGACACAAATATACTTCATCCTGAATGAGATTTCTCCAGGGGGCAATTTGTCCTAGGACGAATACACTTCATCCTGGACGATCAGGACTTAGAAAAAATTTTCTTCAGTTCCTGTTCGTTCCATTGCTCCTATGGGGAGATAACTGACTTGATTGTCCTGTACGAACTAAGTTTGTCCCGTACGATCAATACAAAATATTAATATCTCCTTAAGTGTGTGTGTGTGTATTTTAATTCACTCAATTTACAATCACTCCCTTTCAAGTTTATTTCAAAGAAAAGTACAAGCTTCAAATCATAGAGTATTTCATGATGAATTGATTTTGAAGTCTTCATTTGTCTGGAGTTCGATTGTCCTGAAATGTTAGTCCACATAAGAGCAAATACAATTTTTCTAAAAAGTGTTAGGAGATAACTACATATAAAACAATAATATTTGGAATCATCAAAACAATACAAGTTGCAAGAATGTAAAACATGCAAATAGGAACTTTCTTAACAGATTAAAGTTATTATGGATGTTATTATAATGGAATCATAAAGGTGCGGAATACCTAGGGTGATCAGCAAAGAGATATATGACAATCTAAATTCTACCATGTAGAGTTACACAACTAAGTCGCAATAAAGATTAAGTCATATAAGAAACAATTTAACTAAAAAAGATAATTTAATAAGCAATAAAAAAGATGTCCCAAATAAAACGTAAAAGTAACTATTATTTAAAACAACTACAACCGAGCTCTCAAAAGAAAGATCAAAATATCTGGTTCAACATATGCATCATAAAAAAAATAATAATGCAAGATTAGTCCATCAAAAGGATCTGCAAAATAATCAAACAATATGCACTTAGACATAAGTTGTGAGCTTTTGGAGCTTGGAGGCTCAACTCCTGGCAATTGTAGCTCAATTTCACCACATCCAACTTTTATAAGCCTGAGAACAATGTCCTGAACAACCATCTCATTCAACAAGTAGATAGAGCTATCCTCAACTAGGCAATTTACGATGGTAGAAGCCTAATTCATTAAGACGCCGACATTAGAAGGCGGAGAACATTTTAAGTCCATCTTCATATTCATTTTCTACTTTGGATAAAAAAAATTAAAGAAATTCAATAAGATTAATAAGAAATACAACAGAACAATGACTACAGAAATAAGCAAATGCTAATTTTTTTCCATAAAAAGCTTACATTTTTAAAAGCGAACAAGCTGAAGAAGATGAAAGAAAAGGCCGCAACACATAAGTCTACAATGAGTAATAATTTATGGTTATAACATTTTATAATAATCCTGGTTAAATCATATGAATTGTTGATATCAAATAACCCCTAAATCAATAAAATCTAATCTTCCCCTGAATTTAAGAAACTTTCGATAGAATTGAAAACCAAACAAAAATTGCTTGGTCGGATTTTATTTAAATTTAGATTTAATCCCGCTCAAAATCCACCACCAAATAGCATCTTCTATCATGCCTTAAAACTGCAACCAAATAGCCCCTTATACTAACAAGTTAGAGATATGATTTCTTTTGGGTTAAGTATCACTACAACACTCACGTAATAATGTTGAGTAGTGGAAAACCTATTTCAGAGAAGATAAGAAAAGAAATAAGGAGTAAGGTTCTAAGCTTTGCCTTGGTTCCATCCTTCAGTAGATCCACCCACATGTTCTCTTGCGATGATGCACACACGTAGAGGTTTCCCTTAGATGACCGGGCCATGCAAGATGCTGTGGTACTTTTGCAATATCTAAAGAATCATTGGAAGAATTCCTAACTCAGTGTTAAGCTCGGGAGACAATTAGCGTCGGTGAGTGAAATCAATGTCACAAGAAGTTGAAGAATGCAAAGAGCAAAGAAGAAATCGAAAAAAATTGAAGAAAGTAAAACCTTGGGATGTTTGTTGTATCTGGCGAGCAATTAAAATTTGGAATTAAAAAAAAGTTGAACATTTGGGGTGTATTAAAATAGGTCATTAGAATAGAAATGAGATAACATTTCATTGCATCATCTTCTCTAAAAGTTAACAATATGAAAGGTAACTTTCTTGACTTTAAATTCTTCTTTTCAAGTTCTTCCCTTAAACGTGACCGCGTTCTCCTCAAAATTCTTTGGTACTGCTTCGCATTTAAATAAATAGTCTCCTCTGCCATTTCAAAGGGTAAAGGAATTCTAGCATGTTTCTTTCCAAGAAGTTGAGGATGCACGTGATGGAATGTATTTATAATTTTTAGCAATAGAACAACTGCGCTGGAATATGATTTGTCAACAAATATGAGTTCTATGTGATTCAAACAACTATATTATTTTATTTAAAAACAAATTTGAAGGAATGCTGATTTGCAAATACCATTTACAAAAGCCTGAGGCACGTAGGCTACCAGTATACCATGATACCAATTATAGAATGAATATGCCGCACATGGTTGTTAAAATTTAAGGAAGATAAGGACATGCACTAAGAAAGCACCTTCTTACAAAAGGTGAATTATTAAACAGAAAGTGTACATTGTTATTGGATCAAACGAAATATATATATTCTTGTTGGAACTCAATAAAAAATTACCTGTTAAAAAAGTGAACCATCTTAAACATGGAGTTAAAATATAAAAAATAAAGGGAACAAAGTCCATACAATTGATTTGCCAAGTTCCAATTGAGTGTGTGGCATTATATATTCCTGCATCAGTGGAGGCAAAAAATTAAAGATTGGCTTCTTGTGCTATTCTTTCTATGGGGAATTTCCATCTCACCGTAGATGGAGTTGAAGAGTAAGATATATGAACATCATTAATAATTTTTTTTATCAAGCCACAAAAGTTACGTGAGATTCTATATAGAAAGACCAAAAGGACAAAGTATAGTTAGAACCAAATGGGTCTTTAAGAATAAAATGAATAATTATGGTGTGGTGGTTAGGAATAAGGCAAGATTGTTAGCTAAGGGGTACAACTAAATAGAAGGGCTTGATTTTGAGGTGACCTTTTCCCCTGTAGCTAGATTGGAATTCATTAGAGTGCTACTAGCCTTTGTCTGTTAAAAGGTATTTAAGCTTTACCAAATGGATGTGAAAAATGCCTTTTTAAATAGAATAATAAAAGAGGTTGTGTTTGTAAAGCAACCCCATGTTTTGAGAGTTTCCAATTTTCAAATCATGTTTTCAAATGAAAAAGGCCTTATATAGATTAAAACAGGCATCATGAGTTTAATATAAGAGCCTTAACACATTTTTACTGAAGAGGGATTTTGTTAAGGGAAGTGTAGACACCTCCCTTTTTCTAAGAAAAGTAGGAGATGAGTTACTCATTGTTCATATCTATGTTTATGATATACTTTTTGAATTTTCTGATAAAAACCTATGTGATGATTTTTGAAAATAATGAGTAAGACAGTTGAGATGAGTATGATGGGAGAGTTGTCTTACTTTTTGGGTTTTAGCATAAGACAATTAGATGATGGAATCTTTATAAGTCAAACAAAGTACATTAAAGACATCTTGAAAAAATATGAAATGGATAAAGCCAAGCCAATAAATACTCCCATGATTTCTAATATTCAGTTGGATAAAGATACAAATTGAAAATCTATTGATCAATAGAAGTATAGAGGGATGATTGGATCTTTACTTTACCTGACTGCAAGTCAACCTCATATAATATTTAGTATTTGTCTTTATGCTAGATTTTAAGTTTATCCTAAAGAATCCTACCTGATAGTAGTTAAGAGAATTCTTAGATATATTTTGGGGACCCAAAACTTAGGAATTTGATATCCTAGGCACAAAACTTCATTTAAGATTATTGGATATTCTGATTCTAATTTTGCATGATGTATGGTGGATAGAAAGAGCACTTCTGCAACTTGCCAATTCATAGGATAGTCTTTAGTCTCCTGGTCTAGTAGAAAACAAAACTCTGTTGCACTTTTCACTGCTGAAGCTGAGTACATTACCTTAGGATGTTGTGTGGCCCAAGTCTTTTGGTTGAAGCAACAAATTATTGATTTAGGATTACCTATAGGCACAATTTCAATCCTTTGAGACAACACCAGTGCCATCTACATCTCTAAGAATCCTATCCAATATTCAAGGACCAAACATATTGACATAAGACATCACTTTATTAAAGACCATATGACCAAAGGAGACATTGAGTTATGCCATGTGACAACTGAGTATCAATTGGCTGACATCTTTATTAAACCACTGGCTTTTGACACTTTCAGCATCTTAAGGACCAAATTGGGTGTGATGGACTTAAATGCATGAACTTATTTTTGAATATTTTATTTTATTACATTTTTGTTTTATTTCTTTTTGATTACTAGTTTTGTTTCTCATTTTTTTGTTTTTCTTCTTTTATGGTCACTGCTGAAATGATATTTTATACCATATTTTTGTTTTAGTTTTTTATTTTATTTTGTAATCAATATTTTACATATCTTAATCTGTTAAAAAGGAGAAAACACCATTGATTGTGCCTCTTTCTCTAGCCTATTTTAGTGGTATAATTTTCTTTTCTAAATAAAAGTATATCTCAAATTTATAACTGGACCTTGTATTTGAGATCTTTTTTACCTTGCTACAGTAATGTAGCGTATACTTATAATGATCAAAGTTTTTATATTACTTCAAGATTTCTTATTATCCTGTCATTATATTTATCATATAATTTTTTGTTCTTATTTGTGGTTTGTTCTTCTCTATATTAGATATTGAGTTTTTCTTCTATAATGTATGGAAAATATCCTCACAACTGAGAGTATTTTAGAGTTTTGAAAAGAAACATAGCTTCTTCTTTTTTTAAGAAAAGTAGAGATAATGCTTTATAAAAAAAATAGAAATGAGATTACAATCTATTGTAATCCATCTCCTCCTTTAACAAACTAATAAAGGAAGGAGGGATATTACTAGTACCTAAATCATCCCAAAGAAAAGAAGCAAAACAAGCATAATTCACACAAAGGTAAGCTAGATTGTTGCAATCCCTTCCCACATGATTGAAAACAACGAAATTAAAGTCGTTAATGAAAGATAAATCTATAGAGTATTTACCTACATTTTACACCATAACTTTCCTGAAATTAATGACATTCTTATTGTCTCCTTTGAATATTAATCCATTATACTACATCATCCATTCATTAAATACCCGCTTTAAAGAAAGGATGGTCTGAAGTGCCAACGCCCCTGGATCTTAGTGAATGAGATTTCTACTGAAAGCCAATAAGAGTCTTCCTTGATGATCTCTAAAAGCTCCAACTATCCCAGCCTTGTTAGATTTAAATAGAGTAGGATCAATTTTTACTTTGATCCAATCAGACGGAGGAGGATGCCAAGGTTTAAGCAACCGAGAAGGTTGATAAGCATCCTCATTACCTGAGAATGTAAAGAAGGAATTCTTGAAGCAAGCAGAATAGCTTTCCTCATTGGAAGCTATCATTACTAGACTAAAAACTTTCCTCTCATGTATAAACATGTTTCTAGCTTTCCAAGAATGATAGATAGTGTTGCAGTATAAATTTATCATCCATAAGTTTTGATGATCAAGCAATTTGAAACAAGCATCCAAATTTATGAAAAGAAGGAATTTCGAATACCCATTTATTTAAAACTTCCACCACTTATGTAAGTTTTTTACATTCATAAACAATGTGATCATTGTTTTCAACCACTTCACATCCTCTAGGACATAATTCATATCCTTGTAATCTTCTATAGGACAGAAAATGGTTAGTCGGGACAGCCTATTTGAATAATCTCCACCACCACAAATCCACTATAGGATTTCATTTTGCATTTTTAAACCATTTCCAGTCAATATTTTCTGCCTTGGCTAGTTCCAATGCTTTTATTGCTAAAGCAGTTAAAGATTTTCCAAAGAAATTGTGTAAAAGTTCCCAACGATCTTCTTCATTATCATATATTTGAATTTGAGAGATTAACTTTACAAATTCAGTCCCAAAAAAATTCTGCAGTTCCTGGATGTTCCAACATCCATTTTTAATGAACTTCTCCACTAATGTATCTCCTTCTATTTCTGTATTGACAAATGTAGGCCAATACATTAAACTTTTATCAAGGATATATATATGTTTATGCACATTGATTGACCTTCCATTTTCAACAGTCCATTTGATTAATGGCTTCAAGAATTCCCCTTTGTTTTGAATTAACTTCCATGATACCAAACCTCCTTTTCTAGTAGAATCTTCAATCATAATTGCGCAATATTTTTGAAAGAGTACCATGTGCAAAAGTGAATCTTTCTCTTGACAATATCTCCATGCTAACTTGGCTTTTAATGGACCAGCTTTCTCTGTACAGGAACTGATGCCGAGAACGCCCAGCATTTTTGGTTTGCACATTAATTCCCATCTCACATAGTGAAGACCATCTTTACCGTCACATTTTCTCCAACTAAATTTCCTACAAGCCTTCTCGACCTCATATAGTATTCTTTTGGGTACCAAGGAGAGAGTAGTATGGAAAATTGGATAAGCTAGAAATACAGATTTCACTAAAGTTATTCTTCTAGCTAGAGAAATAAGTTTTCCTCCCCAAACATTTAACATATTCAGTGCTTTGTCAACAATAAATTGAAAATCTATTTTAGTTAATCTCCTCAAAGCCACTTTTGTTCCCAAATAAGTTAATTCTTGTTCCTCTTTCAAATTCTTTATTTTACAATTTTTTCTTCTTCTCACTTTTTTTCACTGGCAGCACAAAAAGAATACCACATTTCTGCAAATTGATTCTTTGACATGTCCAACCATAAAAGTCCAAAAGAATACACTTTACTTCCTTAACCAATTTCAAATTTGCTTCAGAGAGAATGATGATGTCATCGGCATAAAGCAAGTGAGAAACTTTGGGGCTTTTTGGAGAAATACTAATCCCAATTGAACTTCCTTTATGAAAGACCGTATTGGATAAAAGTTGAGCACACATTACAAACAAGAACGGAGATAGGGGGCATCCTTGTCAGAATCCACACTTAGCATCAATCGACTTAGAGAACATACCGTTACTAAGAAGAAAGAATTTTGGCTAAGTCACACATTTAACAATTAAATTTGCAAAAGTAGCTGGGAAATCAAAGTACTTCCAAATTCTGATTAAACTAGGCCACCCCATAGAGTCATAGGCTTTTCCATATCGATTTTAAAAGAGACCAAACCCTTAGAAGATTTGGAATGCCGAAATTTATGAAACACTTCTTGAGCCACTAAGACATGATCCTAGAGAGATCTCCCTGTCATGAAAGCCACTTGTTCTTTCGAGATTAACTTGGGAATAACAACCAAGAGTCAATTGAGATGAATTTTAGCCACTATTTTATAGACCAAGTTGCTCTAACTTATTGGTCTATAATTTGAAGGAGAAATAGGATTTTTTTTCTTTTGGAATTAAAATGATATTGGTGATCTTCCAATCATCATACATTTTTTCGTTAATAAAAAAGTGCTCCAAGGCTTTCCATAAATCAAACTTGATAATATTCCAATTAAATTTGAAAAAGGAATACGACATACCAACTTGACCCGAGGTAATGTTCCCTCCAAGCTCCTTTATAACTTTCTCTAATTCATCAATAGAGACTTATTTACCCAGCATGATTTTGTCTTCTTCTTCCAAGGTTTGTAGAGGAAGTGTCCAGCCCTCCAAAATACATCATCTTTCTTCCCATTTGATGCAGTAATAACGGAACAAAACTTCTTCCAATTCTTTTTGGTCTTCTATCATCAAACCTTGACTATTCTTTATCTTGTGAATGTAATTTTTATTTTTGCTAGCACTAGCATAAGCTTCGAAGAACCTTGAGTTAGAGTCCCCATCAACCATCCATTTGACCTTGGCCTGTTGTCTCCACCAAGAGCTGATCCGTGCCAATACAAAATTTAACTTTTCAATTTTTGCTTTTAGGATCCATTGGCTCTCTTCTTAAAGACCACCTTCCTCTGCTTCCTTCTCTTGCAATCTCAAAATGTCAGATTTTAATTCCTTTTTTGACTGATTAAAGTATTTAAACTTTGCCTTGCTCAAATAGTGTAGATTTCTTAGAGTTCTCTTCATCTTCTGATTAAGTGCTTGAGTAGGATCTCTATGTGCCTTCCTTTTCCATGACTCTCTCACTATAGCCATAGATGCTTGAATTAATGTCCAAACCTCTTCAAACTTGATTATCTTCTTGTTTGGAGATATGAATTTAATCAAATTCTGCAAGATCGGGTAGTAGTCCGAGGCAATCCTAGCCAAATGCCATACCATAAGCCTATGTGAAGAATTATAGGCAGCTGAGTTTATGAGACATCTATCCAGTTTTTGCATAATTCTTTCAGCCCCTCTCTTGTTATTGCACCAAGTGTATTTGGGCCTATCACTCACCACCTATTGCAAATCATTACTAGAGATGAAAGTCTTCATTTCCTTAGGACCCAAACCAAACAGAAATTTTCTACCTCCTTTTTTTTCCTCAGACAACAAACAGTTGAAGTCTCCTCCGATAACAATAGGCAAGTCTTTGATCATGTGGTATTCCATCCTCTCCCAAAGATTTCTTCCCCTGTAAACATCTTTGCTCCCATAAGCTGTTGCTATCCTCCAATTGCCAAAGTTGGCCGCTTTAAGATCACCTACGACAAACTGGGATGAAGCACCATGTTAAAAGTAGTAAACTCAAGTTTCTAAAGCAACAAAATACCACCCGAAAGACCTTCAAGGGGATAATAATAGAAATACCACCCTTCTCCTACCATCGCCTGAACCAACTTCTTATCCACCATATAACGTTTTGTTTCAACATGCCCAAGGAAAAGTAAATTATGATCCCTTATGAACTCCCTAGCATATAGAGAACCCTTCGATTTTTTTGCTCCTCTACAATTCCAAAAACCAATAGATGACATTAATGATTTAAGGGAAAAAGATTCCCCGCCCTTCCTTTTGTCTCTTTTTCAAGTCTTCTATTTCTTGGAATCAACTTTATGGGACCAAGGCTTTTGAACTGCTTAGCACCTTTCCGTTTTGGTTTACTGGATCCTTCCTCTGGAATGCAAGACAGGTCTTCTCAAGATTCCACTTCTTCTGACTACTCAACTACTTTGTTTACTAAGTTGAAATCAGAAATAATTTTTGGGTCTAGATCTTCATCAACTACGCAGATTATTTCTCCTTCCGCTCCAAAGTTGTTTAAAGCCTCATACTTATTGGGATTGCATAAATTGTCATAATTATTACCTCCAATGACTTTTTCATTAACTGCCAAATTTATAGTTTGTTTCTCAATTGCCACAGAAACCGTGCCTTCTTCTGTTAAAATTTCCTCTCCCTGATGCTCAGTTTTATCTAGATTCTTGTTTATTGTTGTATCATCTCCATCCATTCCTTCTTTGTTACCAACTTTAACATTGATTGTTTTCTCCATCATCTCTATTTGCCGAATCCATTTATTCTGAAATTTAAAGGATTTACTTCTTTTCCTCCTATAGTCCACATGAATCCATGGACCATAGCTGTCATCTTTGGTATTTGAATATTTGCTCTCCAGCTAATTTGTATTCTCTTTTGTATTTGTTATTCTTCCTTCATTCAAGATTACTTTAGTCTTATTAAGATTTGAGGTTGGGACAACAGAAGTCTCAGCATAAAATTTCTCCAGATGCCCAATTTTCCCATATCTCTAACAAATGTTAGGCTTTATTTCATAGTTGATCTTCTGGTAGAACTTACTTGTGGAGCCTTCATTCCAAACTCCTAACGGTAACTTTTCTTCCACCTATATTCTGACGCAAATTCTAGCAAATTCACACCTCCCCCATTAGATCATGTTGTCATCTATTAAAAAAGGAATGCAATCTCACATACATTAATTATGTCCAAACTTTGCAAGGGGAGATTGGGTAGTCTGATCCAGATCAGGGCCGTCAAGCCTTTTATCGAGGAAGGATTAAAATCAGGAGACCATTTATCTAATCCCACAATGCTCCCATTCACGTACTAAGGTCTAGTATTAAGGACCTACTCCATAGCTTCAAGTTCTTCAAAAGCACATAAGACCCAACCACCACCAAGTAGGGACATGTGGAATTTGCAAACTGATTCCATTGCCTCCTTAACTCCAATCCGATAATGTGGTAAGCTGCATTGTCACCAAACACTTTAACTACCAACGACTTTAAAATCTTGTTAGTATTATCAAATTCATTCTGGTGATGTAATTTCACCACTCCTTCTTTGATAAAGTCTTTCCCATAATCAAAATCAATGGATTTGAAATACGGCTTATTGTTCCTGACACTTACTGAAGGATAATTTTTTTGAGGTTGGATAAAAGATACAATTCCTCCCACTGAATTTCAATTTCCCAAAATAGCTAATTAACATACACGAACAATCCCCCAGTCCTTCTTGTCTGGATTTGTTTCTTGATCAACATTTACACAAATCTATTCAGCAGAGCCTGGAATGACCAAATTCATTCTTTCAGTTATATTAAAATGTGACGAGGAACCTTTTAAAATGTCAAGAATTCCTTCCACAGTCCTGTTGCAAATGAAATCATGGATTTCTTTATCAACATCAACACAATTATCTTTGTCCAGAGAATTTTATTCTTCCAGCATGATCTTATTCCCTTTTCTGATGTAATCCTTTTGCTTCTTAGGTGAAATATATCCTCCCTCATTAATCACGAGAGGTTTAGTAAGTTTAAACCTCAAGTTAGAATCTCGATCAAACAGCTTGATGGAATCACCGAAAGCCGGAGGCGATGATCGTTGGATTGAGCGTGGTAGAATTCTTACTAGAGGATTCAAAGAGATGATTCTCTCCGACACCTGAAGATTGAGGCCGGTGGCCCTCCACTATCATCGATGAAGGCAGCAATTCACGGGAACATAAGAATTCAAATATTTTCTCTCACTAGAACCGAAGCTTCTCTCACTAGAACTAGAGTTTTTCCAATTTTATTTTCTTAAAATTTAGCTTGCCAAAAAAAAGTGGCCACTGATGCCAATACAAAAGATACGCAATGACTCCAAATTAAAAAGTATACATAAAGTGTATCAAAAATAAAAAAGATGCATAAAGTGCGCTATTCAAATTGACATGAGGCATAAAATGAGCCCACCAAAAGCAAGTTCTCTTCTTTGTTGAAACTTTTAAAAAAACTTAGAAGAATTCATATATCACTTGAGATTTATAAAGTCCTGATTTCGAATTTTTCATATTTTGACAAATTACTTTGATACATTCTTCTATAAGATTTTTTATTTTAAAACTAAGTCTTGAATGGATTTCTTTTTCTTATCCAATTGATTTTTTTGAGTTAAGTCTTTTGATTTCAAAAGATGGTTTTTCCCTATGAGATGTTTGGGCTAAGAGTTAACATGATCAGATATTTTACTTTCTTTTTCATATATTGACTATGTTAACTCATTGGTCTTACAAATCTTTAAAATCAATCACATGGAAACCATGTCATATTCATGCTTTGATTTAAAAAAAAATAAAAATAAAAACACTTAGCCTTCATTCTTTTTATAGTATTTTTTTTGGTCTTTTCCTCCTTTTTTTGTGATGTCAAAAGGGGGAGTAGTGTTTGTAGTAGTTTTTTCATTTAGATTTGATTATTTAATTTTTTTCCATCATTAAAAAGGGGGAGATTATTGCGAATCTATTTTCAAGGAATATAATTTTGTTGGTAGCAAACACTTATGTTTCTCTACGACATACTTGCCTTCTAACATTTTAAGTCCACAAGATCAAACTGCAATTTGAACAAGCTCAAGATTGGGTAGACTGGATCTGTGTCAGTTTGTAAACTTTTCCCTTTCTTAAGTCTATTATAAATGAAGTGGTTCCTGAAGCTAAGTAACCTTGCACACACACACTTGAGGAAAGTTTTATTTAGAGTTCTCTGATTTGGTCACATCGTCCAGGATGATCCCAATATCAACCTGGCCGATCAGCTAAAAACAAAAACCATAATTAGGGCATCTTGGTTAAGGCAGTTATCATTAAGCTCATCATTATGGACAATTTTTGTATAGGCCGGGACGATTGGCTCAAATCTGAAAAAATCCGCGGTTAGATCTATTTAGATATTAGTTATTTTTTAGCATCATCCAGGACATCATCCTGGACGATGCAACACAATTATTCCTAAATTAATCTGGTAATTAAGGATTGATTGATGCAACCACATTATCCTGGATGATCGCAAAATCGTATGGGACAATCAGTTCAAAAACCTTAGTTGTTCCTATATTTTTTTTTTAAGGAATGCATAAAGCAATATTATTAAAGAAATGAAATAAACAAACATTTATGTGATTTCCCCACAATCAAAGTCCTCCTTGAGTAAATAAGAAAAGTAAGGTGGAACCTTATTACTAAAGAGATCATCCCAAAAGAAATCTAAAGAGCAAGCATAGTTAGCACAAAAATCTGCTAACTTATTGCTATTTCTATGAACAAAATGGAAAATCACCTGATTAAATTCTGAAAGAAAAGATAAGTCCCAATTGCATTTATCCTCTTCTTCATCAGGCATCTTATTAAAGATTTTCTGGATAAAATCAATAGTATTTTTATTATCACCCTCTATGATAATTCCTTTGTAGTCATATCTCCATTCCAAAATGTAAGATTTAATGGACAAAATTGCTTGCATCTCTATTTGAGCTGAATCCCAATGCTTATATTTTGATCCAAATGCACATAGAAATCTCCCTATATGATCACGGAAGACTCCACCAATTCCTGCATCATAATTCTTTTTAACCGAGGCATCAATGTTTAATTTAATCCATTCGGGAGGAGGAGGAAATCAATGATAGGATAGTTATAATAGCTGGTTGATTTCCCAGTAATCCAAATTTCTTTTGAATGAAGCTTCAACCATGCTTATAGCATTTGCTGCTATGGAAGAAGAGCTAACTTCCTTCCACCATGAACAAACATATTCCTGTTATTCCATTTCAAAAAAACTGTAGAACAGTAAATATTTCCTATAAACGGATTAATGTTAGCCATTACTTTCAAAGCTAAATAACAATCCTGCAAGGAATTGAAAATAGGAATAGAGAATCCCCAGCTTCTAATCAATTTGAGAATTTTAAATAGTCTTTGACAGTTAAGCATGATATGGCATTCATTCTCTATCGAATTTCATCCTCTAAGGCATTCATCATTACTGGAAAATTTCTTGTATTTCAAAAAAGATTTTGTAGGAATTGCATTAATGCCAAGTCTCCACCAGAATAAATTCACACGTGGTCTAAGCTTAGTTGTTCCTATATGACCACATATAAAACAGCTTCTATTCAAGGCGATGTTCTGGACAATTTTCACGGATTTGAACTAATCGTCCGGAACGATTGTGAGATTGGTCGTGACGATCAACCTTTTTTTAAATCGTCCACACATCCCTTCAGTGTGATTATTTGGATGATATTCCATGATTTATACTAATCATAAAGGATGATATGTCATCGTCCTGGATGATATGAACAAATTTCTTCTATTCGTCCGAGATTATCCTAGCTTATTAAGCTTAATTTACACTGAATGTATGGAATGATATAATCAAATTTATTCTATTCATCCCTCTACTCTTGGCTCTCTCAGGTCAAAACAATAGCAAAAGATGTTCTAAAGGATAGAATAAATGCTCTTAAATATAAGAGCTTCGGAATAGCTCATTAATTATAACTTGCCAACTTTTTAATCCAGGATAAAAATATATCATGTACGATCGTGCAAATTAAGTTTAATCAGCCAGGATGATCTGGAAGAACTGAAGAAATTTGTTCATATCATCCAAGATAATGACATATCGTTCTATATGATTAGTACAAATCATGGAATATCTTCAACATAATTACACTGAAGGGATGTTTGGACGATTAAAAAATAGCTTGATTGTCCCGACCAATCTTGTGAGTTTGTTAGGGATGTTAGGCCCTATGAACTGGCCCATGGCTAACCAAGAGGGGGGGGGGGTGAATTGATATTTTAAAAAAATATTAAATCAAAGTCACAAAGCTCAAACCAAAATCACCACAGAAATCTAAGTGCGGAAAATTAAATGCAGAAGCAATAAAAAGAACACGAGGGTTTATAGTGGTCGATCAACTCGACCTGCGTCCACTCCCCATGGGCGCCCTCTGAGTATTGCACTACAAAGTGACTCTCCTTTTGCTCCCACAGCAAGGCGGAGAAGCCCTTACAAAAACCTCCTTTTTACCACCCCCGGCAAGGCAGAGAACCCAACTCCTTTTACTTCCTCCTAAAGTAGGCAGAGAACCTTGATCGATTGCTGAAGCTCACATCTCCCAAACCTTCCAAGGATAAGAGAGTCTAGTGGAAGAAGAAGTGGACCAATGCTTGGAGAAACCCTTGTGAATCCACCTCTCAAGCTCCCTCTCACAAAATCCTCTCTCTCTCCCTCTCTCTCTCTCCTCTAGGCTTTCTCGGGATAAGACATCAGCAAACGATTATTAAAAATGTTGAACAATAGCTCTTAACTCGAAGAGCTTCAAAATAGCTCATTAATTGCAATTTGCTGACATTATCGTCCAGGACAATATGTATATCGTCCGGTACGATCAGTGTATTTTAAGCCTAATCAGCTGGGACGATCTGGGACGAATAGAAGAAAATTGTTCATATCATCCAGGATGATAAACTATCGTCCTATAAATTAGTTAAAATCATAGATTATCGGCCAGACAATTGCTCTGAACAGAGTTCTGGACGATTTAAAAATCGCTTGATCATCCAGGACTATCTCACAATCATCCAGGATGATTAGTTCAAATCAGAGGAAAATTTTCCTAAACATCACTCTGAATTTGGGCTGGCCAATACTGATCGTCCAGGACATCACCCTGATCATGAGCTGGCCGATGTTGATCGTCCAGGAGAAACTTAGGTTTTTTGAGCTGATCGACCCGGTCGATCTTGTGATCATCCAGGATGATGTGATCGTATCAATCAGCCTTAATTGATTTCCTTAATTGCCAGATTAATATAGGCATAATTATGTAATGTCGTCCAGGCCGATACAGGATCGTCCTGGCCAATTTCCAAAAATAAAGAATGCCTTAATAGATCATGGCGGCTGATTCTTTCTTTTTTGAGCCTATCATCTTGGCCAATACATGTATTGTCTAGGCCGATTGGCATAATGATAGCTACTTAACCATGATGAGCTGATTAGGGTTTCTATTTCTAAGAATATCGTCCAGGACGATGTGAGTGAAAAATTAGAAACTCTAATTCAGACCAAAAAATTACTCTAGACACGTGTGTAGGGTTACTTAGCATCAGACACTCCAAAGATTACAATTGACTCAAGAAAGGGAAAAAGACATTACAAACTAACTCAAACCTAGTATACGAAATCTTGAGCTGGTTTTGACTGTCGTCTGATCTTGTGATCCTGAAATATCAGTAGAAAAGGCAATCATAGAGAAACAAGAGTGTTCGCTAACATCAAAATTATAATCCATAAAAAATAGATTTGCAACAAATCTCATGATCGCCCCAGACGATTAGTTCAAATCCGTGAAAATTGTCCAGAACATCTCCCTGAATAGAAGCTATTTGATATATGGTCGTCAATGAAAACCTAAAGTTTTTGAACTAATCATCGCATATGATCTTGTTATCGTCCAAGATGATGTGATCATATTAATCAAGTCTTAATTACTTTCTAAAATTATCTGATTAATTTTGGCATAATTATGTTGCGTCATCAAGGATGATATCCTTGACGATGTCCAAAAATAACTAATACCTAAATCGATCTCGCGGTTGATTCTTTTGTATTTGAGCCTATCATCCTAGCCGATAAAAATATCATCCATAATGATGAACTTAATGATAGCTACCTGAACCAGGATTTCCTAATTAGAGTTACTATTTTAAGCTGATCGGCCAGGATGATATTTAGATCGTCCTGGATGATGTGACCAAAATAGAGAACTCTAAATAAAAACTTCCCCCAAGTATTTGTGTGCAAGGTTACTTAGCATTAGGAACCACTTCATTTATAATAGACTCAAGAAAGGAAAAAGATTAAAAACTGACTCAGACAAAGTCTACCCAATCTTGAGATGGTTTAAATTGCATTCTAATCTCATGGATATGAAATGTTTGAAGGCAAGATAGTCATAGAGAAACAAAAGTGTTTACTATCATCAAAATCATATTAAGTGAAAATGATTATAACAATCTTTAAAGAAAAAGCAAGATTCACCATAGAAATTTAGAGTGTGGAAATTGAATGCGGAAGCAGTAATAAAGAACACAGAAATTTATAGTGGTTTGATTAACATGACCTACGTCCACTCCCCGGAGGCACCCTCTAAGTAATACACAAAACTTAGTGTCTCTCCTTTACCCCCAAAGCAAGGTAGAGAAGCCTTTAAAACTTCCTTTCCACCAACCCAAGTGAGGCATAGAACCCAACTCCTTTTGCTTCCTCCAAAAGTAGGCAGGGAACCCAACTCCTTTTGCCTCTTCCTGAAGAAGGAAAAGAACCATGATCAGATGCTGAAGTTTACCTCTCTAAAACCCCCAAGGAACTAAGGACGATGACTAGAGAACACGGCGATGGATCCTTACTGGAGAAACCTTCATGAATCCCCTCACAAACTCCCCCTCATAAGATCCTCTCTCTCTCTCCCTTGCTCTCCCTCTCCTCTTGGATCTCACAGGTCAAAATAGCAGTTAAAGATATTATAAAGGGTATAACAAGAGCTCTTAAATAGAAGAGCTTCAGAATAGCTCATTAATTACAACTTGTCATCTTTATCATCCAGGATGATATACATATCATCACGTATGATCAGTGCAAATTAAGCTTAATCAACCAAGATGATCTGAGACGAATAGAAGAAATTTGGTCATATCATCTAGGAAGAGTAAATATTATCCTATACGATTAGTACAAATCATGGAATATCATCCAGATAATCGAACTGAAGGGATGTCTAGATGATTGAAAAATAGCTTGATCGTCTAGACCAATCTCATGATCATCCCAGACGAATAGTTCAAATCAGTAAAAATTATACAGAACATTGCTTTTAATAGAAGCTGTCCGATATGTGGTCATCCAAGAATAACTATGGTTTTTGAACTGATCGTCCTATATGATTCTGCATTCATCCAGGATAGTGTGATCATATCAATTAAGCCTTAATTACTTTCCTTAACTACTAATTTAATTTAGTCATAATTATGTTGCATCGTCCATGACGATGTCCTGGACAATGTCAAAAAATAAATAATACCTAATTAGATCTGACGGCTAATTCTTTCTGATTTGAGCATATCATCCCGGCCAATAAAAATATCGTCTAAGGCAATGAGCTTAATGATAGCTTCCTTAATTAGGATGCCCTAATTAAGGTTTCTATTTTTAGCTGATCGATCAGGATGATATTGGGATTGTCCAGGATGAGGTTACCAAAATAGAGAACTCTAAATAAAAAAATTCCCCCAAGTGTGTGTGTGTGCAAGGTTACTTAGCATTAGGAACCACTTCAATTACAATAGACTCAAGAAAGGGACAAGTTTACAAACTGACTCAGACCTAGTCTACCCAATCTTGAGTAGATTCAAATTACAGTCTGATCTTGTGGACCTAACAAATTAGAAGGCAAGACTGTCGTAGAGAAATAGAAGTGTTTGATATCATCATAATCATATTACTAGAAAAAATAGATTTTTTCAACAATCTCCCCTTTTTTTTTTTGAGAAGATGCATAAAGCAATATCATTAAACTTCAAAAAGAACTATACAAAGATAAGATTATCACATTCCTCCTTTAATATTTTGAAAAACATAGGAGGAACGTTATTGATAATCAAGTTATTCCACCAATAATCACCCAACCTAGCATGGTTAGCACAACAATCGGCTAACTTATTAGAAGTTCTATTTACAAATTGAAAGATGACTTGATTGAAACTTCTAAGAAAAAGAAAATCAAGTAGCTCAGGATTATTACTTACAGTTGGTCCTTCCTTAAAAATACCTTGAATGTGCTTCATAACATTATAGTTGTCCCCTTCTATAATGATTCCTTTAGCTTGATACATCCACTCTTGAGTAATATTTTTTAAAGCCTCCAACTCAAGTGTCGAGATATCCCAATGAATACTTTTGAAACCAAAGGCAAATAAAAATCTACCTTTGTAGTCTCTAATAACTCCACCCACTCCTGCAGAATAATTGATGTTTAGAGAAGCATCCACATTTAGTTTTATCCATTCAGCTGGAGGAGGTTTCCAAGTTTGTTGAAACAGCAAATGCTGATTAGAAACCCAGTTGGCTGAAATGATACATTGACTATAGGAAGAAGATGCAAAACTGATAGCATTTGCTGCAATAATTGAAATGCTATCTTCCACCGTTCCATGAACAAGTTTACTTTTACTTTACAATGATAAAAAAAATAGCAGAACAATACAAATTTGCCAAGAAAGGATTGAGAGTAGACATGGTAGAGAACCAATTAATACAATTCTCAAAACTATTGAAAGCAGGTAACTCATATCCCCATTTTTTTTAAAGAGCTGATGATATTCCTCATGAAAAAACACTTCACAGCTAAGTGGCTATCATCCTCCTTGTCACAACAACCTCTTGGGCATCTATTGTAATCAATTAACCTTTTATACATTAGGAACTCATTTGTTGGAATTGCCTTAAGTAAAAATCTCCACCAAAAAATTTTTACTCTAGGCCTCAATTTTAGTAATTTAAGCCATCTCCAGTTTGCATCTTCTTCTTCATTAGAACTTGGATGATCTGAAATTACTGCAGCAAGAGATTTCCCAGAAAATTTATAAATGATTTCCAATTCATCTTCATGAGCAATTGTATTAATTGGGATCAATGAAATCAAATCAGCTAATTCCTTGCCAAATGCTTCCTTCAATCTCAGGTTATTCCAGCAATCTGTATTTAAAAAATAAGTCAAAGCGCATTGATCTTTATTTAAGTTGGAGACAAATGTTGGCCATTTCTCTAAACACTTATCAAGGATCCAAATATCCTTATTAGTGTTAATATTATCTCCATTAGAGATCTTCCACCTGATAACATTTTGAAGAAGTTTGCCTCCACTTTTTATAATTTTCCAAGTTGGTGAACTACCAACTTTATTTTCAGAAAAACAGAATCTATTACCGTATTTGGCTTTAAGAGTTCTGTTTAATAAGGAAGAACGATTTGAAATAA
Source organism: Dendrobium nobile (assembly GCA_022539455.1). Lineage (NCBI taxonomy): Eukaryota > Viridiplantae > Streptophyta > Magnoliopsida > Asparagales > Orchidaceae > Dendrobium > Dendrobium nobile. Next base: position 1,326,090 of record JAGYWB010000027.1, read on the forward strand.
AACTCCATGAAAATTTTGCTCTCCATGAACAAACTTTGTCATAAGCAGACTTAACTCCTTGGCCACCAAATTTGATTTGTTTACATAGAGTTTCCCAATTCACATAATGAATTCCACTATTTTTATCCAGCTTTGTCCAGAGAAAGTTTCTACATAACTTATCAAGTTCTTTTAACACTCCCATTGGCACAAGGGAATGTGTAGAGATGAAAATATGAAGTGATAATAGTGCTGATTTAATCAATTGAAGCTTACCGGCCAAAGTAAGAGAAAGATTTCCCCAAACATTAAGTTTGTCATAAGCTTTTGCCAAAACATTCTGAAAATCAGAAGCTTTAAGCCTTCTCAAAGCTATTTTAATGCAAAGATAATTCAGTTCATTTACTCTTTTGAAACCCAAAAATCTGGACAGAATTTTAGCATAAATCCTGTTAACCGATTTGCCAAATATCAAAGAAGAATTTTGTTTATTAACCATTTGTCCAGTCCAGTTGTTGTACTTCTTCAGAATTTTTTTTTGTTTTGGTAGCATTTCTTCTGTTGGCTTCCACAAAAATAATAGTATCATCAGCATACTGCATGTGAGAAATTGTTTCTGCATTTGGTGCCATCTTCACACCAATCTTGACACCATAACTATTAAAAATTTTGGATAGAAGTTGAGAGAACATGATGAACAAATAGGGTGATAGAGGGCTACCTTGTCTAAAGCCACATTCAACTTTAATCCAATTAGTATTTCTACCATTAACATTAATAGAATACTTAGTGTCCACCACGCATTGGATTAATAGATTAGCAAAAAAGTTTGGAAAACCATAAAGATCCAAAACCTTTTTTAAGGTGATCCACTCCATACTATCATATGCTTGATCCATATCCACCTTTATTGCCATTAAACCTTTCTTAGCTTTAGAATTTTTGAATTTGTGAAAAATTTCTTGGGTGAGCAGAATATTTTTAGAAATAGTTCTTCCTTTGATGAATGCAGCTTGATTTTCAGAAATGATCTTTGCCATAATAAAGACAATCCTATTTAATAACATCCTTGCCACAATCTTATAGATAGAATTGCATAGACTAATAGGTCTATAATTAGAAGGAGTTAAAGGATTTTTCAATTTAGGAATGAGGACCACTAAGGTTTCTCTCCATTCATCACACATCAAACCAGTTATAAAAAACAGAGAAACAGCCTTCCAAACATCAGCTTTAATAATATACCAATAGTGTTTAAAAAAGGAATAGGAGATACCGTCAATGCCTGATGAGATGTTGCTTTCCAAATGAGAGATTACATTTTCTAGCTCTTCTTCAGAGAAATTAGCCACAAGTCGAACCTTGTCAGTTTCATCAATAGATTTTGAAAAGTTAGGCCAGCCATTAAGTGAACATCTTCTGAATTTCAACTTTTCCTTGAAAATTTTTTAGATAATTTCTTCAATACAATTTTGATCCTCAATCAGATTGCCATCAGAGCTTTTTATTTGTCTAATGGGATTGCTGTTCCGTCTTGCCGAAGCCACTGAATTAAAATATTCAGAATTGGTATCACTCTCTTTATACCATCTCACCTTAGCTCTTTGTCTCCACCAAGAGCTTAGTCTTCCTAAGGTAGAATTAAATTCATAAATTTTATACCTTGGTAAAAAGAACTTTTCTTCTGAAAGACCTCCTAAATTAGCTTCTTCCTCTTGCAATACTAAAATTTCTGCCTTCAATTCTTCCTTCAAACTGTTGAGATTTGCATGTTTTGCTTTACTCCAATGAAAAAGTGCTTTAAGAACTCTTTTGAATTGGAGATTTAAATTCTGGACATCATCACCTCCTGCTGGTTTAGCCCAAGAATTTGCCACAATACCTTTGGAAGCTGGATAAGAAGTCCAGACTTCTTCAAACTGCAGTCTTCTACACTTTTTAAATCCCGGATTACAAATATTAATAACTATTGGGCAATGATTTGATGCAATTGTACCAAGATGATGAACTGCAGCAGTTTGTAAGGTTTTCAAGGCTGCTGAATTCAGTAAACACTGGTCCAGTCTTTCATGTATGCGTGCTCCACCTTTCTTGTTGTTGCACCAAGTATATTTGGGGCCAATAATCCCAACATCATGAAAATCACAACTCTTCATAAACCTTTGCATATCTTGAGGTCCTTGAGAGAAAATAAATCTCTTCCCACCTCTCTTTTCCTCTTGAGAAAGAATACAATTGAAATCTCCTCCAATAATGCATGGAGTGCAAGAATTAGTGAATGTTTGATGGTCTTCCCATAGTTGTCTTCTTTTATAAACCTCTTTTCTTCCATATGTTGTGGAAATAAGCCATTCATTTCCACTATGCATTTTCATTTGACCAATAACCAATTGATTTGAAAAATGATTGATACTAAAGGAGGAAATGCTAGAATTCTAGCATATAAGTATTCCACCTGACAAGCCTTCAGCAGGAACATTAAAGAAATCCCAATTACTCCCAATTAGTTTGTTGATTTCAGCTCTATCAAAAGATTTGACTTTAGTTTCAATAAGTCCAACAAAAAAAACTTGAAGATCTTTGACAAATTCCTTAAGGTAACGAGAGGCCTCCAGCTTTCTAGCCCCTCTACAATACAAAAATGATAGAGACGTCATTTGGATTTAAAAATGGGATTACTCCCATTTTTAAGCATCTTAGATTCTTCACCTTTCCTCTTTTGTAAAAGAATATTGTTCCTTCCCAAAGAATTAAGCTCTTTGACAAGCTTACCTTTGTTTTTCACAGATTCTTCCATCTTGTCTTTGACATAATCTGTAATGGGAGAATTTGAGCAAAGAATATCACCTTCTTCAAGAACTCCTATTTTATCCATCAAGTATAATGGTTCAACTTCTTCTTGATGTAGACCGTCCAAAAAATTGAATTTGTTAATATTTTCAATAGAGCTGGTTGGAATAACATGAAGCATATTTGTTACCTTCATATTACAGATTTCAACTGTTGTCGTGGCACTTTTACAACAATCTCCCATCAGTTTTTCTTCATTTTTACCTTCTGGAATAGAAGTGTTATGATTCTCTACGTCCATATTTTTAATAGTAACAGATTCAAGAGGAACTTCTTCTGAAACTCCTGAATCAACAGCTGAAACATTCATTGATTCTTCAATAACAGAATTTAATTGAGGTTTGAATACAGATTTGTGGACATATACACTTTTAATCTTCTTGAATCCAGTCTCTTTGATGAAATTCTTCCTTATACAAAGAAGGCTTGTTCTTTCTTTTAGAATTTTGAACTAAAATCCAAGGACCATATGCTTTCTCAGAAACAGAATAATGTTGAGAATGAATGATTGTAGATTGTGCTCCCTTATCCATAGGATTAGTTGATTCCTTAGGATATGCCGTGAGTTCATCTCCACAATTAGAGTCTAGATGCCCAATTTTTCCACACTTAAAACAAAAATTGGATACTTTCTCATATTCAACTTTTTGAAAGAATCGTCCAAAGGAGCCTTCGATCCATACTCCAGTTGGAAATTGTTGATCTAGAGACATACGAATACATACTCTGGCATACTCTCTCTTGCTCCATTGAAACATATTACCGTCAATCCATAAAGGAACTCCAATTTTAGTAGCTATTCTAGCCACATTATCTTCATCCCAACAAATCAAAGGGAGATGAGGAAACCTGACCCAAATTGGGGAAGATAAATCTTTTAAAGAGGTAGGAGAAAACATAGGAGTCCATTTGTCAATTCCAACAATGTGGCCATTGACATACCATGGGCCTCCTTCTAAGACTTTGTCTACTGCTTCCTTGTCAAACAAAAGAGCATAGAATCCAGCCAAGTCCAAGGGAAGTGATATGAACCTTCCCGAATTGAATCCATTGGCGATGTAGTTTTCTAGAAATCACATAAATAGGAGCATCATCTCCAAATACCTTTACCACCAAAGATAATTGTAACTTATCTGCATTCATCTTCAAGCTTTCTTCATTTAATTTGACAGATTCGCCATCTTCTGAGAGAAAAGAATCATCCCCTTTTAAAATCACTTTGATATTAGGCTTCATGGTCCAAGCGTCAACAGGATTAGAATTGCCTATATCATTTTCATTGTCATTACATCGAGCAGTTGATGTGTTTTCCATTAATTTTTGAGAGAATGAGACTTCTTTCTCTATTAATTGATTTCTGACAACTGGATTGTTGAATTTATTCACGAACAATTTGTGTCCAGAGAAAGACGACGCTTCATTATAAGCTAAATTTATTTTATGATCAACAGGAGATTTAAAAACCTTAGCAGTTGATTGAATCATTATTCCTTTTCCTTTGCTTGGAACAATAGAAGTAAAATTCCGACTTGCATCAGTTGGTTCATTGATTCGAAGAATACCAGATCTATGAATTTTGGGAGATTCATATCTGTGATCGGAGATCAGAATACTGTCGTCGGGAGGATTCCGGCGACCTGCGGCAGTGGCCACGTCTTCTTCCATTGGCGGAGAACAAACCGCCTTAAAAAAAGGACCGTGGAAATTTGAATTTCTTGTTTCTCTAACTTACTGATTCCGGGAGCTTCTCTCACTAGCTTCTTTCTCAAACTTACAATCTCCCCTTATTTGATGATGACAAAACACAAAAATAATTGAAGCAGTTCAAAGAAGTTTTAAAGGATAATCATAAAAACATACAAACCTAGAATGGTTAAAATAGTACAAACTAATAAAGCTACTCCCCCATTTTACATCACAAAAAGGAGGAGGAAAATAGAAACAAAATAAAAAAAATAAAAATAAAAAACAACATAAAAAGAAAACACAACATCATAAGAAACCTAAAAGAAGGATGACCTCTGATCTTCAGAAGGAGGAGGTGGTGGAGGTTGATGTGGATGAACGTAACTCAAAAAAGTGGCGAACTCTTCTCCAAACTAGGACATATCCTAGTTGTACTGGTGTTGTAGGCGAATAATGTCCTCAGTAAGTTGTTGCTCCTGTGCACGATATTAGAGGTTATATTTTGAATCGGGTCTCCCACTGATCGAATTGCTCTACCAGCTGATCCAGCTAAGAGTACTGGCGGAGCAGAGCAGGTACAGGATTAGGTGAGGGAGTTGCCTCCTCCTTAGCTCCCTCAGCTTCCTTGTGCCCCAAGTGGAGACGACTACTATAAAGAACATGGAAGGAGTTGTTGGAGTACAAGGCAGGCTAGAAATTTGGTGGAGCAGGATATTAGAGGATATATTTTGATTCTAAGATATAAGAAATAATATGTCTTAAGGCTAGATTTGGCTTCCTCCTAAGTCCTTGGTCACAAATAGTGGTCAGATACTCAATGTAGTGAAAAATAAGTCAGAGACATTGAATTCTCGATGGGCCAAGATGTAAAAGGTGGTGATTGAAAGAAGTGGGGTGATATGAACTCGATCACCAGCTTTTGGAATAATGGAAGTGTGAAGGACATGTTGGATAGTCCTAGAATCTTTGAGCAAGCTACTAGTCTCTCCAACGTGAAAGTTAGCATTGGTATTTCGAAGAAAGTAGTTGGTTGGAGCCCAATCATAATCAAGGTCAGAACACAAGGTGTGGAGTTTATCCTCAATGGTTGAAATGTGCAAAAGCTCCGCATAATCCTTATATGTTATTTCGACGGGGCGTCAATCCATATAGGATATAAGAGAAGTAAAAGAAGAATTTATGCGGAGACTAACAAAAATTCAAAGAGAAGCTCGAAGCTCGCAGTTGAAAGGTGTATAAAGAGTAAGGAGAAAACACAAGGTGGTATGAGCAAATAGATCGAGTACATAATATGAGAGAATATTCGGGTTGACAAATTGGGAGATAGTGATTCCAACTTTCTTGTATCTTTTGTAGGCAGTTTGATCGTCCGCATCAGTGAATTGAGGGTCAAAAGTCACCTTCGAAGAACTTCCAGAAGGGTGGCAGGATTGCTTTCCCCCTACCATGATCAAGAACAGTAATGCAATAGAAAGTATATGTGTGGCAGAAAAGAGGGTGTGAAAAAAAATGGCTTGAGGGGGTTGGTTTAAAAAGAATCAGCCCGATCGTCCAGGACGATTGCAGAATCGTCCTGGATGATCCGGTGCAATTATTGAGTCCAGGCCGATTGGTCAAAAATTTGGTCATATTATCCATGATAATCAGATATAGTCTGTGATGATAAGACACAAGCGATCATCCTAAGGAGTCAAGCTGGACGACCGTTGAAAAAGAGGATTGTCCTAGATGATTACGTGGATCATCTTGGATGGTGCACAATAATGGATCGTATTAGCCAAATTTCAAAATGTTTAGAACATTACCACGTGTATCGTCCAGGATAACTAGGTGGATCGTTCTGGACGGTCACGAATAATTGAACGTGCCGATCGATTTTAAAGTGTTAAAATATATTGCCACGTGTATCGTCCATGATGAGCATGTTGATCGTACGGGTTGATTTTCCATAAATTAAGCTATGAGTGAATAACATCATCCAGGATGATGAGAATCCTCAAGGACGATCACAGATGATTAAAGCAGAAGACGATCAGATCATACATGCCATAATGCATCGTCCAGGATGATAAGAAGCAGAAAGTTTATAACAGCTAGCATATGGAAATTTTAAAGTGAATTGAACATATTATCCGGGATGATATTAAGATCATCTGGGATGATGTGACAAAAAGTTTAAAACTAAGAATGGATGGAGATGATCAGACAAGGCCCAAAAAACATAACAACAACAGAAAGAGATAAAATTAAAAATATGAAAAAGACAAAAAAAAGGAACCAAATTTTTTTTTTTAATGTTTTAGCATGGCATGAATATGATAAATGCTTCAAGTAATTGAATTTTAAATATTTGTAAGACCAACGAGTTTAACATTGTCAAAATCCAAAAAAGTAGAATATCTAATCCTATTAACCCTATCTCAGACTTCTTTCAGGGCAAAAATCATCTTTTGAAAATAAAAGACCTAACTCTAAACAAACTAATTGGGTAAGAAAAAAAGTTCTGTTCAGAACTTGGTTCTAGAGAAAATATCTTATAGAATAATATACTAAAGTAATTTTTCACAATCATGAACTTTGAAACCAAGCCTTTGAAAATATCATAAAACAAAAAAGAAACCAAAGTAAAAATAACTATAACAGCAAACATGAAAAGCTAAAACAAAAATTAAGGCAGATTATAATAATAATCAATAGAGTAGTAAGCATGCAATCCAGAAATTCTTATGCAGCAAGTTTAAGCAAATTATGAGTTGCAAGCCTAAGCTGACCAAGTATCATATGATCTCACGAGGTATTTGGTAAGAGTTTCCCTACAAAATATCAAATTTCATATTTAGGAACCTCAAATAGGTTTGGGATCCTTCTTATGAAAAGAAGAATGCAATGCATTTGTCTCAAGATGTGAATCATGCATTTTTAGTCTCCAAACCCAATGTGTACTCTAGTGAATAGTGCAAGTGTTTGAAATGTGTTATAGCATGCCCCATGAGAAACATCTAACTCCAGGAAAAGGATTTACTTATCTGTTTGGGTTATAGTGCCTCTTCCTAGGTTTTGTCTTTAGATCTAGTGTTGATGTATTCCAAATTCTCTCAAGTGTATTCATATTTGCATTAAACCTCAAGTTAGCACTTTCTAAAATAGCATTATCAACATTCAAACAGTGCTTTTTATGCTTAGATTCTTTAGTATAAGCTTTAAAATCAGATTCAAACGAGGAGTAGAAAGCTTTCTAATAATCATGTTCAACAATCTATTAAGAATTCTTTTAATTTAACTCATCAAATTCATCAAGTAAAGACATATGTTTGTTATCAAGTAGAGTGTGATCTTTACTTAAACTTTCATGCTCTCTTTGCAAATTCAAAAAACTCAAAATTTAAACTAGCATGTTTTTTTTTTAAGTTTCTTATATGACGCATGAATCTCTCACAAAATTCAACTAATTGATCTTAGGTTGGTTCACATACCTCTTCTTGATCATATTGATTAAGATGATCACCCATTAAGCTAAAATTTGTTATCTCTTCTTCAGCTTGAGTTTCAAATGAGTTAGATGCAGAATCCGCCCAAAAAGCTTTTTGGTACTACTTCTGCTCCTTCCTGTATTTGGGTTACTCCTCACCCTTCTCCTTGCTTAGGTGCTCCTTAAGTGTAGGACAATCAGGTTTAACATTTCAAGGCTTCCTGCATTCAAAGCAAACACTATCAGAACAAATTTTATAATTTTTGTTATCCTTACCTCTTTTCCACTTCTGATGATACTTTTTGTTCTTCCTTAAAAAGCTTTTAAATTGCCTTATGATGAAGGCAACATCATCTTTTTTAGATCTGGAAAAATCAGCTTCCATGATATTGACCGTTAGTGCCACAGTTTTCTCCTTCTTTTTATCACTTGCATCAAGATTTCTTTGATTCACCCCATGCTCATAAGCAATGAGTGATCAAAGTAAATTATCAACATAATAAGTATTTAAATCTTTGGATTCAGTAATTATAGTGATCTTAGCATCAAAAGAAAAGGCAAGTATCTAAAATTTTGTTGACTCATTCATAATTAGTTAGCTCTCTTCCTAAAGCATGCAATGAGGTTTCAATTTGAGTAAACCTTGTATACATGTCAGAAATTGATTCAGAAGGCTTCATATAAAAAATTTCATAGTCATGCAACAAAATATTCAACCTAAATTGTTTAACTTCATTAGTTCCTTCATAAGTTACACACAATCTATCCCAAATTTCTTTACGAGTTGCACATGTTGAAATATGCATATAATTTTCAAAATTTAAAGCACAGAAAAAATAGTTCAATCTTTTTGCATTAAGTTGTGCTAAATCTCTTTCATCAAAAGTCCATTCAGTAAAAGGAACTTCAATTTTAATTCTGTTAAGTTCATGAGAAGGTGGTGTATAACCTTTTTTAACAAGCATCCACATATGATAATCAAGCGATTGTAAAAATGTAGACATGGGAGTTTTGCAAAAATCAGAAGGAAAATTATCAAACAAAGGTGGTCATTTAATAGAATATCCTTTCGTTGTATAACGATTACCAAAGTTATCCATTGATTAAAATTAAAAAGTTTTGAAACTTGTTTTTATGAATCCCGCTCTGATACCACTTGAAAGTTCATTAGGGATGTTAAGCCCTTATGAACTAGTCTCATTGCTAACCAAGTGGGGGGTGAATTTTTATTTTAAAATAGATTTGCAATAATTTTAGGTTAGTAAAAAGAAACCAAAACAATTTGATGTTGAAGACAAATAAGTAATTTCTAAATTAGAAAACGGCTTTTTTCTTTTTCTAACAATATTACTATCATGCAATTTTTTTTTTTTTTTGTTTTTCTTCAACAGACATTTTAACACATCGTTGCCTTTGATATTCTTTTTTCCTTTGACCCTCTATATCAAATATATCTATAAATTTTTTTTGAAATATTAATAGATTAAATGATACAAAAAAATTTGAAAAAAAATTTAAATGAACAGAACTCATAAACATTCAACAAAGAGAAAACAAAATACATTAAAATTTAATAAAAAAAAATAAGTGAAGTAATAGTTACAATTCTAAATGGAACAGAAAAAGCAAATTGCAATTAAAAAAATTGTGTAAGCTCTAAGCAATTGTTAAATGACAATAAATCCATCACCACTTTTCATGAAAAATTATTCCACATTATTAGATTTTATTATTAAAAAAATTATCTGAATATAAGACAAACTCACAAACATTATTAATTGTTCACCTTGTTCACAAAGAGAAGTATGCGATCTGCATCAACAATTAATGAATTAAAAAGAAATAAAACAAATTATTATCATCAGGAATTAAATAAATAAATAAAATTTTCAATTATGATACTTTAACATGAGGGCATGATTCATAACATTTCATATCTTCATGAGTAAAAGTTATAACAACAACCAAAGTTTAATAAATTTAAATTAACTAATTTTATAACCTCAATGTAATTATGGAAAAGTTCTCAAAATAATGAATAAAAAATGCTATATGGACATTTGAAAATTACAAAATAGTAGAATTAGAATAATGCATCAGAGATCAATATATATTTCCTGCATAATAATATGTTTCATGCAATTTGATCCGAACTATTTAGAAAATGTATTTAATAAGTAAAATTATCAAAATATAAGACAAATTCATAGATGTTAATAGTGTTTTCCTTGTTCAAGCACAAAAGTATGCAATATGTAACAACAGTTAATGCATTAGAAAGAACCTTTGTTGTCGCTTCATTGATAAAATGAAAATGGCAAAAGAATAAATTGAGGTATGTAAAGAAAATCATGCAACCATGGGAGAAAGGAGATAGAGAGATTACGAAATTTCAAAGCATAGAAAATGGTGAAATAGGAATTTCGGTCTTAAAAGGGGATGAAAAAGTTGCAATTTATGAAGAGAGGGAAGCACTAGAGACAAAGGGATTCGATGAGTGGCTGCGGTGAGCAAATAACAATACTGAAAAGAAGCCTTAATATACTTTTAGTGAATTATTTAGGATGAAGGAATATCATGACGTGCATCTAGTTAATGAAGATTTTAAATTTTAAAACTAGTTATAAAACTTATATTGTGTATATCAACAGTATATGAAACCAAATACCATTGATTGTGAGGCTAAAGATTACGTTTGAAATTGAAGAGAAGTGTTTGCATTGGAAAACTTTCAACGCAAGAACTGAATGACATTCAGATAATTGTTCTCAAAATTAAAAACATACTTCTCCAAAAAATTTCTATTTTCCTTTACAGAAAATGACCTTAATCAAAGATTATGTGAAAGAAAGTCATCCCAAACGAAGCCATAATCTATTGATTGGAAACTGACTTATAATAAAGTAATCACACATTCGTATGCACGGGTAGCATGCATATTGTTTTTAATGTATGTGTAGATGCGTATTTGTAATTAAAATAACTCAAACTACCATATAAAACTTTAAGAGACTCTGTCCAAACCAAAACCTCAATTTATTTTTGTTTATGTTTAACACTTGTCCAATTTCCTATTAGCCAAAAGGCATATAAACATTTTTCAATAATATAAAAGATTCCTCATTCACTGATGAAAACGATATTTTTTAACCCAGACATAAAAAATTTCTTCTCAAATATATTTTTCTGCTCGCACAAAACTTTCCATTTACGTGTTGTACTTAGTTTTGCGTCCACATTTATCAATTTTCTCATTTCAATGTGATTTGTTTGGAACTTTAGAGAAACCAAATACTTTAGCACATAACTTTCTGTTTACCTCTCGTATAAGAAATAGAGGATATGCATTATGACAAAAGTGGATTTGCCATTCCCTTCTCTGGTTAGCCGATCGCAAAGTTCCTTGGCATAGACATTGGCCACTATCGGAGCCAATTGGAGATTTGTTGGTGAATGATGAACCCAAAAGAAAATGATAGTGATGAATAATATGTGGTATGTAAAATAAGCGTAGGTGGCAATGGGAGAAAGAAGACAATGAAACTATTCAATTGAAACCCTAAGAATTTAAAAAGAAGCAAACTCATGGGGCTTCGAGGAACTTGTGGATTTATATGTTTGATGAGAGGGAGAAGCACGAGGGATAGTTTGCTTTGGTGAGCGAAACCCGAATGACAGGCAGCGACATTGGCAGCGACAATGTGAAGAACAAAATAGCGAGAACATAAAATTGTATATAATAATGTAAAAATGGTGCACAATTCATATAGGGATGCGTTGATATGAAGAAGAAGATAATTATAAACGAAGAAGAGTGATAAATTTTGTCACAAATAGATGGAATGATATGTAAACATGGATTATGCCATTTGGTTTTTAAAGACGGATATTCATTTAAAGTTTTAGAATTAACGATCAGGATGATATATGGGAAGATTCATAAGTATTATAGATATAGATTTGGTCACAGTTTATTTCTAGAATATTCATCCGGCTCATCCATGAAAAAAAGAAAAACCCATTGTTTCGATCCTATTCACCAGATCCGAAGACGGCCCAAATCGGATTCGAATTTCAGTGGAACCTAATAATCAATTTGGAGTACATCTAATTAAAATTATTTCAAAACAAATTGAAATTCGTGATCAACATGAAACCTATCTATTGATACGTTATAATCAAATTAGGCCTGATATATCGTCAAAACATTTTCTTGATCGGGCACGAATCTTGATGCAAAATCAAGTTGGAAACTACCAAAATTAAAATTGGGACCATCCAAACTCCAATTTTAGAGAACTTATAGTAGGACTGAGCTACCCATAAATACAAATCCAACGACACCAAATTCAACTGAATCCGAGCCCAAACATGTCCAAATCAAGGGTTAGAAGCACTATTGGATGGTTCAAACCACAATTTGGATTGCCAAACCAATTCCAAACATAACGATCTTATAGTTGTATCAAGTGGCTAGATGAGAAAAATCCAACAAACCCAAGATCACTGAATTCTGACTCTAATAAGATGTTCAAATGTCCATTAAACGGTCCATGATCAAGGGATTCAATATCGACAGTCCATCCAACCACTCTTCATTTACCCTTGATCTCTCACCATTTTATGGGTCATGCCACTCCAAAAATCTATAAATAGACCCCTCATTTATTTTGAAAAGGGATCCAAGCAAGAAGATAATAAGAGAGGAAAAAGAATAAGAGAAGGAAGAAGATCCTCCTCGACCACCGCCAGAGTTTCGCTGGACCCCCGTCAAAGTTTTGCCGGACCACCACTGGAGTTTTACCATACCGAAGAAGAGAAGAGAAATAAGAAGAAAAGTAATAGAAGGAAGAAGATCCTCCACAACCACCGCCGGTGATTCACAGGACCACCACCAGAGTTTCACCAGACCACCACCGGAGTTTTACCAGACAACCGCCAGAGCTTCATTGAACCACCACTTGAGGTCCTCTCCTTCGCCGGACCACAACTTGAGGCTGTCGCCTTTTTCGGACCACCACTCGTGGTCCTCAACTTCACCAGACAACCCCTTGAGGCCCTCGCCTTCACCAGACCACCACCTCAGGCCTGGAGTTCTGCCTGACCACCCCCTGAAGCCCGGAGTTCTGCCAGACCACCACCTGAACCCCAAAATTCTATTAGATCATCACTTGACACAAGGAATTCTATCGTATAGTTGTTACTTATAATCTGATCGCCATTGGAATCTAGTCAATCCATTGTAACCAACTCAAGTTCTACTGGAATCATTTTCAACTGGCCAAGCCCCATGGTTTTTCCCTTTTTTCAGGGCTTTCCATGTAAAAATCTTGTGTTCTCTATGTGTGAGCTGGATATACCTACAACGCTAACACATAGCATTTTAACTCTATTACCACGTATATTCTAGATCGCAACAAGGCCAAACTTAATTCAGAAATGATATAATTTATTTAAATTAAAATAGTTTTTTGACTTAAATTAATTATTGAGTTAATTAGTTTTAGTTAAATATTTGTTTAATAATTTTTTTTTCATTATTTCAAAATTTTTGGCTTATATTATATGTACTTTCTGGCTTAATATATATAATTGGGTTTGTTTCCTATTTAGCTACTTATCCTTCAAGGTAAAATAAAAAGAAAAGGAGCTGTGCATGCATGCTTACAGTTCAGGTGTGAGAGTGAGGGTTCTTCTAAGAGAGCAAGGACTTGGGTGATTGTTTGGCTTCTTGTACAAGAGAGAGAAAGAGAGGAAAATCCTTCTTGTGCTCTTCCTTAGCTTGATCTTTTCTCGGGAAAGACAATGATAAAGGACTATCGGTTGGATGCATGATTTTGTGTCATAAGAACTTGTTCTTTTGTCAGCATAGCTATATGCTGAATGCACATGTATATCTCTCCTATTTAGACTAGCAAAAATGGTCAATTGTTATAGCTACACTCGATTTAGGTTGTTCCTGTTCTCTAATTTTTTTATTTTTTAATATCTCCTATCTATATTAAGAAAATTGTATCTGAATTTTGAAGAAAATTATAAGAATTGTATAGAAAAAATAGCCTTCCTTTTTTTTTTTGAGGAAATGCAGCAACTTGCATTAAAAAAGAAACAAAGAACTAGTTAGAAGTAATCAAAGGATCACATTGCTCCTTGATTAAATCCATCAAGAAGGAAAGAATGTTCTCAAAAGAAAAACTATCAAAAGAAAAACTATTTTCCAATGCCAAAGTAGCACAACAATTAGCTACTTTATTATAGCATCTATAGGCATGATGGAAAGCAACCTTATTGAAATCATTGAAGAAACATAAGTCCTTTGCCGGCCACCTATCCACAAGCCATTTATTTTTCTTCAATGAGTCTTGAATGAATTTGATAATATTGACATTATCACTCTCAATGATCAACCAAGTGCAATGTAACATCCAACTCCTAAGAAACTTCTTCACCGTGAGAATAGCTTCCAGCTTAAGATGGGCACTATCCCAATGGGTCTTCTTCTTCCCAAATGCACTGATAAGCCAACCTTTATGGTCTCTAAAAACACCACCAATACCAGCAAGATTGGAACTAAGTAAAGAGGCATCCAGATTAATCTTAATCCAATCTTTCGGTAGAGGGCACCAAGTATTTTGAGACTCCCTAAGGAGATTAGTACCCCAGATAGTAAGATATGGATTAGATTTGGAAGTGGCTAAGAACAATGCATTAGAAGCAACCATAGAACAAGGCTAGGCAATCTTACCATGTTTTACATCATTTCAATTTTTCCAAGAGAGATACACAACTGTACAGTAAACTTTTACAATACCTGAGTTACCACTTGATAATCTCTTTAGCTCATGTAAACAGTAGTCCAGAGACCTAAAAACAGGTATTAGAATACCCCATTCATGTATCTTCATAATTAGTTCAACCATATATTTTCAATGAAACATTATATGCTCATACGTTTCATCTACTTGGCAGCCTCTAGCACATAAAGCATCCTTAGTAATTCTACGATTTTTAAGAAACATATTAGTAGGAATCACTGCTTTACCTAGCCTCTACCAGAAGATCTCAACCTTCTTACTGAGTTTAAGTTTCTGCACCCAACTATAAAACTCAACATCTTCAAAGTTACATCTGTTGAGCAGCAATTGTTCATACACCAAGGCAGACATTGTTTTACCCGAACACAATTTCAGCAGCTCCATGTGATCCTTTTCCTCATACTCAATATGAATTTGTCTAATCAATGAGATTAGATCCGGATAAAAGGCCCTATATAACAAAGCAAGATTCCACTCACCATTATTCAACAAAAGCTGCTGTACATAAATACCATCCAGCACATCACAATCAACATACATTGGCCACCGGTTGATGCTTTTATCAAGCAACCAAGCATCATTCAAGACATTGATCTTGTCACCCTTGCCCACCTTCCATCTAACAGTGAATTTCAAATTCTTCCCCCACCCCCCCCCCCCCATCCAACATAATCTGCCAAGCACTAGAAGTAACCTTCTTTTGTGCACCATTCATAACATCATCACCATATTTAGCTTTCATCGTTCGATGGAATAATGAATTAGGCTTTTGAATATAGTTCCATGCCAATTTAGATCTCAAAGAGCTAATTCCTAATAAAGGAGAATGCAAGCCCAGCCCACCCATGCTTCTTGGTTTGCAAATTTCTCCCCAAGCAATATAATGCATACCATTGGTCCCATCATTCTTATGCCAAATGAAACTTCTACATAATTTTTCCAAATCATGCAATATTCTTTTGGGAACCAAAGAATGAGTAATTAAAAAATTTGGCATAGAGAGTAAAGAGCTTTCAATGAGAGTGAGCTTACCTCCCATTGACAAAGATTTTTTACCCCAAGAGTTGAGTCTATCCATGACTTTACTCATAAGTTCTTGAAAATCAGCCATCTTGAGTCTACTAAGGGAAATCTTCACTCCCAAGTACTTCATCTCTTTGACCACTTTTAAGCCGAGTACTCTTGCAATCTTCTTCTTCATAGAGTAACAAACCACCTTGCCAAACATCATCTATGATTTACTGACATTAACTCTTTGCCCTGTCCATTTACAAAAATCCTCCACTATGATCTTCAAAGCCTTGACTAAAGTAATGGAAGCATGAGAAAAGATCAACACATCATCTGCATAAAGGAGATGTGTGATCTTTGGGCCTCTAGGGGAAATCTAAGTGCCAAGACTCTATCCCCTTTGCTCTAAAGAATTGGACATGAGCTGAGAACACAGAATGAAGAGATATGGAGAATGTGGACACCCTTGATGAAATCAACTTTGAGCACTAATCTACTTGGATTTCCTTCCATTGATGGTGATAGAAAACTTCACATCTACAACACATTCCATAAGGAAGTTAAAGAAAATAGTAGGAAAACCATACCACTTAAGAACTTGACGAAGGGTTGTCCATCCCATGCTGTCATAAGCCTGCTCCATATCCAATTTAATAGCCATCAACCCCTTCTTATTCTTGGATATTTTGAACTTGTGAAGGATCTCTTGAGCCAAAAGACAATGCTCTAAAATGGATCTTCCAGGAATGAACGCTACTTGTTCTTCAAAAATCATCTTGGAAATAACCTTCTTCAATCTGTTAACAAGCATACTAGCCAAAATCTTGTAATTAGTCTGACATAGGCTGATAGGCCTATAATTCGATGGAATCAAAGGGTATTTTACTTTAGAAATCAAAATGATTAATGTATCCTTCCACTCCCTATTCATAAGGCGGGATTTGAAAAAATGGTTGACATCCCTCCATAGAGTCTCCCAAACAATACACCAATAACTCTTATAAAAAGAAGAGGTAACTCCATCAATACCTGGTGCCTTGTTGTTTCCTTGCTGCAAAACTAAGAGCTGCAGCTCATTCACAGAGAAATCCTTGTTAAGCATTACCATATCCTCATTTGTAACCTTCTATTTTTTTTCAACTAATGGCCATCCCGTCAGCCACTACAAGAAAATAGGTAATTAGCTACCAACAAAATTGGTCGCTAAAAATATTAATTTGGACGCTAAAGCAAATAACGACCAAAAATATTTGGGTCGCTGATTTATCGCAGTAGCCTCGTCGCTGAGGCTTTTAGCGACCAAAAAAATTTTTTGGTTGCTAAATTAGCGACCACTAATTAGTATTGGTCGCTAAAATTGGACATATTAGCGACCATATTTTTGGACGCTAATGAATATTTATTTGGATGCTATTTAGTAATTTTAATAATTAAATTTATTTATTACATTTTTCCTATAGCGACCAAAATAAAATTGGTCGCAAAATGATCAACCAAATAAATCACATGCCCCTTTGATATATATATTTATGGATATAAAATCTATGATATTTAGTACAATAAATTGTTATCCAATTATTATGCATTGACTATAACAATTAAGATCAATCCATCACTCCTTTATATTGCAATTAGTTAGATAAATTTCATAATAAAGAAATAACACATTTTATTAGCTTCTGGTAACAATAATAAAAAAAACATAGAATCCAAAAAATTATATTAACTCATCCATCAATTAACATAAAAAATGCTATCTCAAAAATCATTAATCATAAAATCTTAATGTTTACAAAATGATGACATCTAGTTAAAATAAAAATCTTTCATTAACTTTTATGTAAATAAATATAAAATTACAAAATCAACTCTATCAAAGGTAAACGACAAAATCAATCTATAATCATGCTAACACCAATAAATATATTGTACTGCTGCAGTGTGGGATCCAGCTCCATATCCGATGTTGATGCTTCAAGTACTGCAACCCCTACATAAAAATTTTATAAACAAGATTACCAGAATATTTCAATAATTTTGAGATTATTCAAGGTAAAAATGATGGGAACTTGTATACCACTTGGCAGCATGTCTTCCTCAAAGCAAAGTTCATAAAATTGTGATAGATGTTCAACTGATTGATAGCCTCCCTGCAAATTTTTAAGTAAATTATTAAAAAAAAATGTTATATGCTATCATTCAAGGAAACAAAAATAACAATAATACTACTACAAGTCACATCAAAGGCATGCCGGCTCTATTTTGAATTTTTTTTCTCCTGTTGGTCACATTTAACAAAACTTGTGCATTTAGAAGAGAATGAATTTTTTTTTCTCCTGTTGGTCACATTTAACAAAGCTTGTGCATTTAGAAGAGAAAAACGCTCTAGCCTATCTATATAATCGAAAATCTCAGATAAGTGTCTACTAAAAGGAATGCTATCCATAAGGGTTTTAGTATAGAAAATCCAATCAGAATATACGAGGTAAATTAATATGATTTGCTATTTCATTTCACTTATATTATATATATATATATATATATATATATATATATATATATATATATATATATATAATAAATATATATATATATATATATATTATATATATATATATATATATATATATATATATATATTATATATATTCTTTGAAATAATTAGTTGTATAAGCTTTGTCATCACTGTCCATGATAATTAATCTATGGCGATGCTTTAGATTTACCCAATAGCAACACCGATGGATCAGAGTACTTTCTAGTTGGTACTTGTGATGAAACAAAATAGTTTGCTGCATCTATGTAATGAATTCTATCTTGTAGGAAAGCTATTAGGATGCACTAGACTTCTACTAGCAATAAATAATAGTTCTGCTTGCTATTTTGTGAGGACCATTCCCCTGAACTCAAAGATGGAAGTCCCTACTTGAATAAAATCCCATGATTGAACAACCCATGCGATCTCATTGGACCTAAATACCTCCAATCATCGTATGATCCCCTTTTGGCTCGATCAATTTGGGTAATTAAATTGACATCAACATGCAGTGCCACACTCATATATTAATGGTTTCTCTTTCAAAAGAACGGCACTTGCATCATGAGTAAATTCACCCCATTTAGAGTCGTGCAATAGAATTTAGCTGAGCATTTGGTCTCACACTCACAACCACGTCTGCCATCACCATGAACCTTCTTTAGGATGTCTTAGGGATAAATGGTATAGTGAGAGTATTGAAATTACAATGGATCCTTACCATAACTGAGGTCATTGTACACCCTCATCCTTCATATTTTTGAGATAATTGATTCCTAATTTACAAAGCTCATTCATACTCTTCAGCTCATCAATTATGTACCCACTCACATTTAAAAAAAAAAAGTTCTTGAAGAGATTTTAGCTTCCCAATCTTATATATCGATATAATACAAGGCTTGGTCAATCCCAAGTGACGCGAGTCATTAATATCATTAGAGATCTTGGATGTATACTCAATGTATCCTTCTCAAATCATTTAAGTTTCGAAGATGCATAAAATGTCTAACCTCCTTGAATATCATTCCCAAGCCATCAATACATATGCGTGATAGTTGTAGGCTTCTCGACTTGGACTATTTTAATAAGTGTACTGTAATGTTCCCGATTAGGAAATTAATCAGAAGAGGGAAGATAATGCAAATGTTTGAACTTTCCAATCCTCCCTAATATGTCAAACTTGATTCGTGTAGCAAATCATATATCTTATAGAATGAAAGACCTCCTCTTTTTTTATTACAGACTTGTCAAAGAAAGATTTTTTTATCAAAACATCAAAATAACTCCCTCTGATATCCTCCAAGGCCTTTCCTTGAAAACTAGTAAGCTGGATGTGATCCAATGCAATCTACAAACGGATTGAGTCATCTCTATCAATTTTATACTCTTTGGGGTGATTGTGGGGGTCAACACCTTCCATTAAGGATGTGGTACGTGTCCTCTAACCATCAATTTTTCCACCAAATGGCACTGCAGGATAAACGGTTATCACCCGGGGCCCTCTGAACTGAGTGGTTTTGCCACCAAATATAACCATGAAATACCGGTTATGACCAGAGCCAATACGCTCCTTAGTGTCATCAAATCCTTGAGATGTTAATTACTAGGACATTATCGATAAGTCATCAAGCCCTATATTAGCTAAGGTGAATTCAAATTTGTGCACTTAAACAAGAATCACCCCAGGTTAATAAGGTACCCTTGGACGAAGAAACCCATGGCTGCCGACAAGGATCCTTTTGTCAGGTTGGGTCGACTACCTCCTCTGACTAAGTAGACTAGGGACCATGATGGCCCAGGATGATGGAACCATGGGATCTTGTTCGGGTCTATCATTCCTTCCTTCACAATCCTCTTTAAGTATAATATGATGAAATTTCTAGCTTTAAATGTTAAATCCTCAAACCTTCAAACATCACAAACCCATGCTGTTACTATATGCTAAATACACGTATCATCTACGCATCTGATTGATGACTAGCCTTAATCAGAAGTCCTCTCTAATTATTGTGAGGGGTAATTAACTATAGGGGCTTGTGTCTATAGTAAACCAGATCTCATATCATAAAGACCTCGAAAAATGAGGGTGAAATCTCTAAGTAGTGTCTTATCTACAATTTCAACTGCCTTCCAAAAATTTACCCTGTAACTTAATCCATTAAAACTCCCCCTAAAAGAAAAGCACAACGGGCGAAGGTCGGGCCTAAATTATTGGAGCTCACATACACAAAATGAAACTTGAATTTGACAAAAAAAACTCTAAATTTGACATATGCAAAAATTCGAGCACAACCAAAAACTATTATAGCCTATCTATCAATGCCCAAATGTCCTATACTTACCATTGTCACAATCGTTTTCCAATATAATTAAATTAAATAATTTTAAAAAAATACTTTTGCCAATAGACACAATCATCTACCATAATTTCATGACGTTTTAATCGATCTAAGTGAACAACCATCATCTCCGAATTAACTTTGAAAGCTATTAATTGACATCCGCGACCCTATATTCCTAGTATTGATGTGAATCATCAGTCACTATTTTTTCAATATTTCTTGTGCTCTCATAATAGGTTAAATTTTCAATCCAAACATTATAATCTATAATGAAGGAGATTTTTTTCCTCGTACTTTAAAAATCTCTTGTATATTTTGATGTGTATGAATTTTTATGCAATGGTTAGGTATATAAAATTCAAAGAAAAAAAAATCCCTCACCAGTCTCACATCTGGTAAACTAATTTTATAACGAAATTTTACAACCAAATCCTTCTAACATTGAAGGAGTTGTTGGAGTAGAAGGAAGGCAAGAAATTTGGTTGAGTAGGATATTAGAGGTTATATTTTGATTCTAAGACATAAGCAATGATATGTCCTAAGGCTAGATTTTGCTTCCTCCTATATCCTTAGTCACGAATTTTGGTCAGATACTCAGTGTAGTGAAAAATTAAGTCAGAGACATTGAATTCTCGATGGGCCAAGATTTAAAAGGTGGTGATTGAAAGAAGTGGGGTGATATGAATGCAATCAAAAGCTTTTTGAATAATAGAAGTGTGAAGCACATGTTGGACAGTCTTAGAATCTTTGAGCAAGCTGCTAGTCTCTCCAACATGAAAGTGAGCATTGGTGTTTCGAAGAAAGTAGTTGGCTGGAGCCCAATAATAATCAGGGTCAAAACACAAGGTATGCAGTTTATCCTCTATGGTTGAAATGTGCAAAAGTTCTGCACAATCCTTATATGTGATTTCGACGGGGCGTCAATTCGTATAGGATCTAAGAGAAGTAAAAGAAGAATTTATGCGGAGACTAGAAAAAAATTCAAAGAGAAGCTCGGAGTTGAAAGGTACAGTAAGAGTAATGAGAAAACATAATGAGGTATGAGCAAACAGATCGAGTACCGAATATGAGAGAATGATCGGGTTGACAGGCCGGGAGATAGTGATTCCAACTTTCTTGTATCTTTGGTAGGCGGCTTGATCGTCCGCATCATTGAATTGAGGGTCAAAAGTCACCTTTGAGGAACTTCCAGAAGGGTGGCGAGATCTCTTTCCTCCAACCATGATCAAGAAAAATAATGCAATAGAAAGTATAAGGGTGGTAGAAGAAGGGAGTGTTAAAAAAAAAAAAGGCTTGAGGGGGTTGGTTTAAAAAGAATCGGCCCGATCATCCAGGATGATTGCAGAATCGTCCAGGATGATTCAATGCAATTATTGAGTCCAGGACGATTGGTCAAAAAGGTGGTCCTATCATCAAGGATGATCAGATATCGTCCAGATGATAAGACACAAGAGATCATCCTGAGGAGTCAAGCCAGATGACCGTTGAAAAAGAGGATCGTCCTGGCCGATTATGTAGATCGTCCAAGACAATGCAAAATAATGGATTGTATTGGCCGAATTTAAAAATGTTTAAAACATTACCATGTGTATCGTCCGAGATGACCAGGTGGATCATTTGGGACAATCACCAATAATTGATCGTGTCGGTCGATTTTAAAGTGTTAAAATGTATTGCCACGTGTATAGTCCATGATGAGCATGTTGATCGTACAGCCTAATTTTCCATAAATTGAGCAACGAGTGAATAACATCATCTAGAATGATGAGAATCCTCAAGGATGATCGCAGATGATTGAAGCAGAAGATGATCAGATCATACATGCCATAATGCATTATCTAGGATGATAAGAAACAGAAAGTTTATAACAGCCATCATATGGAAATTTTAAAGTGAATTGAACATATCATCCAGGATGATATTAAGATCGTCCTAGATGATGTGACAAAAATTTTAAAACTAAGGATGGATGGAGATGATCAGATAAGGCCCAAAAAACATAACAACACCAGAAAGAGATAAAATTAAAAATATGAAAAAGACAAAAAAAAGAAAAGAACCAATTTTTTTTTTAGTTTTAGCATGGCATGAATATGATAAATGCTCCAAGTAATTGAATTTTAAAGATTTGTAAGACCAATGAGTTTAACATTGTCGAAATCTAAAAATAGTAGACTATCTGATCTTATTAACCCAATCTTGGACTTCTTTCAGGGCAAAAATCATCTTTTGAAAACAAAAAACCTAACTCAGAACAAACTAATTGGATAAGAAAAAAAGTTCTGTTTAGAACTTGGTTCTAGAGAAAATAACTTATAGAATAATATACTAAAGTAATTTATCACAATAATGAAATTTGAAATCAAGCCTTTAAAAATATCAAGTAACACATGAATCCTTCTAAGTTTTAAAAGTTTAAAAGAAAAGTAAGCTTGTCTGCTCATTTTATGCCTCTTATCAAATGAATGACACAATTTGCGCATCTTTTGATTTTTTATATATTTTGTGTATATTTCAATTTTTTCCGATCATTGTGCATCTTTAATTTTGGCGTCATTTGCCACTCTATTTTTTTTTTTTGCTATTTTTCCAAGCTAAATCCCTTTTCAAAACTCTTAAATATTTTTAGTTGTAAGTAGATTTTCAAGATATTAGAGAAGAAAAACTCACTCTCTAATATAAGAAATAATAAACCACAAAATAGACTCAAAATCATATGATAAATGCAATGACAAAATTTTGAATAACTTGAAAGTTATATACAGACTTTGAACATTATATATATATATATAAGGTAGATTACTATAGCAACATAGAAAAGATCTTAATTGAAAAATCTAGTTGTTAATTTGAGATAGAATTTTGTTTAGAAAAGAAAATTACACCACTAAAAGAGGTTAGAGGGAGGGAAACCATCAATGGTGTTTCTCCCTTTAACTTGCTTAGAGATGTTTAAACATTGGCTATAAATCTCCAAAAGATAAAAACTAGGAAAAATATCATAAAGCAAAAAGAAACCAAAGTAAAAATAACTATAACAGCAAACATGAAAAGCTATCACAAAAACTAAGGCAGATAATAATAATAATCAACAGAGTTGTAAGCATGCAATCCAGAAATTATTACGCAGCAAGTTTAAGCAATTTATGAACTGCAAGCCTTCGCTCACCAAGTATCATATTCTCTCATGATGTATTTGGTAAGAGTTTGCCTACAAAATATCAAATGTCTGGTTTAGGAACCTCAAATAGGTTTGGGACCCTTCTTATGAAAAGAAGAATGTAATGAATTTGTCTTATGATGTGAATCATGCAATTTTAGTCTCCAAACCCAATGTGTACTTTGGTGAACAGTGTAAGTGTGTGAAATGTGTCATAGCATGCCCCTTGAGAAACATCTAACTCCAGGAAAATCATTTACTTATCTTTTTGGGTTATAGTGCCTCTTCCTAGGTTTTGTCTTTTGATCAAGTGTTGATGTATTCCAAATTCTCTTAAGTGTATTCATATTTGCTTTAAACCTCAAGTTAGCACTTTCTAAAATAGCATTATCAACATTTAAATAGTGCTTTTTTATGCTTAGATTCTTTAGTATAAGCTTTAAAATCAGATTCAAATGAGGTGTAGGAAGCTTTAAAAGAAACATGTTCAACATTCATTTCAGAATTCTTTTTATTTAACTCAACAAATTCATCAAGTAAAGACATGTTTGTTATCAAGTAGAGTGTGATCTTTACTTAAACTTTCATGCTCTCTTTGCAAATTCAAAAACTCAAAATTTTAACTAGCATGTTTTTTCTTAAGTTTCTTATATGATGCATGAATCTCTCATAAATTTCAACTAATTGATCTTAGGTTGGTTCACGTACCTCTTCTTGATCATATTGATCAAGATGATCGCCCATTAAGCATAAATTTATTATCTCTTCTTCAGCTTGAGATTTAGATGAGTTAGATGCAGAATCTGCTGAAAAAACTTTTGGTACTTCTTCTTATCCTGCCTGTATTTAGGTTTCTCCTCACCCTTCTCCTTGCTTTGGTGCTCCTTAAGTGTAGGACAATCAACATTAACATTTTCTGGCTTCTTGCATTCAAAGAAAACAATATCAAAACAAATTTTATAATTTTTGTTATCCTTGCCTCTTTTCCACTTCTGATGATACTTGTTGTTCTTCCTTAAAAAGTTTTTAAATTGACTTGTGATGAAGGAAACATCATCATTTTTAGATCCGGAAGAATAAGTGTCCATGTTATTGACCTTTAGTGCCACAAGTTTCTCCTTCTTTTTATCACCTACATCAAGATTTCTTTGATTCACCCCTTGCTCATAAGCAATGGGTGATCCAAGTAAATTAT
The DNA here is from genome assembly GCA_022539455.1 of Dendrobium nobile. Taxonomy (NCBI): domain Eukaryota; kingdom Viridiplantae; phylum Streptophyta; class Magnoliopsida; order Asparagales; family Orchidaceae; genus Dendrobium; species Dendrobium nobile. The sequence goes on from JAGYWB010000027.1 coordinate 1,351,133, forward strand.
CAATATAATAAGTATTTAAATCTTAAGATTCAGTAATTACAGTGATCTTAATATCAAAAGAAAAGGCAAGTACCACAAAATTTTATTGATTCTTTCATAATTAGTTAGCACTCTTCATAGAGCATGCAATGAGGTGTCAATTTGAGTAAACCTTGTATACATGTTAGAAATTGATTCAGAAGGCTTCATACAAAAAATTTCATAGTCATGAAAAAAAATATTCAACCTAGATTGTTTAACTTCATTAGTTCCTTCATAAGTTACACACAATCTATCCCAAATTTCTTTATCAGTTGCGCAAGTTGAAATACTCATATAATTCTCAAATTTCAAAGTACAGAAAAAATAGTTCAAGCTTTTTACATTAAGTTGTGCTAAATCTCTTTCATCAAAAGTCGATTCAGTAAAAGGAACTTCAATTTTATTTTCATTAAGCTAATGAGAAGGTGGTGTATAACCTTCTTTTACAAGCATCCACATACGATAATCAAGCGATTGTAAAAATGTAGACATGGGAGTTTTTAAAAAATCAAAAAGAAAATTAACAAACAAAGGTGGTCGTGTAATAGAATATCTTTTCATTATATTATGATTACCAAATTTATCCATCGATTAAAATTAAAAAGTTTTAAAAACTCATTTTTTATGAATCCTGCTCTAATACCACTTGAAATTTTGTTGTGGATGTTAAGTCCTTATGAACTAGTCTCAAGGCTAACCAAGAGGGGGTTGAATTTATGTTTTAAAAATCTTTTGATCAAAACATAGTCATAAAACCAAAACAAAGATTCACCATAGAAATTTAGAGAGTGGAAATTAAATATGGAAGCAGTTATAAAGAATACAGAAATTTATAGTGGTTCGGTCAACATGACCTACGTCCACTCCCCGGAGGCACCCTCCGAGTATTGCACTAAACTCAGTGTCTCTCCTTTAGACCCCACATTAAGGCGGAGAAGCCTTTACAAACCTCCTTTCCACCAACCTAGGTGAGGTAGAGAACCCAACTCATTTTGCTTCCTCCAGAAGCAGGCAGAGAATCTAACGCCTTTTACTTCCTCCCAAAGTAGGAAGAGAACCTTAATCAGATGCTGAAGTTTACCTCTCTAGAACCCCCAATGAATAAAGGATGACGACTAGAAAAGAGGACGATGGATCCTTGCTTAGATCAACCTTTGTGAATCCCCTCACAAACTCCCCCTCACAAGAAAAAATATGTTGCAATTAAAAACATTATGTAAGCTCTAAGCAATTGTTAAATGACAATAAATCCATCACCCCTTTTCATGAAAAATTATTCCACATTATTAGAATTTATTATTAAATAAAATTATCTAAATATAAGACAAACTCACAAATATTATCAATTGTTCACCTTGTTCACAAAGAGAAGTATGCGATCTGCATCAACAATTAATATATTAAAAAGAAATAAAACAAATTATTATCATCTTGAATTAAATAAATTTATAAAAAATTCAATTATGATACTTTAATATGAGGGCATGATTCATAACATTTCATATCTTCATGAGTAAAAGTTATAACAATAACCAAAGTTTAATAAATTTAAATTAACTAATTTTATATTTTCATTGTAATTATGGATAAGCTCTCAAAATAATGAATAAAAAATGCTATATGGACATTTGAAAATTACAAAATAGTAGAATTAGAATAATGCATTAGAGATCAATATATATTTCCTGCATAATAATACGTTTCATGTAATTTTATCCCAACTATTTAGAAAAAGTATTTAATAAGTAAAATTATCAAAATATAAGACAAATTCGCAGATGTTAATAGTGTTTTCCTTGTTCAAACACAAAAGTATGCAATATGTAACAATAATTAATGCATTTGAAAAAAATAAAACAAATTTATGTCATCATTAATTAAATTAAAATTTTTTTTTTTATATGATAGGAGACATAATATGATATAAGGAGAGAATATCATAATAATATGTTGGTAAATGTTTTTTTTTTAATTGATAACTACACAGATTGTAGTAAGTAAACTAACTCTACATAGATAAAAAAAATCAGGTGCAATTAGGTAAAAGGGAATTCTAAAAATTTCTTCTTTCATAATCTTATTGAACCTAATCAATTTGAGAGGTTAATATACAGGGTTTGTGTTACTTAGAGGTTTATATAGAGGGCATGCATAAGATAGCCATACATTAACATACTCTAATATAATGAATCAAAAAATGTTTACTCATAGCTACGATGTCTATAGCCCTCTTTATATTGGCTCACAATTATCAAAGAGTTAAAGTTGAAGGTAATTCCATTAATGTATTTTTTTTTTAGTTCCATTAATGTATTTAATTTCTTTAATTTAATTTAAACTGTTATGATATATTGTATCATCAATATGAGAAACAGCATAATTGGCACAATGTTTACATAATTGTTGTTATCTATAAATTATTTTTTCTAATTTTAATATTTTCTTGATGCCTTTAAGAACATTTCAATGTTTTCCTTTTTATGAAAAACTCTCTGTTTGTTAATCTAGAGATCTTCTTAGTTGCTATCGTGAACTATAATGCATGTAAATCTTAGTTAGAATAATGCATTTTCTTATGAAAAACATGTTATGTGAAAACCCATTATGACAAGTACTCAAATGTGATTTGCATAGAATGAAGGATTGTATTAATGTGATAATTCTTTGTGATGTTTATAGTATTGAAGATGACCTTTTTAATGTTTTTTTGGTGTATTAGCACGAGCATGGAAATTTCCTTTGTTGTAAAATGAAAAAAACAATTAACTTATTAATCTCAGCCAAATAATTAAAGAAGATTTAGAATAAATTAAATTGAACTTATTTATCATTTCCAATTCAGTTATGTTTGTTTTGAAGGAATTGAAAGAGGAGCGTAAAAGAAAATAGTTGTAGTAAATGAATTTAACTATGATGATTTTTAATTTAATTGCATACTGGTTTGGTTGAACATAAATTAAATCTTATCTACCATGTGTTTTGTAGGAATAATAACATGAACATTATGGTTTGAGGGAGAGCCGATCTAGATCTCTTATAGTAAATCTCGTTATCTTATTATCCTCTTGAATAGATAATATAAAAGTGCCCATTGTTATGGTATTAATGAAGTTTTCTATAGGTTTGTTAGCTTTTTTGATGTTAAAGACTCATCAGAGTGTTTGCAATTTCTCAACTCTCATGCATTTTCTGATGTAGAGAGCCCTAATGAACATAATAAATTTTTAAGAGTCATATTCTAATATATTTAATTTATTTAATTTCAGTTAAATTGTTATGATATATTGTGTAACATGAGCCATGATCCATAACATATTTTCTACCATGTGAATCATATGAAGTATTAATATAACATAATGAAATGATAACTTGAGGATAGTTCAAACAAGAACTCCTAAATGCAAACCACCAATAGACATATTTTGAAAATTGCTTTTGACAGAGACCTATTATAGCATATCATTGAAGGTATGAAACATGATTACCTATTATATTATGTTTCAGAAATCATGTATTATAATTAGTTTGAAAATATTATTTTGTTTAATGGCCTAATTATTTTGCTTTCTTTTTAAATATAAAAGGAAATTTACAATTATTAGACTCATTGATGCTATTAATGATGATAATTATGATACTATTGAAAGAGGCAAAGATATAAAGAGTAATAATGATAATTATAAGGTGCAGGAAATTTGTTCTGTAAACATAGAAATGTTAAATGGGATGATTAGAGTTGTTTAATTTATTAGGTTGGTTTACTTGTGGTTGTTGAATGGATTAAACATTTTTGAATTTATCATCTAATTGGTGAGATAATGACAAAGAGCCTGAATAAAAAAAACTTCAATATTCTCCCTTTTAATGCACTTAAATCAATAGCCTCATAGGAGAAGTTAACAATATCTATACAATTGAAAGATTTTGCTAATGATTATATTAAAAGAAACAAATGACATATGATTTGATATTACAAGTAAGAAGAAGACAAAATATTAACTTCTTAGTGAGTCATGTCTTAAGCAAGCTATAATGTTATTATCAGAAGTATATAAATGAGAAATGTATCTCAAGGAAAATAGGATGTAAATTACGTAGACAAGTAACAAGATTGATTACCACTACAGCATATAACAAGAAAATAAGAACTACATTAATCAAAGAATGCAATACATTGCAATCACAATCAGAATGCTCATCATTCCATAATCAGAAGAAATATGTACAATGAATTTTTGTATAAGGAATTTTTTTTTTAATATATAAAATATAAATAGTTAGAAACTTCTTCATCAAAAGCTTAATGAATTCACAAAGACAAGAAAATTCATAACCTGATTCTCTTAAGGAAGTGAGAACAACCATCAAATGTTTCATAAAGCTACTACATTTGAGCAAGTTGATTGGAAAAAAACAGTTTCTTACAAAATAGAAAATAATGAGAAAAGTATAAAAAAATAGTAACCGAATAAAATATAATTGTGATTGTGGTTTAAAAAGAAAAGCAATGAGAAAGAGATCTTAAACTCACTTAGTTCCACATACAAAAAATATATATAAACAGACATATATTTATATGAGAGCAAAAATTTTATGGCACTCAACATAACAAAAGCTCATTAGAACAACATTAATACAACGTTACAATAGAACCCTTACATAGAATCCTAAAAGATGCAAATCATATAATTTTAGTCAATTTTAACTACTAAATAAAGTGGGATACTTTAGAAGAAAGAACATGGAAAAGAGCTACAAGCAAAACTTAGACAACATACGAAGAGACAAACTAATCAAAACCAATAATCCCAAGTAACAAGACATTAAAAAGTTATAATTTATCATTTTTTAAACTTGAAGCCAGGTAAAGTTAGAAGGGTGAAGTATTTTGAATGTATAAGAGGAATCAAATGAGAAAAACTTCAAATAAAGCGAATGGTTGCTGCACAACCAAAAGAATTATCTTTAGAGATAAAGCTGCAGAAGTATATGAGTTCAAAAAAACAGAAAAAAAAAACAAAAAATATTAAGAATTTGGTAGGAGAAAATTATTAATAAGAAATATCTATCATTTACTTTGTCAAAATGTAGTTCTAGTAAATAAATTATAAAAAATCAAATCGTAGTAAACAGTTAGAAGATTAAATCAGAAATAATCGACTAATCATTATTATCCTGATCAAATAAATAACTAAAAATGAGAAAAAAAATGTCAACCATCCAAAAACACCAATATAGAATCAGATAGTAGTAAATTTGGGAAGGTCCCAATACCAAATATAATAAAGCTTAGGCCAAGAGGTCTCAAAAGCAAACTTGGTATATATATAGATAAAGTATGCAATGGGTTCCAAGAAAAGGTTGGCAAGAATACAAGAGTGGATTGTGTCATATAGTGGTGTAGTAATTGATGGAAGTAAATATAATGAGAATAGGATGTGGAACATATCAGAACATATTATAATGGAAAAAAAAATATCTACACAGAATCATTGATTGGATATTAACAAAAGCAAAGGTTTTGGCTTGTTTGACTGCCACACATTTAGGGAAGTACATAATGGAAGAGAGAATAAAATTCGTATATTGGTGTGGTCAACCACTTATTATTTCACCTTCATATATTTTTAATTAATCTTTGTGGTATTATATTTTCATGTGTCCCTCTTAACTTCAGGAAAATGTTATTGGGGTCGCAACACTAAGTGCCATAAATGAGCATAGACTTAAAAGAGTCATAGAAAATATGAATTTAAAATTTAGTTAAAATTTTGGTATTTTAACTAAACTCAAATTCTTAAGCTCATGCTTGGGAGTTGATCACCTACATTTCTTATATGATTAAGCCTCCTAGTGATGAAGAATCATGGGGAAGTAACGTCCAAAAATTGGAAAAGAAGTGGAAAAAAATTTAAAGATATCAATGATAAGAACTCAGAAAGGATTAGAAGGATATGTATTTTTTGTGGTTATAGAGCAAGGAAAAGGCCTTATTTCATTGCTGCAGCTCATGAGCTTGGCTAAGAACTGGTTAGAAATAAGAAAACTTACCAAATTTAGCTTCATTGCTCTTACGATCTATGCATTTTATGCAATTTGATATTTATTAGTAAAATTTCATTCTATCTTCAGGTTAATAAGAAGGTAAATATGATTTATGGTGGTGGAAGTATAGGTCTCTTGGGTTTGATTTCTCAAACTTTCTTTCATGGTGGCTGTTATGTCTTAGTGTGTTAACTTTCACCATGTCATATCTTTGTTAATTATATTTATTTCATGTTTCATTAAACTAACAAATATTTTCATTTATTTGTATAAAAAAATTATACCAAGAGCCTTACTACCTCATGAGGTAAAGAGCTATCAAGATTTTAAAAACACTTCTTCTTATAATAAGAGTTACAAAAAAAAAAAATAAAGTTATGTAGATTTCATGAGAAATATTGGAGAAGTTAAGACAGTTGCATACATGCATGAGAGAAAGTCAGAGATGGCTAAATATGATGATGCTTTGATTTCCCTTCCTGATGAGGAAAATGAAAACTCTTTCATTTTTAAACTTTAGGAGGATATGGGACAATGGAGGAGCTATTAGAAATTTAAATGAATTATTTTAAGTTAAAGAACATTGTAAGCATTCCTAAAAAGATATTTAAATGGACATATATGATTCAACAAGAAAACAACAATTATGAAGCAAGCAATGCATGTTTTAACTACAATGTTTAGAAACTTGAAATTGAGTAGAGTGAAGAAACATAGTAGCCAGACACCATAAGTTAGATTCAAATAATCTCAACTCATCATTAAAACCAAAATTTCAAAAAAACATGAATCCCAACTTCCACTACTTCCCCCACTTCCCATCATCATGACCACCATCGAGCCTATGCTCGGTAGTACTCAAACAAACTAAAGACAAATCCATAAAAATCTAAAAACTCTTCATATAATGCAATTTCTTATAGGATTAACCCAAACTCGGAACCAAAACCAATATGATTTCGAATCCGAAAAAAAATAAATTTTTTAAGGTAAATTATAAAATAAGAAAGCTTTGGGGAGTAATATCAAACACAAAGAAGACCTCAACATCGAGATACCAATAGATAAAAAAAAATAAACCAAAGGAAAAAAAAAAGCAATAAAAACAAACACAAATAATACAAAACAAATACAAATAAAATAAAATAAAATAAATTTTTGCAGATAATTTAATGAAAATAAATAAACTAATTTTAAAAGATCTTTCATTTAAGATAATAGATAATGGTTTAGTTAACTTACATGAAAATGGATGGAGTGTTCGTACGAACTGATGGGTTGATGGATTATGCAAAAGAATTGTATATGAGGAGTTGCACGTAGCGAGAGTAATCTAACAGTGAAAAAAATATTATACATTTCCTTTTGTCTTATGCTTTAGTCATATGCAAATAGAAAATATCACAATAATCACAATAAGAGATGAAGGAGAGGAATAGCAATTCCTAGACACTTTAAGTTGTTTTTATATAGAATATAAGATGGACAAATACTATTTCTTCAGTTAAAATTTATTATGCATTAAAAAATTTAAGGATCACGATGATATCCTTGGATTTTCACAAGCGACACTTTAATAGTACTATAGATATGTGACATTATTATTCTTAAATCATTTTTTTTTTTGAGAAAATGCAAAGAGCAAAATTTTATTAAAGCAACTAAGAACAAATAAATTCCTCCTTAGAAACATTAATAAAAGAAGGAGGAATACTACTATCATTCAGATCCTTCCAAAAGAAATATGAACTAATAGCAAGGTTAGAACATACATCGGCTAACTTATTACAATCTCTTCTAGCAAAAGAAAAAACAACTTGTTTAAAATCTTTAAGAAAATTTAAATCCTTTGGATTTAGAAATTCTTCAGAAATAGACTTATTATGAAAAGCCTTTTGGAATAATAAAAAAACATTATGATTATCACTTTCTATCATAATTCCTTTAGCATCAAGCATCCAATCCTGGACATACGTTCTCAATGATAGAATAGAGAGAACTTCAACTTGAGCAATGTCCCAGTGATTAATATTGTAACTAAATGCTCCATAAAACCTTCTCTTTTCATCTCTGAAGACACCTCCAATACCGGCAACATAATTATTGGATAAAGAAGCGTCCACGTTATTCTTAAATCAATTGGAAACAAGAAAGATACCAATAAAAATGAGGTATAGGAAAAGCAATCTCCTAAGAAAATTTTTAAATATGAGAGGAATGTTTTACAAAAATATGTTATATATAAAACTAAAATAAAATTTAAACTTATTAAACATTGAATTAATAAAATTATTTAATTTATGGAAACAAGAAAGCTTTGGGGAATAGCATCGAACACAAAAACCACAAAACAAACACAAATTAAAAAAAAAACATTTACATATATTTTAACAAAAACAAATAAATTAACTATAAAAGAACTTGCATTTGAGATAAACACTGTAGAATATCAAAAATGGAAAGGAATAAAAGCATACAACTATCCAACAAGAGAAAAAGCAACTATTATTAGGATATCAAATTGTTGATGTAGATAGATGTCGTGACCTTCTCTTCCCAACCGCTCGAACATCGACTTGGACCAATGTCAAAATCGATGGGAGAACCTTTGTTGCCGCTTCATGGATAAAATGATAATGACAAAGAATAAATTGAGGTATGATTGTTGAATCAAATGTTGCATTTATTAAACATATAAAAAAGGTACACCAATAAAGTTACATTTGAATTAGTTTATTTTATTTATTTTTAATTTGTGAAATATTTATATGATTGTTGATGATGAAAATTATGCTTTATTATTGTTGTGCTCTTTATCTAACTCTTATAAGCTTTTGGGTGATACCATATTGTATAAGATATCACAAGCTTAGAAGATGTGAAGAATTCATTTTTGTTAGAAGAAGTGATTTTTATGCTTGAGAATATTAAAGAAGAAAAACATGGTGAAATATTTTGTGAAAGGAAGGTTAATAGAGAAATGTTCTATCTCTAGAGTCAAGTCTATCGACAAGAATATGACTTGTGTCTATTATAAGAAGTTATAATACATAAAGAGAGATTGTATGGCTTTAAAAAATATACAAGGGAACACCATAAAGGTGACAACAAAGAAATCAAGTTAATAAATGCAGACATAACATCCATTAAATTTGGTTATTTTCTTTTTACGACTTTGTTATAGGGTCAATAATAAGTGGATAATTAACCCATCATGTTCTTTTGATAAGTGTATGACAACATAATTTTCTAGTTATAAGCCATGATATATCTCTGTGTATATGGGAAAAAATGGTGTATCTAAGACTGTAGCTATTAACAATATTTGTATCATGATACATAATGGTAGAATCTATATGTTTGGCTTGGTTGAGACAAATATCTAATCTAATAGTGATTTTTTATGTTTTTGAGCTTTGGCTAAGGTAGGGTACAAGGTCTAACATTATGATGAGATACTCAAATGTGTGCAAAGCTTTTTGGTTGTTATGAAAGTTAAAGAAGTAAGAGGATTGTATATGTTGAAGGATGAAGCTTCAAATGCTAAAATTATTTTCTCACATTCATTGTTGCATTCTATTTTTTGGGAGTAGGGAAGAGTTGGCTTCCTAGCGATATTGAAAATTCCAAAAAAAAAAAAAAGTTCAAGCCCAAGATGATGGGAAGACTTCACGCGGTCTAATAGATTTGGTTAGCATTGCCCAATCTATCCTGATGTCTGGTCATACCATTATAGTATTTAAGTGAGAAGACTACTTCAAAGGTACAAAAATTTGGTGGAAAGCTGTTACGTCTGTGCTGGCTGAATCGGCCCAGCCGGTTCAGCAATTCTATAAGAGGAAGAAGTAGCCCGTCTCCTTCCTCCCTTTTCCACCTATTAGGTGGGCCCCATCCAGCAAATAGTTTTCAAAAGGGAAAGGGGTGGGGAGGCTTAAGCTTTGGGAGGGAAAATTAATTAGGAAACATTTTGTATTAAAGTACATGAAGGAATTAGGGAGTTTTCATGCTTTGATGAATTGGGAAATAGAATTTCTTGGTGCTTGGTCTCTAGACTCTCTCATCTAAAGATTTGGGAGAGACGATCAACCTTTTGAATTGAGGATCACTTGTATCTTGCTTCGTGTGTGTTTTTCTTTGTTTTATTTATTGCAATCTATCATTTTGGGGCTTATTTTGCCTAGATTTTTCTCTAATCTTGTTGTTTTCTTCCAATTAGTCAGAGGTTTGCTTGGTTACTCAAGTATTTCATTAGGGTTACTTGCGAACTCAAGTATTTCATATAAAATTGGTATCAAATCAAGTCATGGGACCGGTGGAGGCTAGTTTCGGCTAATTTCAGCAGTAAAGTTTTGCCCAGAAGGAAGGGAGATTGCTATTTTTTGAGTTCTAAATCTAGATTTTTTATTTGTACAGACTTTAGATTATGATGGTGGCCAAAAAAGAGAGAGCAGGAGTATGCCATCATGTTGAAGTCGGGAGTGGTGTCCATCAGTCTACATACTTATCACTACCCTCAGTTCCAAAAGGATAAAATAGAAAGATTGATTAGAGAGATGTTGGAGGCAGATATAATCAGACCTAGCATCAGTCCTCTCTCTAGCCCCGTTCTGTTGTGAAAAAGAAGGATGGTAGCTGGCATTTTTGTGTGGACTAATGAGCACTCAATAAGGAAACTATACCCGACAAGTTTCCTATACTAGTCATTGACGAGTTGTTAGAATTAAGTGGGACCGTGATCTTCAGCAAGATTGACTTTAAATTAGGCTACCATCAGATTTGAATGAAGAAGGAGGATGTACCCAAGATGACCTTTAGAACTCATAAAGGACCTTATGAGTTTCTGGTGATGCTTTTTGGCCTCACCAATTCTCCTGCTACTTTTCATGCCATTATGAATAAGGTTGTCAAACCTTATCTCAGACAATTTATTTTGGTCATCTTTAATGACATCCAGGTCTACAGCAGGATAGAGTAGAAGCACTAGGAGCATTTTAAAAGAGTATTAGAGGTACTGCCGGAGCACCAGTTCAGGGATAATTTGAAGAAATGTTGCTTTACACAAGCCATTGTAGAGTACTTGGGTCATGTGGTATCAAAAGAAGAGGTGATAGAAAATGGTGACAAAGGAGCATCAAAGGTGGTTATCCAAGTTGCTCGGGTATGACTTTGAGATCCAGTGTAGGCCTGGAGTGGAGAACAAGACGGCAGATGCATTTTCAAGATGCATGGGGTAGCTGCAGACATTGACACAATATATTATGTTGATGCTGGACTAGGAGGCCATCAGAGAAGAAAGAGTTAGAAATGAAGGTTTGGAAAAGATCCGGTCACATTTACTAAAAGAAGAGGGTAGCCACCTAGGGTAATCTTTCGAGGGAGACAAACTACTATATCAGTGGAGATTTGTGATGCCCCGGGTCTCAATCCACATCCCAAACTTACTCCAGGAGTTTCATGGAAGAGTAGTGGGGGGCCATTCAGGCATACATAAGATATATAGGAGGCTAGCGGCAGAACTGTATTCGAAGGGGATGCATAAAGATGTAGAGGAGATGGTCACCAGATGTGATATCTGCCAAAGAAATAAGTACCTGGCTATATCATGTTGATGACTACTACAGCCGTTAATTCTATCTGGTAGAGTGTGGGAGGAGATATCTTGGATTTTATAGATGGGTTGCTTCGCTCAGAGGGGTTTACAGTGATCTTGGTGGTGGTGGACAGGTAGAGCAAGTATGCACATTTTATTCCCCTCCGAAACCCCTACACAGCAGTGATAGTGGTTTCAGCTTTCATCAGGGAGGTGGTCAGGTTACATGGAGTACCTGAGGTGATCGTATTAGACAGAGACAAGGTATTCCTTAGCCATTTTTGGAGAGAGATGCTTAGACTGCAAGGGACAGTTCCGAAGAAGAGTATAGCTTACCACCCACAGACGGATGGCTAGACGGAAGTAGTAAACAAGAGCTTGGAGATGTACCAGAGATGCTTTATTTTATAGACACCCAAGCTATGGGCTAAGTGGCTCTGATGGGCGGAGTACTAGTACAACATATCTTTTCATTCTGCTTCATAAATGACCCCATTTAAGGTGTTGTACGAGCGGAATCCCCCATACTTGGTGCACTTTGAGTGTAGCAGTACTCCCATTTCTTCAGTAGTGGAATACTTGGAGGAGAGGGATCGAGTTCTAGAAGAGTTGAAGAGGCATTTACTTAGTTCTTAGCAAATTATGAAGAAATAAGTGGATGGGTATAGGAAGAATATCCAGTTTGAAAAGGGGGAGAAGGTGTTCATAAAACTTAGACCATATAGGTAGAGGACACTCGCCCACAAAGGAATGAAAAGCTATATGCAAGGTACTATGGGCCTTATGAAGCACTGGAGAGGATTGGGATAGTGGCATATCTATTTAAATTACCCCCATCGACGATTATTCACCAGGTTTTTCATGGCTCTTATTTGAAGAAGGCCATTGGTGACTACAGAACCAACCCCAAGCTACCTGTAATGATAATTGAGGATTTAGAGGTGGTTGTAGAACCCTTAGAGCTGATGGGAGTGTGCCATAAAGATGATGGAACTAAGGAAGTGTTTATCCAGTGGAAGAACCTTCATGACTACGAGGCCACGTGGGAGCCATACGAGAGGACGAAACAGCAGTTTCAAGATTTTTCACCTTGAGGACAAGGTGGCTCTTTGGGAGGGCTATAATGCTACACCTGTGCTGGCTGGACCGGCCCAGCCGGTTCAAAAAATCTATAGGTGGTGGAAGTAGGCTTCCTCCTTCCTCCCTTTTCAACTTATTAGGTGGGCCCCATCCAACAAATAGTTTTCAAAAGGGAAAGGGGTGGGGCGGCTTAAAGAATTAGAGTTTCTTGGTGCTTGGGCTCTAGATTCTCTCATCTAGAAATTTGGGAGAGACAATCCTCCTCTCAAATTTGGGATCACTTATATCTTACTTAATGTGTGTTTTGCTTTATTTTGTTTATTGTAATATATCATTTTGGGGCTGATTTCGCCCAGATTTTGCTCCATTCTTGCTATTTTCTTACAATTAGTGAGAGGTTTGCTTGCGAACTCAAGTATTCCCTTAGGGTTACTTCTGAATTCATGTATTTCCTATCAAAAGTAGACATTTTCAATTATTATAGCTTCTTTATAGCATAACATTTGTTTTGAAGAGGTCACTTGCATTTATTAAATTTTGACGACTTAGTGATGTTTGAGTCCCTTGTGGTTTTAAGAGCTTAGAGTATTAACTTGGAGAAAAATCATACAGAAAATCCAATTTAACTATGACCTTTAGTCAAAGGAAGAATTGTTATAACAACACAAACTAATCTAGAGACACAAATACAGATGTAGATTTATGCATTATCAAGTCAATTTTAGTTTGAATAGAATTAATTTCAAAAGATTCACCCTCAAATTGAATTAAATCAATTTCAATGTCAAAATCGATTCAAATTTAAATAATTATGGAGTTCAAAGCTTAAAACATAATTACTGGCTGTAAAACTGAGCAAATGAGAAGCTTTGAGCAAGGATGTATCAAGGATTGGCTAGTAACCATATTGGAGTGAAAAGTTTACAGAAGCAAGAGATGAGTCCAGTTAAATTAAAAGAACTACATCTCATCAGTATTTAAACTGAATACAAAAACTACTCCATCTTTAAAATGGCTTTTATGGATGCTAAGGAATATGATAAATTTGGCATGAAGGTAGAACGAGGTTATATCCCATAAAAAGGAACGAGTACTACACCACCACCACCACCAACAACAACAACAACAACAACAACAAGCTTTTAACCCACTACATGGGGTCGGCTACATGAATCTTTTTTCTCCATTGAGTCTTGTTAGATGTAAAATTCTCAATTAAATCTAATAAAGAAATGTCATTTTTTATGTTTTCTAACCAATTTTAGGTCTACCACAGCCTTTCTTAACATAAGTCAAATCTAATACATATACTCTCCTAACCAAGTTATCGGAAGGCCTCCATTATATGACCAAACCATCTAAAGTGAGTATATTTACTAGAGCTACTCCATCCTTTTCACGTATATGCTTGTTTCATATCTTGTCTCTAAAAAAAGGGCACAAGAAAACAAAAAAAGAAAAGCATGTTAAAAAAATATATGGATTTTATTTAACTTTGCCTTATCCAATATTAGAAATCAAGTATAATTGAAAATATTATTTTTATGTTGGTCACTAAGGAAATAAAACAGGTACCTGAAGGGTTTAAAATGATGGAGACCTTCTCCTCTAATATGAAGGGGCACTTCAGGGTTTCATTCACAAAACTTTATTTTTTTGAAGCATTTAGCAAGATACTCTCCTTCCTGTACTGCAACCTGGAATACCATAGCATAAAATTAAAAGTGAGATTCATCCAAAGAAATTAGATACCCTATATAAACATTCACAATTTCAACTCCCATGACATAAGGAAAATATTGAACTCAATTACTTTAAATAAAATTTTAAACCTGTGCTATCATAGGGAGCATTTTGACTTGTGAGTCCACCTAGGAAAGAGCTTTCTTAAATCTTTCAATGTCTTGTTCTACAGATTCTTTCATAACATCACCTTCAGACTCTTCCAGCAAATCTAAAAAATCCTTCATTTGCTTGGTCTTCAGATAGAGTGCTACCTTAGGATACCTTTCAATATCTTCTAAGACATCTTTGATTTCTTTCACAGTTAAAGTACCAGAATTATCTTTGTCCGCAACCCTAAAAATTGATAAAATGTCTTCCTAAAATGATATTGGCATAACACAAGTATTAGAACAACATCAAACAAAAATCAAAAGTGCGTGCAACTGCGATATATCTAGTAAGATTTTATTCTGAATTAACTCGAGATCAAAATCAACAAATAACTCTAGCATAATTCAGCTTCCAGATAGACTCTCTAGAAAGCAAATCTATCCTCATACCCCCTAAAAACTTCATGATTCCCATGTCATGGCATACCAAAAGGTTTTAAGGAGCTATAACAACTCAGCACACTATGAATGGGAAAGGGAACAATTATATATATATATATACCTTTCCGATTCCTAATAAAAATTGTGCTCGATACAAATAAGAAAAAAATGACTATCTATATATCCCAAAAAATAGAGGGAAAAAAAGAGAAGACTAAGTTTTATCAGATTGTCAATTTGAGTTTTGTACACGTAACAAACTATAACTTTTAGATTCAAATGAAAAATATGTTTACACATTATAAAAGCTATCATAGAGCAAGCAAACTCATTTGCAAAGTCAAATGCATCATCATCATTAGCCTTGACCCAATTTTCACTATAAAATTTGACTGCAAACTACGAAAATGATGATTTAGTTGAAGACCTAAAACATACCATAAATTTTATTTGAGCTATTGTGGCACAATCATCAAGAGCGTATATATTCTTACACCCAAGGACTCTAAGTCATTTGTTAGTTGCCAGGATATGCCTGTTACCCTTCAACCAAAATGTAACAAGCAATAAAAGTTTTTTTTTTTTAAGGAATGCCCATATAATAATCTCTAAAAACTATCTGGAGATGATTTCAGAGGATGGCCCCAAAAGAAATTACCTGATCAATTTGCTTCAAAAAGTCAAAAATTATGCGACATGTACCAATGCCAGTAGACCAAACATCCAATCCATATGGTACATTTGCCTCTCCCGTATATGAGTTTTCCTTTGTAATAGCATCACCTGACACTTTTACAACTTTGAAGTTTGTTTTTACATCGATGCAATCACTCTGAAACTTTTCTTCAACAAATTGAGTGATCTTCTTGTCAAACCTACTCAAGGAAACACAATTAGAAGCAGTGACTATTGTAAAATAATGCACAAGACCAAGCAACTCAGAAAAATTTTAATTGGAATCTCCTTTGATATAATGATTGAGAGTTATATAGAAAAAGAGAAAATTAATGGGAGTAGATTATAGATAAAAAAAAGAGCTTCAACTTACAAAGTCAAGATATGTTTTCCTGCTTCAATCAATGATAACCTTACAAATTCTAGAGCATTAGGGTACAACCTAGACAAATCTTCTTGTAGAAAATCATGAACCTCTATAGTAAATTCAACAGTAGTTGGACCACTACCAATTACCACAAAATGAAGATTCTTAATCCTCTCTTCTTCACTAAGGTCTGGCAGGCTTGCTTTCTGAAAGCAATTCATCACACTTCTACGGATTCCCTGAGAAACTTCAACATCTTTCCAAACACTTATACTTCTTATTAAAGTTTGCTATTCTTTTTTCAGTTGAATTTAGAAAGCCGGTGTAATTAACTTTGAACTAATAAAAAAAGCTTTGTTTGGGATACTGCAGACATATGATAACATTAATCCAATTATGATGTATTAATTGTACTTTTCATTGGAGAATCCCACCTCATCAGTGCTTTTTAAATTAGCCTCAACATTGAGGAAATACTAGACCTATTTTCTACAGCTAGACAAAAAGTGTACCTTCAAAAAATGACAGTGCTCAGAGACACCAGGAGTGTTGAATGCATTTTGCATAGCTCCAAGAGCAACCACCAAATAGCCATAACCTAGTTCAAATTCACCGTTTCCATCCAAGTTTGTTCCAATGGTTGATCTACAGAGTACGTTTTTGTTTGTTGGATCAATATTATAGCATTCAGCCTAAAAAAATTGGATTGGCCCAGTTTTCTAGAAATATCAAAGGATGAAGAAAGTTTTATCTCAATTAAAAATTTCTCCCAATAACAATTCTGGGAGAAAATAGAAACAATGAAATATCATGATAATTTGAAGCCAGGTAAGTAGAATGGTTACTGAATTAAGAATGACAGAATGCCAAGAACATTTATGCGGACAACTAATTTTCAAAATTATCCATAACATTGTGTAATCTCTCATAGCAAAAAAAATGATATTTATATATATAATAAAAGGACATACATTAATGAACTGATCATCATTCCTACAACTCTCAAAAGAATCATCCCATAGGATCATGATTTTGTCAATAATATGAAAAGGGATTCTTTTGAGCCAAACTTCAATTTCATATCCTCACTACTTCAGCTAAATCAGCTTTGGGAAGTTCTATGTGAACTTTTTTTATATTTCAAATAATTTTCTTGAGAAAAACTCTTTTTATATCCAGTCAGCCACTTCAGAACACTTTCTCTACTCAATATGTTAACCAATAAAAAAAAAGTTATTTTGCCCACAACCTCCTTATATGAAACACTCCTCTTTTATATAGCAGCTAACATAAAATAAAAAAAATCTGTTGACAATATGTCGACTTTTTGGGTGCAAAAAGCATTGCTTTTTATTTTTCTTTCTCAGTAATGCTACAATCCCCAAGAAAATTCACATTTAGAATATGATTTCTTATTACAGGTGTCCAAGCCTTATGTAGCCCCATGAAGAGAGTGAGCCATATATCCACATCAACTTCGAACAAAAGTATTTAAAAAGAATTCATTTTAAGTGTGAATTTATCAGGGGAATGAAGCATAACAAATTTATAATAATATTTAACCAAAAATTTAAAAATTACTATAGCGTCACTACAAAGATTTATAAATATTTTGAAAATAAATAATTATTACTACAATTTTTATACTTTATTCACACATTTAAGAACTTGAACAATTTAATTTATCATGATTTTTTATTATTTTCTTCTATGCATGTGTAGCTACCTACCATAGATCTATGTAACCTACATGCATATTTGATATGACCCTCAAATATAGCTTCTAAATATTTTCAACTACTTGAGTAAGGACATCAAGATTCACACATAATTGAGCATCAATGATGTTCAAATAGAACGATAGTACCACCCCCTATACCACTAAATTGCGTCAAGATTCTTTACTATATAATAATCAATCAAGATGACGCACATCTTCAGACATAAATTCAACCATGCAATTTTGATCAGCATTAACATCAAGTTTAACCCAATCATTAGAGATTTTATTGTCCAATCCATATCTCTGATAACATTAATTCTAAGCAAAGGCCATTCATCATCATCGTTGGGGCATAATGGTACAAAATGGATCTCAAAGAAAACTTCACCCTTAAATCATCTAGAGGACTAAAAGACCCTCAACTGAGGAGTATTTTGTTCCAAATATTATCTCAAAGAAGACATGGCTCATATATCCACTATAAGCCTCACACAAAGTTATCAGAACACACTTCACTCAATTGCTTATATATACTCCTTCATGATAGTAAGCAACTCACTACGAAAACTTACTCTTTAATCCCTAAGGGAAAACCCTGTTGACTTGGTTTAAACTTCACTTCAAAGGTTGGTCTGCAAACCTTCTATTTTATTTCATTGTTTATAGTACACAATATCAAACTCATGAAAATCTATCCACCCAAATCTAAGAATATCAAAGATCATTTTAGACACTACAATTTGAAGTCATCTATAATAAGTCATCCATAATCATTGACTAACACAATTCATGCTAAGTTTTGTGCATCTTCATGCATGAATCTATCACGTTTTGTTTAGATCCATAAAGGTAGACCAACTCCTCTTCAAAGCTCTTGGCTTTCCATCAACCTCAATGAACTCTTGAATCCTCCACTAAGTACTAGGGAGCACTAAAGAGGGTCTCCCCTAAAGAAAGGTATCTCGATAAATTCTTTTGAGTATAACATGGTGGATTGGTAACAACCTATAAAAACTATTATTCCCAAGTAAAATAAAAATTGTAGCAAGCTTCAATCTATTTCATCCTACACTTGCAAAATAATGACAAGGATAGCAAGGCCCCGAAATACTCCATCATCAAACTCTAAAGGACATCAAAGGTGTTTCTTCATCATCTGCACTCTTTACAAAACTCCAAAGCATTCTCTCTGAAAGTTCGTTAGGGATGTTAAGCCCTATTGAACTTAGTCCCAAGCTAACCAAGAGGGGGGGGGGGGGGGAATTGGTATTTTAAAAAAAAAAATTCAACAAAAACAATATCACAAACCAAATCACACCACAAGAAAAATAAGTGCAGAAATTAAAGTGCGGAAGCAATAAAACAATAACACAAAAATTTATAGTGGTTCGGTCAACTTGACCTACATCCACTCCTTGGAGGCACCCTCCAAGTATTGCACTACAAAACGTGTCTCTTCTTTAGCCCCCACAACCAGGCGGAGAAGCCCTCACAAAGAAGTCCTTTTTGCCACCCCGGCAAGGTAGAGAACCTATCTCCTTTTGCTTCCTCCTGAAGCTGGCAGAGAACCACGATCCGTTGCCGAAAACCTTACCTCTACTGACCCTTTCACGGACGAGAAACTCTAGACGATGAAGAAGCAGAGCGATCCTTGAAGCACCATTGTGAATCCCCTCACAAGCTCCCCCTCACAAGATCCTCTCTCTCTCTCTCTCTCTCTCTCTCTCTCTCTCTCTCTCTCTCTCTCTCTCTCTCTCTCTCTCTCTCTCTCTCTCTCTCTCTCTCTCTCTCTCTCTCTCTTTCTCTCCTCAAGGTCTTCTCAGGTCAAGGCAACAACAAAGATGTTCAAAAATGTTGAACAAGAGCTATTAAATAGAAGAGCTTCAAAGGAGCTCATTAATTGTAAGTTGCCGACTATATCGTCCAGGATGATATTGACATCATCCTGGCCGATCAGTACAAATCTCATGAGATCGGACGGGGCACCGCCATGAATGCAAGATGGATGATTTGAAAATTAGCTTGATCGTCCTAGCCGATCTCACAATCGTCCAAACCGATCAGTTCAAATCAGAGAAAAATTGTCCTGAGCACCGCCCTGAATTCAAGCTGGTCGATCCCGATCATCCAGGAGCAACTAAGATTTTCGAATAGATCGTCCTGACTGATCCTGCAATCATCCAGGATTATGTAATCGTATCAATCATTTTTAATTACTTTCTTGATTTGTCTGATTAATTAAGTCATAATTGTGAATATCATCCAGGACGATCCAAGATCATACTAGCTGATTTCCAAAAATACAGAAGACCTTAATTATTTATGACGGTAATTTCTTTCTGCTTTGAGCTTATCATCCTGGCCGATACACATATCATCCAGGATGATCTGTTAATGACAGCTACCTTAATTAAGAATCCTGATTAGAGTCTCTGTTTTGAACTCAATCGTTCAGGACGATCAAAGCATCATATAGGCCGATGTGAGCAAAAATAGAGATTCTAAGTCTCTCAAGTGTGTGTGTGTAGGGTTACTTAGTATCAGTCTCTTTGACATTACAAACTGACTCAAGAAGAGAAAAAAGTAAAATACAGACTGACTCAATCCTAAACCTACGCAATCTTGAACTGGCTTTATTTGTTCGTCCGATCTTTGATTCCTGAAAAGTTAGAAGTAACAGGCAGTCTAAGTGAGTTAAAAGTGTTTGTCAATCATCAAAACATATGTCATGAAAATAGATTTGCAACAATCTCCCCCTTTTTGATGATGGCAAACACAAGTAGGAAAAACTCAGTAAAAATAGCTGTTCATTAAAATTTCAAAGTTACAAGCACACCAACTTTTCCTACCACATCTTACTCCCCCTTTTGTCATCACAAAAAGAAGGTCCTTGACACACATAAAGAAAAAGGAAAAAACACAACAGAAACTAAAACAAACTACAAGACAAACTATAGAAAATTGAAAACAGAAAACAAGAAACTAGAAAAATGAGGGATCAAGATCATCAGATGGAGGTGGAGGTGGTGGAGCCTGGTGAAAGTAGCTGGCTAGCATAGTAAACTAAGCATTGAACCAGGCGACGTCCTGGTCATGCTGCTGCTGGTGGTGAGTAATGTAGCTGTCAAAATTGGCTAAGTCCTCTGTGCGGTGCTGCTCGTAGCGGGCCAAGTCCTCAGAATATTGTTGCTCCTGTGCAGCAACGTAAGCGTCGAAGCAGGTCTCCCAATGATCAAACCTCTACACTAACTGGTCAAGGTGTGAGTGTTGTCTAAGCGGAGTAGGATCAGGAACAGGAGCGGGAGCGGGAGCCTCCTCCTTCTCAGCCCCACGAGGTTCCTCATCCACTGGGTGGAGACGAGTACTGTGAAGGGTATTGAAGGAGCTATTTGAGTAGAAGAGAATTGGGAAGTTAAGAGGAGTAGGATATTAAAGTTGGTATTTGGTTTCAAGGACATAGGCTATGAGGTGTCCTAAAGCTAGATTGGGTTTCCTCTTATGACTTGGATCACAAATTAAGGTTAAATGATCAATGTACCAAAAAATTAAGTCAGCAGAATTAAATTCTCTATGAGCCATAATGTAAAAAGTAGTCAGAGAAAGTAGAGGAGTGATGTGGATTCTGTCCCCGGCTTTAAAAATTGTGGAGGTGCGAAGGACATGTTGGATTGTCCTAGCATCTTTAGCTAAAGAGCTAGTCTCTCCAACATGAAAAGGTGCATTGGTCTGGCAAAGAAAATGATTTGCCGTGGACCAGTCAAAGTCAGGATCTGAGACTATTATATGTAGCTTATCCCCGGTGGTGGATAGTTACAAAAGTTCAACACAGTCCTAGTATGTGATTTCAACCGGGTGTCGATTTACATAGGAGGTCAGGGCTGTGAAAGTCGAGTTTATGCGAAGATTTGCAAAAAAGAATTCACCAAGAAGCTCAATATGAAAGGGTACAGTGAGAGAAAGAATGAAATAAAGAGAAGTGTGAGCAAAGAGATCCATTACCGGATACGAAAGGTGGATAGGATTGATGATTCTGGAGACAGTTATCTCACATTCTTTATATTGATGGTAAGCAGCTTCATCTTCTGCCTCCCTGAAACGAGGGTCAATCCTAACCCTCGAAGAACTTCCAGAAGCTTGTCGGACTCTTTTCCCACCAGCCATAGCAAGAAATCAGTAAGAAATCACAAGAGAAGAAGAGGTGTGAGGTGAAAAAACATGGCTGGAATGGCCTGAATTTAAAGAAACAACCGAATTGTCCAGGACGATCGTAGAATTGTCCAGCATGATTTGGTGCAGTTATTACGTACAGGCCGATTGGTCAAAAAGGCGGTCCGATCATCCGGGCCGATCAGATATCGGCAAGGACGATTAGACAAAGGCGATCGTTCCGAGGAGTCAAGCCGGACGACCATTGAAAAAAGCAGATCGTCCGGGCCGATTAGGTGTATCGTCCAGGATGATGCACAATAATTGATCGTACTGGCCGAAGTTAAAACATTTTAAATCTGTGTCACGTGTATCGTTCAGGACGAACAGTGGATCGGCCAGGATGATTGTCCAATAATGGATCATTCGGAGCCGATTTTAAGGATTTTAAACATACTGACACATGGATCGTCCAGGATGATCCAGTGTATCGGCCAGGACGATGATCATAAAATGCATCGTCCAGGACGAAGATAATATCAGCCAAAACGATCAACATGATTGCAACAGAGTTCGATCAGATCATCCAAGACGATAATGGATCGTCTAGGACAAAGAGTTGTAGTAAGCACAGAAAAGTTCATCAGATGGAAATTTGAAGAGAATTTGTCCTATCGTCCAAGACGATAAAGTATTGGTCAGGACGATGAGACTAGAATTTGAAAATCAATGAAGGATGCTGATAATCAAAGCCCTCAAAAATAAAATAAAAGAAAAGCAGATGAAAAGAAAAAGAACAACGATAAAAAGCTAAAAATAAATAATTTTAAAAGAAACCAAATATTTTGTTTTTTTTTTTTTATATATATATATATATATATATACATATATATATATATATATATATATATATATATATATATATATATATATATATATATATACATATATATATATATATATATATATATATATATATATATATATATATATATATATATATACATATATATATATATATATATATATATATATATATATATATACATATACATATATATATATATATATATAATATATATATATATATATATTATATATATATATACATATATATATATATACATATATATATATATTATACATATATATATATATATATACATATATATATATATATATACATATATATATATATACATATATATATATATATATACATATATATATATATATATATAGTTTTGTCAAAGTAATTCATATGAGAATTTCTCAAATAATTTAAACTTTAGAGTTTCAAGAGATCAATAGGTTAATAAATTTCAATCGGAAGAAGGTAGAATATCCGATTCTGTTAACCCTAGATCGGACATCCTTCAAGGTATAAATTGTCTTTTGAAAAATAGAGGCCTAACTCATAATAACTAAATAGGATAAAAAGAAGATCCATTCAAAACTTGTATACAAAGAAAATATCTCATAAATAATATGTCAAAGTAATTTTTCTCAATCATGGAATTTGAAATCAAGCCTTTGAAAATCTCACATAACCCATAAGTTCTTCTAAGTTTTAAAAGTTTTGAAAAGAGAGGATAGCATGCTTTTTAGTGGGCTCATTTTATGCCTCTTGAATCTTTGATTGGCTCTTTGAGCATCGTTTGATTTTTGATATACATTTGTGTATATACTTTTTATTTCAGTTTTGGCATCTTTGCCATTTTCCTTTTTATCTTTTGCAAGCTCAATTCTCTTTTGCAAAATCTTAAAAGAAGTTCTTAGTTATGAGCATATCTTCTAGATATTAGAGAATAGGAGCACTCTCTCTAACATAGGGAAGAACTACCCAAAAAACAAAACCAAAAATCATATGATCAGTGCAAAGGCAAGATAATTAACTTGAGAGATATATAAGAACTTTGGATATTATGCACAAGATAGATTTTTGTAGCAAGATAAAAAGAATCTTAGTTTCAAAAATAATTGGCTAAAATGAGTTAGACATTTGTTTAGAGAAGAAAATTATACCACTAAACAAGGTCAGAAGGAGGGAAACCATCAACGGTATTCCTCCCTTTAACCGATTTAGAAATGCTAAACATAATCTCTAAAACTCCAAAATTTTAAAAGCTTGAAAAGTTCATCATATGGAAAGAAAGCAAAGTGAAAACAAAATAAAATTTAAAAAAATACAAACAAACAAAAACTAGCACACAACCAAAAGACTAAAACAACACTAATTTAAAAAAAATTTCAAGAAATTTTATAAAGCAGCATGTTTAAGCATTTATGAGCTTCGAGCCTCCATATGTCCATTTTCCTATGCTCCCACGAGGTCTTTGGTGAGAGCACACCTATAAAATTAAAAAAACAGTCAGATTTATGAACCCAACCTGGTTTGGGTCCCTTCTTACAAAAAGTATAATACATTGTAGGTGTGGTATGCTGTGAATCATGTACCTTAGGTCTCCACACCCAATGTGTGCTATGGTGAATAGTGCAAGTGTGTGAGATATGTCCTAGCATGCCTCAAGAAAAGCATCTAACTCCAAGAAAAGAATTTCTTAAATGATTTGAGTTATAAGGCCTCTTCTTAGGTCTTTTCTTTTGATCAAAAGTAGGCGTCATCCAAGTTTTCTTAAGTGTGTTCATTTCATTTTTAATCCTCAAGTTTGTGTTTTTTTTAACATCATTCTCAAGCCTCAAGTTTTTTTCTTTCTCTTTAGATTTTTTGAAATCAGATTCAAGTGATGTGTGTGAAACTTTTAATGCATCAAGCTCATTAATTAATTCCAAATGCTTTTTGTTCAAATCATCAAATTCATCAAGAAGAGCCACGTGATTAGAATCAATTGTTGAATGATCTTTAAGAATAACTTCGTACTCTTTTTGCAAATTTACAAGTTCCAATTTTAAGTTAACATGAGTCTTCTTAAGTTTTTTGTATGATGCATGTATTTTCTCATAAATCTCAAACAATTCATCATAGATTGGTTTAAATACCGCATCCTTATCACTTTGCTCAAGATGATCTTCCCCCATTAAGCACAGGTTTGTAGTCTCTTCCTCTGGTTCAGTCTCAGAGGAATCAGTACCAGATTCTGCCCAGAACGCCTTTTGGACTCTCTTCTTGTCCTTCCGAAACTTAGGTTTCTCCTCACCCTTTTCCTTTTCTTTGCTCGAGTGATCTTGAAGTGTAGGACAATCGATTTTCACATGTCCAGGCTTCCTACATTCATAAATAACAACATCAAAAGATCCTATAGATTATTTGTTATCCTTACCTCTTCTACAATGATGCTTTTGCTTCTTCCTTAGAATGTTTCTGAATTGCCTTGAGATGAAGGCAACTTCATCACTTTCAGACCCGAAAGATTCATAATCCGATTTGTGCGCCTTCAGTGCAACTGTTTTCTCCTTTTTCTTCTCACCTGCATCAAGATTTCTTTGATTCACTCCTTGCTCGTAAGCAACGAGTGAGGCAAGTAAGTTGTCAATTGAATACGTGTTCAAATCCTTAGATTCAGTTATAGCAGTAATTTTTGCATCAAAAGAGGAAGGTAAGCATCGTAAAATCTTATTTACTTTTTCAAAGTTTGAAAGCTCCCTTCCTAATGCATGTAGTAAAGTAACTATCTGAGTAAACCTAGTATACATGTCAGAAACAGATTCAGATGATTTCATACAAAAAAGTTCATAGTCATGCTAGAGAATATTCAAACGAGATTGTTTCACTTCATTGGTTCCTTCATAAGTGATACATAACCTATCCCAAATTTCTTTACCAGTTTTGCAAGTAGAAACACGCATGTAATCCTCAGATTTAAAAGCACAGAAAAAATAGTTCAAATATTTTGCATTCAATTGGGCTAAATCTCTTTCATCGAAAGTCCATTCAGTAAAAGCAACTTTAGTTTTAACACCATTAATTTCACGAGAAGGTGGAGAATAACCTTCTTTGATAAGCATCCACATGCGATAGTCAGTTGATTGTAAAAAAGTATACATGTGGGTTTTCCAGAAATCAAAAGGTAAATTGTCAAACATTGGGGGTCATGTAATTGAATAACCTTCAGTAGTGTTTCTATTCCCAAAGTTAGCCATGGATCTAATTTAAAAAGTTTTCAAACTCAGTTTTTATGAATCCTGCTCTAATTCGACTTGAAAGTTTGTTAGGGATGTTAAGCACTATGAACTTAGTCCCAAGCTAACCAAGAGGGGGGGTGAATTGGTATTTTAAAAAATTCTTTTTAACAAAAGCAATATCACAAACCAAATCACACCACAAGAAAAATAAGTGCAGAATTAAAGTGCGGAAGCAATAAAATATTAACACAGAAATTTATAATGTTTCAGTCAACTTGACCTACGTCCACTCTTTGGAGGCACCCTCCAAGTATTGCACTACAAAACATGTCTCTCCTTTAGCCCCCACAGCTAGGAGGAGAAGCCCTCAAAAAGAAGTCCTTTTTGCCACCCCGGCAAGGTAGAGAACCTATCTCCTTTTGCTTCCTCCTAAAGCTGGTAGAGAACCATGATCCATTGCTGAAAACCTTACCTCTACTGACCCTTTTATGGACGAGAAACTCTAGATGAAGAAGAAGCAGAGCGATCCTTAAAGCACCCTTGTGAATCCCCTCAAAAGCTTCCCCTCACAAGATCCTCTCTCTCTTTCTCTCTCTCTCTCTCCTTCTCTCCTCAAGGTCTTCTCAGGTCAAGGTAGCAGAAAAGATGTTCAAAAACATTGAACAAGAACTCTTAAATAGAAGAGCTTCAAAGGAGCTCATTAATTGCAAGTTGTCGATCAGTACAAATCCCATGAGATCGGCCGATCAGTACAAATCCCATGAGATCGGCCGGGGCACCGCCCTGAATGCAAGATGGATGATTTAAAAATTGGCGTGATCATCCTGACCGATCTCACGATTGTCCAGGCCAATCAGTTCGAATCAGAGGAAAATCGTCCTGAGCACCGCCCTGAATTCAAGCTGGCCGATCTCGATCGTCCAGGAGAAACTAAAGTTTTTGAATAGATCGTCATGGCCGATCCTGCGATCGTCCAGGATGATGTGATCGTATCAATCATCCTTAATTACTTCCTTGATTTGTCTAATTAATTAAGGCATAATTATGAATATCATTTAGGATGATCCAAGATCGTACTGGCCGATTTCAAAAAATATAGAATACCTTAATTGTTTATAGTGGCAATTTCTTTCTTCTTTGAGCTTATCATCCTGGCCGATACACGTATCATCCAGGATGATCTGTTAATGATGGCTGCCTTAATTAAGAATCCTGATTAGAGTCTCTGTTTTGAACTCGATCGTTCAGGACGATCAAAGCATCGTCCATGCCGATGTGAGCAAAAATAGAGATTCTAAGTCTCTCAAGTGTGTGTGTGTAGGATTACTTAGTATCAGTCTCTTTGACATTACAAACTGACTCAAAAAGAGAAAAAAGTAAAATACAGACTGACTCAATCCTAAACCTACGCAATCTTGAACTAGCTTTGTTTGTTCGTCCGATCTTTGATTCCTGAAAAGTTAGAAGTAACAGGCAATCTAAGAGAGTTAAAAGTGTTTGTCAATCATCAAAACATAAGTCATGAAAATAGATTTGCAACACTCTCAATCGGTGTTGTCCCCTATACTAAAATGCCATTATCGATTGCACCTTTTTATGTAGTTTATACACCTGCTCTTCAGCTGACATTTTTTTCATACAGCCTTACAGGCCTAAATACTCATTTGCAGAGTTAATTTCATCTCCTAGACAACATTATGTTCATTCATCACCTACTCCTCAAATGACATCATTGTGTACTCTTTAAGTGGCTTGTTATCTACTCTTTAAATGGCTTTATAACTTTAATCTTAACCAACTTGTTGCTTTCATCACTTTATCAAACTTTATCACCCACTCCTCCATCAGTTATATCGCTTTCCCATCACGCAACTTATTTTCTTACTGATGATGACAATAAAGGAAAATTAGATACTATTAGGATTTGGTCCATACTTATGTTAGTTTTTTCCATTAAACTTAATTTGGGTTCTTATATAGATTTATGTTGCCTATGAAGTCTATAAATAGATGAAATAGTCTATAATTAGAAGGGGAAGACAATCAATAATGTTTTTCATTTGAATTGATCTAAACTATTATTTCCTCCCCTCTCTCTCTTTTTCTCTTATAAGAAGCTCAAGGAGCTTACTCTTCCTCCCAATATCCTATAGATAGTAAGAGAGAGAGAGAGAGAGAGAGAGAGAGAGAGAGAGAGAGAGAGAGAGAGAGAGAGGATGATAATGAAAAGTAGCCAAATTCCACTCACAGAGAAAATTGTAAGAAATATTTTTAATTCAATTCCTTTTGTAATTATTAAGATTAAGCTATGACTAATATTTAATGAAATAAGATTATAAAGATAAGACCTAAATAAGATAAATTAACTGAATTCCAATTTAATCCTATCTAAACTAAATTTAATCCAAAATTTAATTCAAAAATAAAATTATCCATCATGGTAATTAATGAAAAAAAAAACAAAAACCTAATTTCTTGTGTTATATCAATTCATTTGGGCTTTAAGAAGCTCTTAGAAGAATTTTACAAAGTTCCATGTCTTAGAAATTTGATTTCTATGATGAGTTAACGAAACTAGTTCATGTAAATCTTTATCATGAGGTTTGAACACAAGAATAATCTTAACTCTTATATTGCTCAAGCACACCAAGATTTATGTTGACCCGTGAAGAACATCTCATCAACACTAATGTCAGAGTTTTGACGGAAATCATAGTCAACATTGATCTCAAGCAATCATTATAGATTTAGTTGTCTAAATCAAATATCTAATAACACAAAATTCAAGGCATAAGGCCTGCATTGATCCATCCATTATCATAAGGGAATCGTTAGTGCCCAATGCTCTAACATATAGCTAAAATATGGTTTGTCTTAATTCTCTAACCTTTAATCAACTAGAGACCCAGAGTACGCTCAATCGATGAGCATTTGAACCAACAATTAATCTTTGGCACATTGTGGTTCACCAATCAATGATGTATCTCACCATGCTACAAAAATAACATTCATCCAAATGTATTAAATACCCTCAAAGGGACAAAGTAGGGGACTATCTTTGACCTTTCACTTTCATCCCCAAAGGGGCACTCTTCTGAAATAATTTCAACTCTTATTCACATTCAAGCTCAAACACTAAGCTGACTCATCAAATGAACTTTTCGTACCAAAATCCCAAGATCATCTTATTGACATTTTGTGTTAAGTTAATTGCAAATAAAATACTATGGGGCTATTTGGTTGCCTAAAAAAAGAATGTAGTCTAAAATGAATGTAATATTCAAAGAATAATATGGAGTTGTTTGGATGATTGTAAAAGTAATGTATGATATTACTTTATTTTTGTTTCACTTAAAAAAAATAAATATAATGCAAAATGCAAAAAGGTTTTGGCCGCCGGGCGGGATGGCCGACGGTCAACGATGAAGGACAGGTGGTCTTTTATCGGCAGGTGGCTGGTGGTAGACCAGTGGCAACGATGTCTGGTAGCAAGTCATGGTCGGCAACAAACAGCTAGCGGTGGTCGGCCGGATGGTAACCACCAACCGGCTATAGCCATCAGGAGACGATGGAGGTGGCGACCATTGGTGGCAATGGCGATGAGTTTGCAGTGTATTTGAAAATCGCCCAAATATGAAGAATTCCAAATACACTGAATTTGAACTGGAGGGTGAATTCCAACTACATGAAAATTTTACTTTTCATTCCTTTTGCTTCAAACCAAACACCAATATTTTCAAAACCTCTGCATTTTGAATACTTTAAACTCCTAATGCAACAAACAAAATAGCCACTATATTAGTCTCAATGAAATATATCTATCCAAACTCCACAGCTATTGAAGACAATTTTGAGCAAGCAAAAATATTGTCTCTTTGTTTAAACAAAATTTACAAATTTAATGTAATTACTTCACACTAAATTTATTTAAGTTTTGTTTGGTTTGAGTATGAGCTTAGCTTAGCATTGATTAAGCACAAATGACAAAAGTACATTTTCCT
This sequence comes from Dendrobium nobile, assembly GCA_022539455.1. Taxonomy (NCBI): domain Eukaryota; kingdom Viridiplantae; phylum Streptophyta; class Magnoliopsida; order Asparagales; family Orchidaceae; genus Dendrobium; species Dendrobium nobile. Next base: position 1,381,140 of record JAGYWB010000027.1, read on the forward strand.
AAGCTAGTCTTAGCATAAGGTAGGCCTTTACCTCTACGCATACTTATGCATGAGTTAAACTAAGCATGACCAACCATTAGTTTGTTTTACCACATGAATTATAAATTCCTACATCAAGCATTCACTTTGAATGCTAATTCTACAGTAATCTTTTATATCTAGGCTCCTAGCCATGATATATGTCTAATGGATGTATAAAAGAATCAAATAGATTTGATGGTATGTTTATACCTTTCTCATGATATTGCGAATTGGCTTGACGATGCTAGAAGGCTCAACTGTTCCACATGTAATGCTTGGTAGCAAGGTAGTGAATGCAAAGAAGTTACAAAGTGAAACAACCCTAACATCATACAAGGAAGTGTCCAAATATTTCAGGAAACTTGTGCTAGCCCAGCCAGTTCCAAGAACAAACAATTTCTTCTTGGGACCTACATGAGCATATTAAAAACTTGGGATAGATATTGCATTATCATATGTAACAACACCTCCTCCACTAAAGAACACAAAACCATAAAGTAAATGCAATTTATTAGAAACCAATAAGAGATGGAGTCGACAGCAAAAGCAGGTAATCAGATACGAGATCAAAAATTTTCTACATTCACCAAATGCTGCAATAGATCAAAGGCTAAAATCTGGGATCCATGAGGGAACTGAACTAGACGTTTTGGAAAAGGACATCTTTTACAAAATTTATTGGCCGAGGAGAAATTTTGTTTTTGAAATTTTTGAATTTTTTTTTTAATAAATTTAAGAATGAATCCAATCTAAAGCAATTCACCATTTAATTTTATTCAGCTTTTCATTGATTTTGGCAAGTGTTAATGTATTTTCTTTCCATTTAATTCCATTTAACCAAATAAAACCCAAAAAAAGAGAAATGATGACTAGAAAAAGAAAGTACAAACCTGACGGCGACAAGAACGACGAACTTATAGAACCCAGGGTGGCGAACCATTCTCGCCGCCTGGTCAGAGAATGCTGTTTTCCTCATCAAACACTTTCATGGACAACAAACAAATTCAAGATGAGGAGGAGGATTTAGTAGATGAAACGCTTGCTCAATTACAGACAGCTCTAGAAATAAACTTTTAAGTTGAATTGGGACGCACATTCTTAAACATGCCTCTGACCCCATTCGGAAGTATATAATGTCACAACACATAAAAAATATTTTTCTTCTCATAATTCTATTTATTTGACTTATAGAACAAGAAAAGAGTCTGCCGCCAGCATCGCATTGCGCACCCCAAAACCTACGGAGCATTTTAGGGGCCATTTTCTTTTTTATTAAAGTGGGTGCAACTATGGGTGACAAACTGGTGATTTGAGAATCGTCTTCCAATTTTCCTGGAGTTTAAACGGAATGTGGAAAGAAGTGAAAAGAAACCCCAAACACGACAAGACGCATTTGGTGCATGCAGAGGAACGAATAGATCAAAATCATCAACACTGACCGACAAAGAAAGATCTTACGGTAGCAAACTTTGTTTAGTACTAGTATAAATGCACATACACATGGTGCATGTAAATAAAATTTTTAAAATAAATAATATATAACAAAAAGATTTATTATATGACATATTAAAGATATAAAGTTTTGTATCAAGATGAATTTTTATATTTGTATGAATATAAATGATTTATAATTTTATTATACATGAATTAAAATTAATTTTTCATGGTATTATATATATAATTACATCCAATTTAGGTATATAATACAATTTAAATTTATTTCATTTATATTTGCTAAAGAATCTAATGAATTTTATCTTGAAGATAAAAAAATCAAGTGTTAAACGATTGAAAAAATCACAAAGAAATGTGATTTTTTCAATAGTTAGTGGAATTAATGAAGTTAATCAAGGTTGACGCATAATCATTAGTAAATTTGAAATATTTGAAGCAATTATGCATAAAATTTTAAATATTTGAAATTTCAAAAATAAAAATATGCATAAAATTAATTTTTATTAGCATTACAAATTGTAACAGCATGGAACATTAACAATTGAGAACAGTCGTAGCAAAAAAAAAATAGATGCAAAAAAATAAATTAATAAAACAAAACAATTGAGAACAGTCGCAACAACAATGGATGAGAGTGTTTGTGCTAAAATGTGGGGGAATTCATTAGAAAAGTATAACTATAAAAATTACTAATTATCTAAAGTTAAATTCTAAATAATAATAGTAAATATTTTATCATTTTAGTTAAATTAGAGAAATAGGTAATTTCAATTAGGTAATATAAATTTTCATCATTTTTTTAAAATTATTTAAATAGTTAATTCTTATTTATTTAAGTTAAATTATTTAAAATCTGCAAAAAAAATGGGAATCTATTAGAAATCCTGATAGAAATTCACCAGAGAAAAGCAGTCAAAAAATTAAAAGAATAATGTAGATTAAAGTTATTACAGATGCTATTATAATGGAATCATAAAGGTGCGGATTACCTAGGGTGATCAGCAAAGAGATATATGACAACCTAAATTCTACCATGTAGAGTTACACAACTAAGTCACAATAGAGATTAAGTCATACAAGAAACAATTTAACTAAAAAAGATAATTTAATAAGCAATAAAAAAGATGTCCCAAAAAAAACATAAAAGTAACTATTATTTAAGATAACTACAACCGAGATCTCAAAAGAAAGATCAAAATATCCGGTTCAACATATGCATCATAAAAAAATAATAATGCAAGATTAGTCCATCAAAAGGATCTGCAAAAAAATCAAACAATATGCACTTAGATATAGGTTGTGAGCTTTTGGAGCTTGGAGGCTCAACTCCTGGCAATTGTAGCTCAATTTCACCACATACAACTTTTCTAAGCCTGAGAACAATGTCCTGAACAACCATCTCATTGAACAAGTAGATAGAGCTATTCTCAGCTAGGCAATTTACGGTGGTTGAAGCCTAATTCATTAAGACACTGACATCAGAAGGAGGAGAACATTTTAAATCCATCTTCATAGTCATTTTCTTCTTTGAATAAAAAAAAATAAAGAAATTCAATAAGATTAATAAGAAATACAACAAAACAATGACTGTAGAAATAAGCAAATGCTAATTTTTTCCATAAAAAGCTTACCTTTTTAATAGCAAACAAGCTGAAGAAGATGAAAGAAAAGACCGCAACACATAAGTCTACAATGAGTAATAATTTATGGTTATAACATTTTATAATAATTCTGGTTAAATCATATGAAATGTTAATATCAAATAACCCCTAAATCAATGAAATCTAATCTTCCCCTGAATTTAAGAAACCTTCGATTCAATTAAAAACCCAACAAAAACTGCTTGGTAGGATTTTATTTAAATTTAGATTTAATCCTGCTCAAAATCCACCACCAAATAGCATCTTCAATCATGCCTTAAAACTGCAACCAAATAGCCCCTTATACTAACACGTTAGAGATATGATTTCTTTTGGGTTAAGTATCACTACAACACTCACGTAATAATGTTGAGTAGTGGAAAACCTATTTCAGAGAAGATAAGAAAAGAAATAAGGAGTAAGGTGCTAAGCTTTGCCTTAGTTCCATCCTTAAGCAGATCCACCCACATGTTCTCTTGCGATGATGCACACACGTAGAGGTTTCCCTTAGATGAGTGGGCCATGCAAGATGCTCCGGTACTTTTGCAATATCTGAAGAATCATTGGAGGAATTCCTAACTCGGTGTTAAGCCTGGGAGAAAATTAGCGTCGGCGAGTGAAATCAATTCCAAAAGAAGTTGAAGAATGCAAAAAGCAAAGAAGAAATTGAAAAAAATTGAAGAAAGTAAAACCTTTGAATGTTTGTTGTATCTGGCAAGCAATTAAAATTTGGAATTAAAAAAAAAAAGTTGAACATTTGGGGTGTATTAAAATAGGTCATTAGAAAAGAAATGAGATAACATTTCATTGCATCATCTTCTCTAAAATTAACAATATGAAAGGTAACTTTCTTGACTTTAAATTCTTCTTTTCAAGTTCGTCCCTTGAACGTGACTGCCTTCTCCTCAAAATTCCTTCGTACTGCTTCCCATTTAAATAAATAGTCTCCTTTTCCATTTCGAAGGGTAAAGGCATTCGAGCATGTTTCTTTCCAAGAAATAGAGGATGCACGTGATGGAATGTATCTATAATTTTAGCAATAGAACAAATGGGCTGGAATATGATTTATCAACAAATATGAGTTCTACGTGATTCAAAAAACTATATTACTTTATTTAAAAACAAATTCGAAGGAATGCTGATTTGCAAAAACTATTTACAAAAGCCTGAGGCACGTAGGCTACCAGTATACCATGATACCGATCAGAGAATGAATATGTTGCACATGGTTGTCTCCACATTAATGATTCTTCTATACATTAAGAATTCATTGGAGGAATAGCTTTAGGGATTAGTCTCCACCAGAAAATTTTAACTCTTGGTCTCAATTTCAACTTCTACATCCATTTCCAACTTACATCTTCTTCTTCATGAAGGCTTCTTTGATAAGAAATTAAGACTGCTAAAGATTTACCAGAATATTTGTATATAATTTCCATCTCTTCTCCCTGAATTCCTACGTTAATGGGGACTGAAGAGATCAGATTTACTAACTCCTTGCCAAAAGTTTGATTCAGATTTTGGATATTCTAGCTTCCATTTTGAAGAAAGAACTTCAAACAATATTGATCATCTTGTAAATTGGAGACATAAGTAGGCCATTTGTCAATAGATTTATCAAGGATCCAAATATCCTTAGTGGTGTTGATGCTCTCACCATCCGAAACTTTCCATTTAACAATTTGTTGAAGGAATTTACCACCATTGTTTATGATTTTTCAAGTTGGAGAACTCCCTAACTTTATTTCAGAAAAACTGAAATTCCTACCATACAAATATTTCTAATCTAGAGCCATGTATAGTGAAAACTTCAATATGGAATGCAATTGACCCTAATTAAGCCATCACAAGTATATCAATCAGGGCTTTTTTTAAAAAATATCACATATCTTTAGGTCAACTGATGATAGACATTAAGGAGGGTTATTGGGTTGCAATGAAATAAAGCATACCCAAGATTCTATGATAAAAAAAATCATATTCTATGTAATGTGTTCATAAAGCCACCCTATATTCTTTTCTTTAGTTGTTTTCTTCATCCCAACAGAAGAAGAAAAAAACAAATTTAAGCTTTAAAATGATGATTCTAAGATGAATTAGTTGCTACAAATATACTATGATTAAGTCCAACTGAAAGCAAACCTCAATATTGTACTACCAAAATATTGCTCTATTGCAACTGGATCATATGAGCTGTCGCAATTCGTTAATAACCTGGTGCCAAACATTACCTTGTTATTTCAGTGTTTCGCTTCTTTTAATCCTTTTGCAACCCTCCCTACAGCATGACCTTGAACATCTTTGCAAGTACATCCCAACTCCTTTCAAAACCCCTCATATGCCTCTGTTGTGAGCCATTTTTAGTCAAGTTTATTCTCCTATCTTTTATTAATGAACCACGCTATACAAAACTAAAAAGTTGAAATGATTCAGAGAGCAGTATGTAAACACAATCAAGTTTCCATAAACATGCTTTATGCATATCGTATGTCTTAAACTAATAGAGGTTATCTTTGCTACTCTCTATTTCAGTTGATAGGATCCCTACTGCATAAAAAGAAAATAAATAATATCTTAAATCATTAAACCAATGAAAAAAAATATAAAAGTTTTTTTTTGGGTATCCTATTTAGGAAGGATTTATGAAATTCAAGTTAAATCCTATAAAATAATATTTTAAGAAATTTAAACCCAAATGTTTTGTTAAATCATCTTACCCTCAACCTTTTTCATCCGGGCTTGGGACCGATATTGGCGGTTTTTAAAAAAAAAAATAATATTATTTTTACATTAAAAAAATGAACTGTTCTTACGAAGAAGAAAAAATTAAGAACATTTGAAGGATCAACTTAAATAAATGTTGAATCTCTTAACGTATTAAAGAATAAATTTAACAAAAGGAAGTATAAATGAGCCATGCCTCAGAAAGTTTATTAATTTTCCAACAACAAAAAAAATTTGACATAGACATGTCAAACATAATTAACAAAAATAAAAATTTTACAATTACCAAGTTCAAAAAATAAACTTCTTAGGAACGTGCAACAAAATTATCATTGTATAGTAAGTAATACATTATCATTTGAAAGACCTTCTGAATAAAATTTAGAAGAAATTTTAATTTCCTAACCAAAAGGGAAAAGATAATCAACAAGCATCTACCATGACGGAAAACATGTTATTGTAATCATATAATTGCATAAAAATGTTTAAGATAAGTATATTGTCATGTATTTGTAATTTAATTTTTATGATTGAGTAAAGCATAAGCAGACAAAGTGACAAATTATTTTTGTAGGAGTTAAAACATGTGTCAAGTTCAAGAAAAAGTTCATTATTAAAAAAAGATATGCAACATAATTTTCAAATCTAACTAATGTCATCAACTCTTAAAAATCTATAACCTGCAATAAAAAAAAATAGAGAAAGAGAGAGATAGAGAGAGAGAAAGAGAGAGAGAGAGAGAGGGAGAGAGAGAGAGAGAGAGAGAGAGAGAGAGAGAGAGAGAGATAGATATATCGAGAAATAAGAAATAAAGATCTTGAGTATCAAGAGTAAAATATGTATGTCAAACATAAATAAAGATGAAGGTTTGAAGAACTTCTAATTTGATTCTCTTAGGTTCGATCTAAATAACTTCATAAGATTCTTTTCTTATAGATTGAACTGTAATTGAACAAAAGGTTCGATTGCCATATTATTTATCTTGAACCTTTACTAAGAATATCAGCTCAAATATTTGTTATAATGTTATTATAATCTAATATGTTGGATGCCTATATTAGAAACAAAATAACATATAAGCGTATGTATATATAAGTTAAAATATAGAACGACATAAAAAAATTTTTACCTTTATTTTCTCTCAAGCCAATAATTTGTTCAATTTCATTATTAAAAACTAAAAATATTGCATATGAACTAATATCCTCAACATGCAATTTGATAAGATACATGAACAAATATTTTTGAAATATGTTATAATGTTTAGATTTTTTATTTCAAATAGGATAATATTATATAAATATTTACCTCAAACTATATTCAGTGTTTTCTTTTGAACATTTAGAACATTTTGCAATACCATCAATAATAAAAACTTTTGATTTACATGTAGTGCATGAATTGTACCATAGATTTCCTTCTTAATTAAGACCTTTTATTAATACTCTTGTAGAGTAGTACTTTACCCGAAATGCACAAAAAATAATTTATTAAAATGAAATAAGAATAATAATTGAAAATATTTATTACTTCCCCCAATGAATATTCAGATGTGTTGATATTTTATAGATTTTTCATCCAATATGTATCAAAAGAAGATGATGTATGTTGATGAATTTTTTTATTGGACATTTAAATTGAAAATTTTAATAAATAAAAATAAAGACTGTTAGATTAAAATTTTTAAGTAAAACAGTGAAACTTTTATACAAATCCTAGAGTTCTTTTGATGATGACAGATTTGGATTAATTTCTAAAGTTGTTGATTGCATTGTTGAGAGTATGAAATCTAATATATTATAAATATGATTAAAATTAGAAATATATATATATATATATATATATATATATATATATATATATATATATATATATATATATATATATATATATATATATATATATATATATATATATATATATATATATATATATATATATATATATATGGTAGATGTTCCATTAAAATATTTACCAATGATGCCTTTTGCTAAAATGATTATTTTTTCATTTTTTTATTCTTCCAATTATTTCCCTTCTACTGCTGCCAATCCTTCCCATAAAGTGAAAGTACAGACTTCTGACCTATTAAAAATAGAAAAATAATATTAGATACAATAAAATATTTTTTAAAAAATTTAAAATAATATGCATTACATACCTTAAGTTAAGAAATTGTAAATCTTGTTTGAGAATTTTTTTTTATTAGTCTGTCTGTAGATCATCCAAACTTTAGAAAGATTCAAAACTAATAAAATGATATATGCAAAAAAATATAATTATTTATTTAAAAAAATATGTTAAAAATAATAAATATAATTTTAATTACCTGAAAGAGAATTTGGATTTGACTTTATATCTTTATTTACCGATACATTTTTTCATACTGACTTTATATCATCGGTGATTGCAACTTGTATAACTAAAAAAAACAAAAGGCAAAGCCTACTAAGAAGAAGCTAAAGATTCCTCCTTCACCAAATCAACAAATGAAGAAGGAACCTTATCAAGCAAAAGATCCTCCAAAAAAAAGAGGAAAAAACTCCAAAGTTAGCTCGTAAGTCCGCTAACTTATTACAATCTCTCTTAATACTATTAAAGATAAAACAATTATAATCATCTATAAAGGAAAAACTTTTTATACCTTTACCTCCTTTTCTGAGAGCTTTATGAATGAATTTGATGATATTTGCATTGTCACATTCAATAATGATTCCTTTGAACTCATGTTCCAATCTTTGATGACATCTTTAATAGATGTAACGGCCAGAAACTCTAGATAAGTGATGTATCAGTGGATCACCGGTTTACCAAAAGCTGCTATCAATCTGCCTTTACGATCTCTAACAACACCTCCAATGCCTCCTTTGTAAGATGATAATAATGTTGCAACAACATTTACCTTTCTCTAATCGGGTCGAGGAGAGTACCAACGATTTTCCAACAGCGTTAGCTGATTAGTACTCAACCGACCCGTCACATTAAAGTTAGGAACATAGGAAGTTCTTGTATAGCTTATCGCCTCAGCTTCAATGTACACCGAGCTCTTTCCCTTTTTCCCATGAACAAGTTCATTTCTATCTTTCTAGGATAGGTATATTGCATTATATAACAAGTTGGATAAAAAAAGATTTTGTGATTCCAACCACTTATAAGTATCTTCCTTAGAAGACAGGGAAGGTATAACAAATTCGCAGTTGTTCAAATGCTGAATTATCTCAGTGATCTTTGAGCATTTACGAAGCAAATGGTTTAGGTTTTCGTCCTCATTACATCTTCTTGGGCATTGGTCATAATTTTGAATTCTTCTATAAGATAAGAAGGAGTTTGTAGGAAAGGCATTACTGAGTTCCCTCCACAAGAAATTATCCACACGGGCATTCAGTTTTAATTTTTTCAGCCATTTCCAGTTTGTACTGTCAGTGGATAGTTGAATATTATTCCCAGCAGCCATTGCAGTTACAGTATTCCCAGATTCCTTGTAAATAAGATCTAATTGGTCTTTATCAAATTCAAAATGAATTTGAATTATGCAAATTAGATTGATGAGTTCATTTACAAAAAATTTCTCAAGTTTTGTAACTTTCCATTGACCTCCCGAGATAAAACTATCAGCGATCCTTGAATCAATCATCTCATCTTGAGAATTTACAAAAGTAGGTTATTTGGTGAGGCTTTTGTCCAGAATTCATATATCTTCAAGAACATCCACTGATTTACCATTAGCTATGTCCCATCTCACAATTGGTTTACGGTATTTGCCACCATTTTTTATTATCTTCCGGACCACCGAACCAAAATTAGTTCTAGTTCCAGTCTTCCAGTAGGAACCATATCTCGGGTGAATGGTTTTATGCAATAAAGATTCATCATCCTTCATGTATCTCTAAGCTAGTTTGGCTCTTAAAGGACCCACTTTGTTGGAACAAGAATGTATCCCTCTACCTCCATTGAGAATTGGTTCACACAATTTATCCTAACAAACATAGTGCAGACCATGCACATTATTCATCTTATTCCAGATAAAAAACTGGCATAACTTTTCAATTTCTTCAAGAGTAGCTCTAGGAATAAGAGATAAAGTGGAATGAAAAGATGAGAGGGAAAGGATTACCGATCTTACCAAAGGTATTTTTTCAGGCAAAGAGATGAATTTAGTTCCCCAGCTATTTAGCTTCAATAAAATTTTGTCTAAAATGAATTCAAAATCCATTTTAGAGAGCCTTCTTAACGCCATATTTGCTCCGAGATAGTTGAACTCCTTGACTTATTTATACCCCATAATGCCTGTAATCTTCTTTTTTTCCTTCTATTGATAGCTTTTCCAAAAAGAATTCCAGATTTTCTTGTGTTAATTATTTGCCCAGTCCAACAACAATTCCTTCTAATAATGGTCTTTATCATTTTACAATTTTTTTTTTTTGCTTTAGCAAAGAATATTACATCATCTGCATGTAGCAAATGAGTAATCCTTGGACCGTTATGGCACACCCAAACACCAAATGATTCCTTTTCAACAATAGCATTAGATCAAAGCTGAGAGCAAAAGATGAACATATAAGGTGACAAGTGACAACCTTGCCTAGAACCACATCTAGCATTAATCCAGTTAGAAGGCTTTCCATTGATCAAAATAGAAAAAGTGGGATTTTGAACACACTCCAATATGAGTTTAGAAAATAAGCTAGGAAACCCAAAGTATTCTAGGATTTTATTCAAAGTAGGCCACCCCATAGACTCATAGGTTTGTTCCATGTCCAATTTGATAAAGACAAGTCCTTTGGCAGCTTTAGAGTGTTTGAACTTGTGGAAAAGTTCATAAGCAATCAGAATATGTTCTTGAATTGACCTCCCCTTGATGAAGGAAGCTTGTTCTAAGGAGATCAGCTTTGGATTTACATCATAGAGTCTATTGAGAAGAACTTTAGCAATAACTTTATAAATTGTATTACAGAGACTAATCGGTCTGTAGTTATGTGCTGATTTTGGATTTATAATTTTTGGAATTAACACAATAATAGTTTTTTTCCATTTCTTGTTCATACTAGATGTAGTAAAAAATTGCTGAATAGCTGTCCATACATCGAATTTGATGATGGGACAATAGTTTTTAAAAAAGGAATAAGTAATTCCATCCTTAGCTGGTGCTGTGAAACCAGTAGATTCTTTGATGGCTGTTTCCACGTCCTCAATTGAGAAATCCTTACAAAGTAGTTTTTGTCTTCTATCTCCAAAGTTTGCTGGTTCAACGACCATCCTTCTAGCAAGTAGCTTCTTTTGCCCCATTTTTTCTTGAAGAATTGAATTAAAACTTCTTCTATCTGATTTTGCTCCTCTACCTCCTTCCCATTTTCATCTTTAATACAATAAATGAGATTTGAATTTTTTCTGGCACTAGCTGTTGAATGGAAAAATCTGGTATTTTGGTCGCCTTCACAATCCACTTAACTTTTGCACGTTGTCTCCACCAAGTGCTTAAGCGAGCCAAAGTAGAATTTAACTCTTCAATTTTGTGGTTCAGTAAACAAATATCATATGAAGGCAACATACCAACCTCAGCTTCTTTTATTTGAAGCTGTAAAATCTCCAATTTAAGAGTATCCTTCAATTGGTTCAAGTTTTTCAGTTTGGCCTTTCTCCAAAAAAATAGAGATTTGAAAGTTCTTTTCAATTTGTAATTGAGAATATTATTCACTGAATCGGTGTCCTTCTTCTTCCATGCTTTTTCCACCACTGCATAGGATGTTTGGTATGAAACCCAGATATCCTCAAATTTAATTGAACTTTTTTTTTGGAGCTGATCAAACAAGTTAAGAAGAATTGGACAATGGTCCGATGCAATCCTAGGAAGATGTTTCACAACCAAATGTTGGTTGATGTTAATAGCATTAGAGTTGACAATCATTCTATCAAGCCTTTCCATGATCCGGTCCATCCTTTTCTTATTGTTGCTCCAAGTGAACATAGGACCAACATATCCTAGCTCATGTAAATCATTTGTAGTCATGAAAGATCTCTTATCTTTAGGCCCCATTGAAAATAGGAATCTTCTTCCTTCTTTTTTATCTTCTTTAGAAAGAAGACAATTGAAGTCTCCACCTATAACCATAGGCCCATCAGTGGAAATGTGTGGTTCAAGACCATTCCAAAGCTCTCTTATTTTGTATACATCTTTCCTGCCATAAATAGTTGTTATCCTCCATCTTCCCATTAAGGGGATATCCAATTCTCCTATGATGAATTGAGGAGAATAGTCAATTATACAGAATTTAGCCAAGTTACTCTTTCACATTACTAGGACCCCTCCTAATAGCCCAGCCGAAGGGACATAGTAGAAATCCCAACCAATACCAATCAAAGATTCTATTTCTTTACTATCAATAGATGACAATTTTGTCTCTAATAAACCAGCAAAAAGAACATTATGGTCTTTAACCACTTCCTTGAGGTATAGAGAAACCTTCTTCTTTCTAGCTCCTCTACAATTCCAAAAAATTATTGAATTCATTTTTGGATTAGTGGTAAAAGTCTCCCCCCTTTCTCCTTATCTTCTCCATCTGATCTTCTATTTCTAGTCATCAGCATCACTGTGCCAAGACCTTTCAATTGCTTGATGCCTTTCTTCTTGATTATAGATGATTCTCCTTCAAAGCCTGTTGGTTATACAATAATATCACATGGGGTGATCATTACTTCTTCTTGAGCATGGGACTGGACCTTTTTTATGATTCCTCCTTCTTTATCAATTGTCTTCAGCACATCAAATTTGTTGTTAATAACATCAATTCTACTAACAGTAGAATTCTTATCAAGTAATTCTTCAAGTTTTTTACAGGCATCCATTCCATTATAACAGCTTTGCCCTTTTATGGAAGATATAATCTTCCAATCCTCTGTATCCAGTCTTGAATTTTTTGGACCCGTTATAGCATCTATCACCTGTAACTTGTCTCCCTTGTTCATAATAGTTTATGTATTTCTGTGAATAATCACATCCTCAGCAGCTTTGCCATGATTTTCTTCCAAATTTCTACCACCTTCTATGGCCACAGGAGCTCTATATCCTTTATTAGATATAGCTTTAGAGAATTTTTTCTTCCTATAATCAACATGAATCCAAGGACCATACCCTTTCTCTTTGTCTTTATTGATTGCCTGAACTTCTGTAGCTGGATGAGAGCCCTTTTTGCCTTCCACAAAATTGCACTTACTAGTTTGATTTTCCACACTTGGTATGGATTGTTTGTTGACTGAAACCTTCTTTAAACATTCTTCTTTTAAATGACCAAGCATTCCACAGTTGAAGAGAAAAAGTGTGAAATCTCTCATACTCTATGCTTTGATAGAATTTACCCAATCTACCTTCTACCCAAACACCCAAAGGTAATTTTTCATCAAGTTTGATTTGCACACATACCCTTGTGAATTCCCTTCTACTCCATTGGAACATGTTCACATCAATCAAGCATGAACTGCCCACTATGGAAGCAATTCTACAAACATGCACCTCATCCCAACAATATAGAGGAAGATTGGGCATACGTATCCAAATAGGAGATATAAGACCTTTAAATGAAGATGGGGAGAAGGCTATTTTCCATCTATCCATGCCCACAATATTGCCGTTAACATACCAAGGTCCTGAAGAAATAATTTCCTCCAAGGCTTCCAGTTCTTCAAAGCACAAAGAACCCATCCTAAGCCTAGTTGAGTTAAGTAGGATTTCCCAAAAATTCCCCATTGCCTTCTCAGCTCTAAGCTTATAATATGGAATGGAACATTATCATTGAAATCATAAGGGACTTTTTCAATTTATTGGAATTATCCATCTCCTTTTCTGTATTCAATTTAACAACACCATCTTCTTCAACAAAGTCTATGCCAAAGTCCAAATCTGAAACTTTAATGCTTTATTTCTTCTTCCAGGCATTGGTCTCAGTATTTGAATTCCCTGTGTTGGAAGTTTCAACATAATTATTGAAATTGCAGTTTCCCAACTCTCCAGTATTACATTCTCTGACAGAGAGTAGGTTAGATTTGATTTTGCTCGAATCTGTCCTGTTCTGCTCTTTAAAAACTACATTTGTATCTTTTGTTTCCAGATCATCAGTAATCTTGATATTCACGGTTGAGTTCGGAAATCCTTTTGGATCAATCTCCTCAGTTATTGCCGCATTACCACAAGAAGAAAGCATGCACATTACTGGTAGAGACGAATTGACTAACTGAGATACCAGATTCGATACACGTACTCCTTTAGGTTGGATACTAACATCATTCTCAATCAAGATGTTTTTCCCTTTTCTGACGCAATCAATTTTCTTCTTAACAATCAATGCTCCCTCATTAATTACCAGTGGACGCTCTTTTATGAACCAATGCTTGCTTTCTTTATCGCTTATATTTTCTCCAAAAGCCGGTGTTGACGAGTTTGAATTAAAATGTGAAATCATCATGGATGATGATTTGGGTGGTTTGACATTGGTAGCGACTCCGGCCAGAGGAGGCCGACGATCCTCCGACGTCATGATCAGGTTTGCTGAAAACCCAGGAAGATGTAAATTCAAAATCGCCTAGCAATGGAAAAAACAGACCTTCTCTCTCCATCCGGGATCTTACATATATATTATTAGAAGATAATAAAAATACGTACAAATTTAATTTCCTTTTTATCCATTAAAGTAAGCTTCTGAATCATTCCTTGTCCAGATTTGAACATTCTAATAGCTTCAATTTGTGTTATTACAGCAGTAATACTCCAATAATGTTGATTTAGAGATAAATTCTTGATAAGACTTGTTGAATCAATTAAGTTTAACTGATATTAATAGAATTACAAATTTAGTCATTAAAATTTATAAACAAACCTTTAGATAAATATATTATTATATAAAAGTAATAATAATTTATAACTTAATTTAAATGTATCTACATACCTGTTGATTATTTGAAAGATGTGAAAATCTATTTATACATAATATTTTTTATGTAAGAACCGTGAGTAGAAGTGTATTTATCCAGTATAATAAGTAGCTTTCTTATACTCATTATAATTGCCCATGTGAGAAAACATTATATGGAAGGTAAATCCCAACATTAGGAATCGTTTGACCTTTTGTTTTATTGATAGTCATTACAAAGCATAAACATACTATAGATTATTTTCTCTAAAATTTAAATGGAAGAGCTTCATCATCACTTGTACATAATGAAATCCAAGGTATCATAATTGTTTTCCCTGAGAATTACCCAATGAAAATTTGTTCAATAATCACATTATTTTTAAATGATTTGTAAAACATTCGTGTTCCGTTGCACAAACTGTTTGAAGGGTCAAAATTTCTTAGTAACATTATTGGAAAATTTATCTTAAGAATAAGAAGATGAGGAGGAAGTCAATTGGTTTCATTGAATTTAGAAATTCAATTTGATAAAGATTATAACAATCATCGGTGACACTATCAAAGCTAAAATACGTAAACTCATCCCCTAAAAAAATTAATAAGCTTTTGATTTATCTTATCAATATACTCATTTTTAGTTGAAAGAATTGACCTTTCCATAATGTATTCCAACGATGAAAAAATTTTACATAGAGAAGGAAAAATAGTACGTATTAATGAATCTTCTTAAGCTTCATTATTTGAATATTCTATCACCATTTCATTTGGAATATGCACCAATTCATCTTCGATTTCCTCTTCATCTTCATTTCCAATTCGAAGAATAAAATCACTGAATAAATGATCTTTTCTTGCCCGCATATTTTCTTTTAACTTGAAAACTTCCATTTCTTGCCATAAGTATGACTTAACCATGTTGTAGCTAATAGTTTCTGATCTTGATGCACGTCTTACAACTGGTAATACTTGTCAGAAATCACCTACAAATACAATAACTTTACCATAAAAAGAAATAGAACTATTCATAATATCTTTCATAGTTCTATCTAAAGTTTCAATTGCTGTTGGTTCTACCATTGGAGCTTCATCCCAGATTATAAATGCTTGATTATTTAAGTAACTGAGTAAGTCCACTTTGTTTGGTAACTACACATAATGACATTTCTGTTGAATTTTTATGTATTTTGAACCTTGAATGCGTTGTTCGACCTCCAGGCATAATTGAAGCGGCTACTCTTGACGTAGCTATTGCGATTTTTATATGATCAACATTTCTTAAAGTTGAAAGAATAGAATGATACAAATATTTTTTACCTGTACCTCCAGGATCATCTATGAAGAACACGCCATTACATTTCTAATTAACACGATTGATAATTTTGTCAAATATGTTCTTATGATTTGAATTGAGTGTATGTATTATATTTATATCTTCAACTGGAGTAATGATATTTTTCTATTCAGATATTTCTCTATTATTGAGCTCATCATTTAAATAACTAAAGATCTCTTCGACATGTGGCAATAAAGGCAAGTCGAAACCATCTATGAACTTTCCCATTATCACAAGAAATAAGTTAAAATCCAATAATATTTTTGACACGCAAGCATCATAAGAAATATCCTTAATAGATTGATAATCATGAGACAAATCCTTGTAGTAATCATTCTACAATTGAAGAACATTAGTTGGCTTGCAGTAGATAAGAAGAATAACAAATAATTATCTAAGCGCATTTGGCATTTGATAATTTGAAGCATCATTTAAGCAATCTGATATATAAGTATATGTTTCCAGTAAACCATGCATTTCTATAGCTTCTTTAAAAGTAGAGCATTGGGTTCCATGAACTCGTAATAAATCTGAAAATGATGTTTCTCCATATACATGATTTTACTAAATTATGAGATAATATCTTTCACCATCTAATGAATTTGTTATATTGACACGACCGATTTGCTCATATTTTTTCCTCCTATTCCATACTTTTTTTGTTTTATCCCACACATATTTTTCAAGAATTTCTCTATACAAATACTTCTTTGCCTCTGAATTAGTTTTATTGAGATTAAAAAACTAAGTCAACCAAGTTCTTTTTTCTGATGTCGGTCTATACCATATCAAGTAAATTTTGATTGTCTTTATAACAAAATGATTATTATTCTTCTAAATACAGTTGTAAATTACATACTGATGGATACATCTCATTTAAATCAAATTCAAATATTAACCATAGTGCTTCTGGTGCTGATACTCATCTTCCATCTTAATATTATTGAATTTCATCAAAATCCCGTTCTCCAATTTTATATGAAAATGATATTGAAAGTTTTTGATGTCCCTTATAAATATACTTCATTGCTTTGATACCAGAATATATCTCAACATTTATGTGATAATTATATCTAGATAATAGATATGGATTGTAAGGAACTACCCAACAATTATCTAAGAAACAATTTCTTACTTTTACTTGATGATCATCTTGTCCTCTTCAATAAATTGGATATGAGTCTTCACCAAATTTTGTTTGATTTGAGAAAGATCTGGAATATTTATTCTTACATAATCCATTTTTCATGCAAACATTATTTTGTTTAAAGTTCCACAGGGACCATGCATCATATGTTTTACAACATACACATGTAGACTCTTATATTTTGAAGGAAATGCTAATTCTCCAGATATAATTCTATTAAACTGTATTAGAACTATTATCTTAAATACAGTATTCAAAATAAATTAAAAATGAGCATGTGGAAGTCCTCTTTTTTGAAATTCAATAATATATACACGGGCAGCTACAGTACCAAAAATTAACTTCTTAAAAAATTAATCCTTTAAATCTCATAATTTAGCCCTGAAAATACGTGTTGTTAGGTTGGGTCTATCTTGTGATGTTTGACCTGGCTTTAACTCATTTTGAATTTCTTGCCAATCAGGATTACATGTCATTGTTATGAACAGGTATGGTTTTCCGAAGCATTAACAAAGAGCCATTGCATCTAAATATCATCGTCGCATATCACAAGGTCCGCTAATGAATGAAGGTGGAAATATAATTCTTTTACCAATATTATTACTTTGTGTTTGGGAATAGAATTGGATATTGCAAAGGGTCATAGCATCCAAAGTAATGCTTGATTTTACAATATGTACCAAAATGTGAAGTTAATATGATATCACATTCAATGAAACATGTACTTTGTCATTCAATCCATATTGCTGCTACTTGGGACACTGTCGATGCATTATAAAATCTTTAATCTATTCTTCCATCAAATCTAATGAATATTTATAAGTTTTCTAAAATATCTCTATTATCCATCAATTTCTTTATTAATTCCTCTAAAAGATTTAAATCTTCAATAACATTCATCTTATTTTTTGTTTCATCATCAGTGTCATAAATATATAATTGGAAATAATATGAACCATTTGAACCTTTTGTAATAGGAGGTCGACCGTGATAAATTTGACCTTCATTTCTAAATATTTGAATTCTTTATTTTGCATTTACCAAATTATATCTATATGGGCTCTAAAAGATTTGAATGCAAATATACTATTATATGTTATGATGTTATTTCTAAATTCTTTTGAATCAGGTGAATAATTCAAATAATTGATCTGGAACATTTGTCGGAGCAAGCACAACCTCTCCATTATAACAGAAAAATGTTGGAGGTTCAAATTGAAATAGTCTTGCATTACAATAACAACATGAATGTTGTTGTTTAAGAAAGTGTAATTCTGACAAACTTGATTCGTAATCAAAATTAAAATCATTGATATTAGATGCTTCTATATCTATTTATTAAAAGATAAAACATATTAATTATTAAGAGTTATAAATTAAAAATAACATAATAATTTTAGGTTAGTAAAAAGAAATCTGAACAATTTGATGTTGATGATAAACAAGCAATTTCTAAATTAGAAAACTATTTTTTTTCTTTTTCTAGCAATATATTCATATCACGTAATTTTTTTTTTCTTCAATAGACATTTTAGCATATCGTTGACTTTGATATTCTTTTTTTCTTTGACCCTCCATGTCAAATATATCTATGAAATTTTTTAGAAATATTAATAGATTAAATGATAAAAAAAAATGGAAAATAATTAAATGAACAATACTCTTAAGCATTCTCTTGCAAATCTATTTTTTCATGGAATATGATTTTGATGATAGGAAACACATCTGTTTCTTCTACGACTGTCTTGCCTTCTAATATTTCAAGTCCACAAGATCAGACTACCATTTAAACCAACTTAAGATTGGGTAGTTAAGGTCTTAGTCAGTTTGTAACCTTTTTCCCTTTCTTGATTCTATTATAAACGAAGTGGTTCTTAATGCTAAGTAACTTTGCATACACACACACTTGGGGGAATTTTTTATTTAGAGTTCTCTGTTTTGGTAACATCATCCAGGATGATCCTAATATCTTCTTGGCCAATCAACTAAAAATAGAAACCCTAATTAGGGCATCCTGGTCAAGGCACCTGTCATTGAGCTCATCTTCCTAGATGAAATTTGTATCGCCCGGGATGATATGCTCAAATCAGAAAGAATCAGCCTTCAGATCTATTTAGGTATTATTTATTTTTGGACATCTTTAAGGAAAGAAATTAAGGCTTTATTGATACGATTACATCATCTTGGATGATCGCAGGATCGTACGAGATGATTAGTTCAAAAGCTTTCATTATTTCTGGATGACCACATATTAGACCACTTCTATTCAAGGCGATGTATTGGAAATTTTTTATGGATTTAAACTAATCGTCCTGGACGATTGTGAGATCGGCTGGGGTGATCAAGCTATTTTTTAATCGTCTAGACATCCCTTCAGTGTGATTATCTAGATGATATTCCTTGATTTGTACTAATCATACAAGATGATATGTCATCGTCCTGGACGATATGAACAAATTTCTTCAATTCGACCCAGATCGTCCTAACTGATTAAGCTTAATTTGCACTGATCGTACAAGATAATATTTATATCATCCTTTACGATAAAGTTGACAAGTTGCAATTAATGAGCTATTCCGAAGCTCTTCTATTTAAGAGCTCTTGTTCTACCCTTTAGAACATAATTTATTGCTTTTTTGACCTGAGAGAGCCAAGAGGAGAGGGAGAGCAAGGGAGAGAGAAAGAGGATCTTGTGAGGGGAAATTTGAGAGGGTGTTCACAAAGATTGCTCCAAATAAGTATCCATCATCGTCTTCTCTAGTCATTGTCCTTAGTTCTTTGAAGGTTCTAGAGATGTAAACTTTAACATCAGATGAAGGTTCTCTGCCTGCTTTAGGAGGAAGAAAAAAGAGTTGGGTTCTATGCCTACCTTTGTAGGAAGTAAAAGGAGTTGTGTTCTCTACCTCACCTAGGTTGGTCGAAAGGAGATTTGTAAAGGCTTTTCTGCCTTGCTGTGCGGGCTAAAGGAGAGACACTGAGTTTAATGCAATACTCGAAGGGCACCTTCGAGGAGTGGAGTAGGTCGTGTTGACTGAGCCACTATAAATTTCTATATTCTTTATTACTTCTTCCACATTCTAATTTTGCACTCTAAATTTATGTGGTGAATCATGGTTTTGGTTTTAAGATTTTGTTTTGATCAAAAGATTTTTTAAAATACCAATTCACCACCCTCTTGGTTAGCCTTGGGACTAGCTCATAAGGGCTTAACATCCCTAACGAACTTTCAAGTGGTATCAGAGTGGGATTCATAAAAATACGTTTTTGAAAACTCTTAAAAATTGATTGATGACTAACTTTGGTAATCATAATATAATAGAGGAATATTCTATTACACGATCACCTTTGTTTGATAATATTCCTTTTAATTTTTGGAAAACTCGTATGTATATGTTTTTATGTATGCATGGTTATCGTATGTGGATGCTTGTTAAAAAAGGTTATGCTTCACCTTCTCGTGAACTTAATGGAATAAAAATTGAAGTTCCTTTCACTGAATGGACTTTTGATAACAGAGATTTAGTACAACTAAATACAAAATGCTTAAACTATTTTTTTTGTGTTTGACATTTGAAGATTATATGCTTGTTTTAACTTGTGCAACTAGTAAAGCAATTTGGGATAGATTGTGTGTAACCTACGAAGGAACCAATGAAGTTAAATAATCTAGGTTGAATATTTTGTTGCATAACTAATAACTTTTTTATATGATGCCTTCATAATCAATTTCTGACATGTATACAAGGTTTATTCAAATTGTCACCTCATTGCATGTTTTAGGAAGAGAGCTAATAATTAGAAAGTGTCAATAAAATTTTGAGACGTGTGCCTTCTTCTTTTGATGCTAAGATCACTGCAATTACTAAATCTAAAGATTTAAATACTTATTCTATTGATAATTTATTTGGATCACTCATTGCTTATGAGCAATGGGTGAATCAAAGAAATCTTGATATAAGTGAGAAAAAGAAGGAGAAAATTGTGGCACAAAAGGTCAACAACACATACACTGATTCTTTTGGATCTAAAAATGATGATGTTTCCTTCATCACAAGGAAATTTAAAAGCTTTTGAAGGAAGAACAACAAGTATCATCAGAACTGGAAAAGAGGTAAGGATAGAAAAAATTATAAAAGTTCTTTCAATATTATTTGCTGTGAATGCAGGAAGCCTCCACATGTTAAAGTTTAATGTCCTTCACTTAAGGAGCACCCAAGTAAGGAGAAGGGTGAGGAGAAACCCAAATACATGAAGGACAAGAAGCAGTACAATAAAGCTTTCTGGGTGGATTCTGCATCTTACTCATCTAAAACTGAAGCTGAAAAATAGATAACAAATTTATACTTAATGGGTGATCATCTTGATCAATCTGATTAAGAAGAGGTATGCGAACCAACTTATGATCAATTAGTTGAAATTTTTGAGAGAATTCATGCATTATATAAGAAACTTAAGAAAAAATATGCTAGTTTAAATTTTGAGTTTTTGAAATTGTTAAGAGAGCATAAATGTTGAAGTAAAGATCACACTCTACTTGATAACAATCATATGTCTTTACTTGATGAATTTGATGAGTTAAATAAAAAGAATTCTAAATTAATTGTTGAACATGATTCTATGAAAGCTTCCTACACCTCGCTTGAATCTTATTTTAAAGCTTATACTAAAGAATCAAAGCATAAAAAGCATTGTTCAAATATTTGTAATGCTATTTTAGAAAGTGCTAATTTGAGGTTTAAAGCTAAATTGAATACACTTGAGAGAAATTAGAATACATCAACACTTGATCTAAAGCCAAAACCTAAGACGAGGCATTATAACCCAAACAGATTAGTAAATCCTTTCCTGAAGTTAGATGTTTCTCATGTAAGATGCTAGGACACATTTCACACACTTGCATTATTCACCAGAGTACACATTAGGTTTGGAGACCAAAATTGCATGATTCATATCATAAAATACATGCATTGCATTATTCTTTTCATAAGAAGGGACTCTAACCTGTTTGAGTTCCAAAATTTGACATTTGATTTTTGTATGTGTATTCTCACCAAAGACCTCATTAGAGAAAATGGTACATAGACAGTAGAGGCTCGCATCTCATAAATTGCTTAAACTTGCTGGTTAATAATTTATGGATTGCATGCTTGCAACTCAGTTGATTATTGTTATTGTCTGCCTTAGTTTTTGTGTTAGCTATTCATATTTGCTATTATAGTTATTTATTCATTGGTTTCTTTTTTGCTTTATGATATTTTTTCATATTTTTTATCTTTTGGAGATTTATAGCCAATGTTTAAACATCTCTAAATCAATAAAAGGGAGAAACACCGTTGATGGTTTCCCTTCTTCTAACCTATTTTAGTGGTGTAATTTTCTTTTCTAAACAAAAGTCTATCTCAAATTAACAACTAGATTTTGCAATTATATTTTTTTCTGTCTTGCTATAATAATCTACCTTATATATATAAAGCTCAAAGTCTTTATATAACTATCAAGTTATTCAAAATCATGTCATTGTATTTATCATATAATTTTGAGTCTATTTTGTGGTTTATTCTTCCTTATATTAGAGTGAGTTTTTCTTCTCTAATATATGGAAGATCTACTCACAATTAAAAATATTTAAGAGATTTGTAAAAGGGATCTAGCTTAGAAAAATAATAAAAAAAAAGAGTGGCCAATGATGCCAAAAAAAATTGATGTGCAATGATCACCAAAAATTGAAATATACACAAAGTGTATCGAAAATCAAAAGTTGTGCAAAGTCCACCATTCATTTGAAAAGAGGCATAAAATGAGCCCCTAAAAGACAAGCTTACTTCTCTTTCAAACATTTAAAACATAGAAGGATTAATGTGTTACTTGATATTTTCAAAGGCTTGATTTCAAATTTCATGATTGTGACAAATTACTTTAGTATATTATTCTATAAGATATTTTCTCTGGAACAAAGTTTTGAACGGACCTTTTTTTCTTACCCAATTTGTTTGTTCTGAGTTTGGTCTTTTGTTTTCAAAAGACGATTTTTACCCTGAAAGAAGTCAGAGCTAGGGTTAACAGGATAGGATATTATACCATTTTCAGATTTCGATAATGTTAAACTCATCGGTCTTATAAATCTTTAAAGTTCAATTACTTGGAGCATTTATCATATTCATGCCTTGCTAAAACTCAAAATAAAAATTGGTTATTTTCTTTTTTCAGTCTTTTTCATATTTTTAACTTTATCTCTTTGTAGTGTTATTATGTTTTTTAGGCATTCTCTGATCATCTCCTTCCATCCTTAGTTTTAAACTTTTTTTCACATTGTCCCGGACAATCTTAATATCATCCTGGACGATTGGTTCAATTCATTTTAAAATTTCCATTTGATGACTGTTATAAACTTTCTGGTTCTTATCGTCCTGGACAATGCATAATCAGCCTAGAAGATCTAATCATCTTCTGCTTCAACCATCTATGATCATTCTGGATGATTCTCTTTATCCTGAACTATGTTATTCACTCTTTGCTCAATTTATGGAAAATCAGCCCGTATGATCCACATGATCATCCTGGACGATTCACGTAGAAATACATTTTAACACTTTAAAATCAACCGGTAATATCAATTATTGATGATCGTCCCGGATGATCCACCTGGTCGTCCTAGACGATAGATGTGGCATTATTTTTTATGTTTTAAAATTTGGCTGGTACGATCCATTATTGTGCATCATCCTGGACGATCCACCTATTCAGCTAGGACGATCTTTTTTTTTCAACGGTCGTCCAGCTTG
The DNA here is from genome assembly GCA_022539455.1 of Dendrobium nobile. Taxonomy (NCBI): domain Eukaryota; kingdom Viridiplantae; phylum Streptophyta; class Magnoliopsida; order Asparagales; family Orchidaceae; genus Dendrobium; species Dendrobium nobile. The sequence continues at coordinate 1,405,145 of JAGYWB010000027.1, forward strand.
ACACCTCGAAATGATCACCTATGTCTTATCATCTTAGATCATATCTGATTGTCATGGATGATAGAACCACCTTTTTGACCAATCGTCCTGGACTCAGTAATTATACCGGATCATCTTGGACGATTCTGCATTTATCCTGGATGATCGGGATGATTCTTTTTAAATTGGCCCTCTCAAGCAATTTTTTCACACCCTCTTCTTCTACGAGCCATATACTTTCTATTGCATTACTGTTCTTGATCATGACAGGAGGAAAGTGATCCTGCTACCCTTCTTGAAGTTCCTCGAGGGTGACTTTGGACCCTAAATTCCCTTAGGCGGACGATCAAGCTTCCTATGAAATATATAATATAATCATAATAATTGTCTCCCGGTCTGTCAACCCAAACATTCTCTCATATCAAGTACTTGATATGTTTGCTCATACCTCCTTGTGTTTTCTCCTTACTCTTAATGTACCTTTCAACTGTGAGCTTATCTTTAAATTTTTTGCTAGTCTCCGCATAAATTCTACCTTTACTTCTCTTGGATCCTATGTTAATTGACGCCCCGTAGAGATCACATATCAGGATTGTGCGGAGCTTTTACATCATTCCAGGGGACAAACTTCACACCCTGTGTTCTGACCCTGACTTTGATTGGGCTCCACCCATCCGCTTTCTTCGAAATACCAATGCTCACTTTCATGTTGGAGAGACTAGCAGCTTGCTAAAAGATGCTAGGACTATCCAAGATGTCCTTCGCACTTCCATTATTCCAAAAGTTGGTGATCACGTTCATATCACCCCACTTCTTTCTATCAACACCTATTACATTTTGGCCCATCGAGAATTCAATGCCACTGATTTAATTTATCACTACATCGAGCATCTGACTACCATTCATGATCCAGGACATAGAAGGAAGCTAAATCTAGCCCTATGACATATTATTTCTTATGTCTTAGAATCAAAATATAACCTCCAATATCCTTCTCCACCAAACATCCAACCTGCTTTCTACTCCAACAACTCCTTCCACATTCTTAACAATACTCGTCTCCACCCGGGGGATGAGGAAGCTGAGGAAGCTGAGGAGGAAGCAGTGCCAGTACTTGTTCATGCGCCTACTTCGCGCTGCCAGCACTCTCAGCTGGATCAGCTAGTTGACCGATTCGATTAGTGGGAGACCCGATTCGAGACTTACATTGCTGCACAATAGCAACAACATAATGAGGACATTATTCACCTACAACACTAGCACAAACAGGATATATCCTAGTTTGGAGAGAAGTTTGCCACTCTTTTGAGTTACTTTCAGTCACATCCACCTCCACCACCTCCTCCTTCTGATGATCAGGGGCTATCCTTCTTTTAGTTTGCTTATGATGATGTCTTTTTTTTATATTATTTTTTGTGTTTTTTATGATTCTATTTTCCTCCTCCTTTTTGTGATGTCAAAAGGGAGAATAGCTGTATTAGTTTGTACTATTTTCACCATTCTAGTTTGGTATATTTTTATGATTGTCCTTTAAAACTTCATTGAACTAATTCAATTATTTTTGTGTTTTGCCATCATCAAATAGGGGAAGATTATTACAAATCTATTTTTTCAAGGAATATGAATTTGATGATAGAAAACACTTCTGTTTCTCTATGAATGTCTTGCCTTCTAACATTTCAGGTCTATAAGATCAGATTGCAATTTGAACCAGTTTAAGATTTGGTAGACTAGGTCAAAGTCAGGTTGTAACCTTTTTCCCTTTCTTGCGTTTATTATAAACGAAGTGGTTCCTGATGCTAAGTAACCTCGCACACATGCACTTGGAAGAATATTTTATTTAGAGTTCTCTATTTTGGTCACATCGTCCTTGACGATCCCAATATCATCCTAGCCGATCAACTAAAAATAGAAATCCTAATTAGGTCATCCTGGTTAAGGCAGCCGTCATTAAGCTCATCATCCTAGATGTTATTTGTTTCATCCAGGACGATATGCTCAAATCAAAAAGAATCAGCCTCAAGATCTATTTAAGTATTAATTATTTTAGGACATTATCTTGGACATCATCCTAGATGATGCAACATAATTATCCCTAAATTAATCCGACAATTAAGGAAAGAAATTAAGGCTTGATTGATATGATCACATCGTCCTAAATGATCGCAGGATCGTATGTGACGATCTGTTCAAAAACCTTTGTTTTTCCTTGACGACCACATATCGGACAACTTCTATTCAGGACGATGTTCTAGATGATTTTCATGAATTTGAACTAATCGTTCAGGGATGTCCATAAGTTCAGCCAGGATGATCAAGCAATTTTTTAATCGTCCCAATATCCCTTCAGTGCGATTAACTAGACGATATTCCATGATTTTGAACTAATCATACATGACAATATGTCATCATCCTGGATGATATGAACAAACTTCTTCTATTCATCCATGATCATCCTGGCTAATTAAGTTTAATTTGCTCTGATTGTTCAGGATGACAAAGTCAAAAAGTTAAAATTAAAGAGCTATTCCAAAGTTCTTCTATTTAAGAGCTCTTGTTCTACCCTTTAGAAAATTTTTTATTGTTGTTTTGACCTCAGAGAGCCAAGAGGAGAGGGAGAGCAAGGGACATAGAGAGAGGATATTGTGAGGGGGTTCACAAAGGTTACTCCAAGCAAGGATCCATTGCCATCTTTTCCATTCATCATCCTTAGTTCCTTAGGGGTTCTATAGAGTTAAACTCAAGTATTTAATCAAGGTTCTCTTCCTGCTTCAGCGGGAAGAAAAAATAGTTGGGTTCTCCAGCTGTTTCTGGAGTAAGCAAAAGGAGTTGGGTTCTCAGCCTCACCTGGGTTGGTGAAAAGAAGGTTTGTAAAGGTTTCTCTGCCTTGCTGTGGGGGCTAAAGGAGAGACAATGAGTTTAGTGCAATACTCAGAGGGTGCCTTCGGGGAGTTGACTTAGGTCATGTTGACCAAACCACTATAAATTTCTGTGTTCTTTATTACTGCTTCCGCACTCTATTTCCGCACTCTAAATTTCTGTGGTGAATCTTTACTTTTGTTTTAAGAATGTATTTTGATCAAAATTTTTTTTAAAATACCTATTCACCGCCCTCTTGGTTAGCTTTGGGACAAGTACATAAAGGCTTAACATCCCTAACGAACTTTTAAGTTGTATCGTAGTGAGATTCATAAAAATAAGTTTTTTAAAAAAAATTTAATTTTGATTGATGGCTAACTTTGGTAATCATAATACAACGGAAGCATATTCTATTACACGACCACCTTTGTTTGATAATATTCCTTTTGATTTTTAGAAAACTTGAATGTCTACGTTTTTATAATCGCTTGATTATCATATGTGGATGCTTGTTAAAGAAGGTTTTACACCTCCTTCTTGTGAACTTAATGTAATTAAAATTAAAGTTACTCTTACTGAATGGACTTTTGATGAAAGAGATTTGGCACAACTTAATGCAAAATACTTGAACTATTTTTTCTATGCTTTGAAATCTGAAGATTGTATGCGTGATTCAACTTGTGTAACTGGTAAAGAATTTTTTTATAGATTCTGTGTAACTTATGAAGGAAACAATGAAGTTATATAATCTAGGTTGAATATTTTGTTGCATGACTATGAACTATTTGGTATAAAATCATATGAATAAACTTTTGACATGTATACAAGGTTTACTCAAATTGTCACCTCATTATATGCTTTAGGAAGAGAATTAACTAATTATGAAAGAGTCAATAAATATTTGAGATGCTTGCCTTCTTCTTCTGATGCTAAGATAACTGCAATTTTGAATTTAAAGATTTAAATACTTATTTTATTGATAATTTACTTAGATCACTCATTGCTTAGGGGCAAGGGGTGAATCAAAGAAATCTTGATGAAGGTGAGAAAAAGAAGGAGAAAACTATGAAACTAAAGGCCAATAACATGGACACTGATTCTTACAGATCTTAAAATGATGATGTTGCCTTCATCACAAGGCAATTTAAAATCTTTTTAAGGAAGAACAACAAGTATCATCAGAAGTGGAAAAGAGATAAGGATAACAAAAATTATAAAAGTTCTTCTGATGTTGTCTGCTTTGAATGCAGGAAGCCTAGCATATTAAAGCTGATTGTCTTACACTTAAGGAGCACCCAAGCAAGGAGAAAGGAGAGGAGAAACCCAAATATAGGAAGGACAAGAATCAGTACCAAAAAGCTTTCTGGGTGAGTTCTGCATCTAACTAATCTGAAACTGAAGCTGAAGAAGATATAATAAATTTATGCTTAATAGGTGATCATCTTGATCAATCTGATCAAGAAGAGGTATATGAACCAACATATGATCAATTAGTTGAAATTTGTGATAGAATTCATGCATCATATAAGAAACTTAAGAAAAAGCCTACTAGTTTAAAATTAGAGTTTTCGAATTTACAAAAAGACCATGAAAGTTTAAGCAAAGATCACACTCTACTTGATAACAATCACATGTCTTTACTTGATGAATTTGATGAGTTAAATAAAAAGAATTCTGATTTGATTGATGAGCATGATTTGCTAAAAATAAATCTCAAAGCTTTTGAAAATAAACCAATATTTCATGCATCACATAATGTTAGAAAGAGGTATCACCACCCAAATTGATTAGTAAATCATTTTCTTAGAATTAGATGTTTTTAATGTGGCATGCTAGGACACATTTCACATACTTGCAGTGTTCACCAAAGTAGATATTTGGTATGGAAACCAAAATTGAATGTTTCACAACATTACACAAATGCGTTGCATTCTTCTTTTCATAAGAAGGGATCCAAACTTGTTTTATATTTTGTAGGAAAACACTTACAAAATGCCTCATGAGAGAATGTGGTACCTGGTGAAAGTTCGATAGGGACGTTAGGCCCTCTTGAACTTAATCCCAAGCTAATTAAAGAGAGAGGTGAATTGGAAAACTTTAAAACCAAAACACAATCCAAATCACCACAATCAAAGTGCGAAAATTAAAATGCGGAAGTAGTAAAAAGAAAGAACACGCCAGATTTATAGTGGTTTGGTCAAACCTCGACCTACGTCCATTCCTTGGAGGCACCCCCCCAAGTATTGCACTAAACTAGTGTCTCTCCTTTAGCCCCCACGGCTAGGCGGAGAAGCCCTTACAAAATCACTTCCACCTCCCCCGGTGCGGCGGAGTCGCCGGGTCCTTTGACACCAAAGAGACTTCTTCTTTGGTGAACTTACCTCGAGACAAGCCTTGAATCCGATGGTACTAAGGTGCGAGTTCGCCGGAGCAACCGTGTGGATCCCCCACCACACTCCCTTGAGTTCCTCCCCCTCACAGGATCTTCTCCCTCTCAAACTCCACCCTTTCCTCTCTCCCTTTCAAGCTCTCTCTTCAAGTTTCCCCCACAAGAACGAAGCTACAATGGCTGCCAAAGACGCTTACAAAGTGCCTTTCCATAGCTTAAATAGAGGCTCTCAAAACGAGCTCATTAATGCAATTTGCCGCCATTATCGTCCTGGCCGATATCAAAATCGTCCTGGCCGATTAGCACAAATATGAGGAAAATCGTCCTGAATATCGCCCTGAAATGAAGCTGGACGATGTCTAATCGTCCCGGACGATCTTGTGATCGGCTTGGACGAAATCCCCATTAAATGCTTTCCAAAACTGCTTGAGAAATTTTGGAAAAATTGCTCTGGATCGTCCGGGATGACATTTTATAGTCCAGGACGATCCACCGGGATGATATCCAAAAATAAGATTTTCCTAAGTAGATATGGCGGCAGATTCTTGCTGTATTGAGCCGATCGTCCTGGCTGATACAAAATTGTCCAGGACGATGTGTTTTGCATAAAGACGGCTGCTTTAAAGATGATGCCCTAATTAGAATTTCTACTTTTGTCAGATCGTCCAGGATGATATAAATATCGTCCCGGACGATGTTACCAAAAATAGAAACCTTTTAGGGCACAATAGAAAATCTTCCAAGATACAAGCCATCAGATGCCACACCAAATACAATAGACTCAAGAAAGAAAAAGATTACAAACTGACACAGGCCTAGTCTACCCAATCTTGAGCTGGTTCCAGATTGCAGTCTGATCGTGTGGACCTGAAACGTTAGCACATAAGGTAATCGTAGAGAAAAAAGGAATATTTTCTATCATCAAAATCATAAACCTTAGATCCGTAACACCTGGATAGCAAATTCTCTTGACATATGACTGGAGATGCTAATCAATTCATTTTGCTGGAGACTTGGACAGGAGGCAATGTTACTCTTGGAGATAACACCACCAGGAAAGTGGTGGGCTCAAGTATAATTGGAAATTTCACAAAATGCCTCAGTAGAACGGGGAAGTTGAAAGGAAGAACAAGATCTTAGTTGAGGCTGCTAGAGCCATGCTTGCTGAGTGTTCACTTCCAAAATACTTTTGGGCTGAAGCGGTAAATACAACTTGTTATGTGTTGAATAGGGTGAATGTTAGAACCAAACTTGATAAGACACCCTATGAGATAATTAAGGGTAGAAGACCCAACCTCTCCTACCTCCATGTCTTTGGTTGTAAGATTTTTATTCATAATAATAGGATGTCACACTTAGGAAAATTTAACTAAAAATCTAATGAAGGAGTGTTCTTAGGTTACTCAAGTGTTGGGAAATTCTTTAGGGTGTTTAATAAAAGGACATTGGTGGTGGAGGAGACTACACATGTAGTATTTGATGAATCTGATCCTAAGGAGTCTAGAATTAAGGATGAAGATGGTGTTAAAGGAGTTGAAATTTTGGACAAGAGAGTAGAACGAATAGGAGAGATTTCCTAAGGAGTAGAAAATTCAAATCTAGAGGAAGTGGTTGATCCTACACACACTTTGCCTATGGATTGGAGATATTCCTTGAGTCATCCTAAAGAACTTATCTTAGGAGACCCCTCTAAAGATTTTAAGACAAAGCATGGACTTAGGAAGGAAGTAACCACTCTGCTTTTATCTCAATGACTGAACCCACCAATATTAATCAATTCTTATCTAATGAGTTTTGGATATTAGTTATACAAGAGGAATTAAACTAATTTGTTAGGAATGATGTTTGGGAGCTTGTAGAAAGACCAAAAGGATAAAGTATAGTTAGAACCAAATGGGTCTTTAAGAATAAAATGAATAATTATGGTGTGGTGGTTAGGATTAAGGCAAGATTGGTAGCTAAGCGGTACAACCAAATAGAAGGGATTGATTTTGAGGTGCCCTTTTGCCCCTGTAGCTAGATTGGAAGCCATTAGAGTGCTACTAGCCTTTGTATGTTAAAAGGGATTTAAGCTTTACCAAATGGATGTGAAAAATGCCTTTTTAAATAGGGTAATAAAAGAAGATGTGTTTGTAGAGCAAATCCAGGTTTTGAGAGTTCCCAATTTTCAAATCATGTTTTCAATTTAAAAAAGGCTTTATATGGATTAAAATAGGCACCAAGAGCTTGGTATGAGTGTCTTAACACATTTTAACTGAAGAGGGATTTGTTAAGGGAAGTGTAGACACCACCCTTTTTTAAAAGAATGTAGGAGATGAGTTACTCATTGTTCAGATCTATGTTTATGATATACTTTTTGGATATTTTGATAAAAACCTATGTGATGATTTTTTTAAAACAATGAGTAAGACATTTGAGATGAGTATAATGGGAGAGTTGTCCTACTTTTTGGGTTTTAGCATAAGACAATTAGATGATGAAACCTTTATAAGTCAATCAAAGACATTAAAGACATCTTGAAGAAATATGAAATGGATAAAGCCAAGCCAATAAATACTCCCATGATTTCTAATATTCAGTTGGATAAAGATACAAGTTAAAAATCTATACATCAAAAGAAGTATATAGGGATGAATGGATCTTTGCTTTACCTGACTGCTAGTCAACCTGATATAATATTTAGTATTTGTCTTTATGCTAGATTTTAAGTTTATCCTAAAGAATCCTACCTGATAATAATTAAGAGAATTCTTAGATATCTTTTGGGGACCAAAAACTTAGGAATTTGATATCCAAGGCATAGCACTTCTTTTGAGATTATTGGATATTCTGATTCTGATTTTGCATGATGTATGGTGGATAGAAAGAGCACTTCTGGAACTTGTCAATTCATAGGACTATGTTTAGTTTCCATGTCTAGTAGAAAACAAAACTCTATTGCACTTTTCACTGCTGAACCTGAGTACATTACCTTAGGATGTTGTGTGGCCCAAGTCTTTTGGTTGAAGCAACAAATTTTTTATTTAGGATTACCCATAGGCACAATTTCAATCCTTTGAGACAACACAAGTTCCATCTACATCTCTAAGAATCCTATCCAATATTCAAGGACCAAACATATTGACATAAGGCATCACTTTATTAGAGACCATGTGACTAAAGGTGACAATGAGTTACGCCATGTGACAACTGAGAATCAATTGGCTGACATCTTTACTAAACCACTGGCTTTTGACACTTTCAGCATCTTAAGGACCAGATTGGGTGTGATTGACTTAAATGCATGAACTTATTTTTGAATATTCTATTTTATTATATTTTTATTTTATTTCTTTTTGCTTACTAGTTTTGTTTCCCTTTTTTTGTTTTTCTTTTTTTTATCGTCACTACTGAAATGATATTTTATACCATGTTTTTATTTTTTTTTTATTTTTAGTCAATATTTTATATCTCTTAATCTTCTAAAATGAAGAAAACACCATTGATTGTGTCTCTTTCTCTAGCCTATTTTAGTGGTATAATTTTCTTTTCTAAATAAAAGTCTATCTCAAATTTATAATTAGACCTTGCAATTGATATCTTTTTTACCTTGCTACAGTAATGTAGCTTATACTTATAATGATCAAAGTTTTTATATTACTTCAAGATTTCTTAGTATCCTGTCATTGCATTTATCATATGATGTTTTATTCTTATTTATGGTTTGTTCTTCTCTATAATAGAGAGTGAGTTTTTCTTATATAATGTCTAGAAGATATCCTCACAACTGAGAGTATTTAAGAGTTTTGAAAAGAAATATAGCTTCTTCTTTTTTTTTTTGAAGAAAAGCAGAGAGAATTCTTTATAAAAAAAATAGAAAGGAGATTACAATCTACTGTAACCATCTCCTCCTTTAGCAAACTAATAAAGGAAGGAGGGATATTACTAGTACCTCAATCATCCCAAAGAAAAGAACCAAAACAAGCATAATTCGCACAAAGGTAAGATAGATTGTTGCTTTCCCTTCCCACATGATTGAAAACAATGAAATTAAAGTCGTTAATGAAAGATAAATCTATAGAGTATTTACCTACTTTTTCCACCATAACTTTCATAAAATTGATGACATTAGTGTTGTCGCCTTTTATTATTAATCCATTATACTGCATCATCCATTCTTTAAATACCCGCTTTAAAGAAAGGATGGCCTGAAGTTCAAACGCCCCTGGATCCTAGTGAATGAGATTTCTACTGAAAGCCAATAAGAGTATTCCCTGATGATCTCTAAAAGCTCCAACTATCCCAGCCTTGTAGGATTTAAATAGAGTTGGATAAATGTTTACTTTGATCCATTTAGACGGAGGAGGACGCCAAGGTTTAAGCAACCAAGAAGGTTGATAAGCATGCTCATTGCCTGATAATGTACAACAGGAATTCTTGAAGCAAGCAGAATAACTTACCGCATTGGAAGCTATCATTACTGGACTAAAAACTTTCCTCTCATGTATAAACATGTTTCTAGCTTTCCAAGAATGATAGATAGTGTTGCAGTATAAATTTATCATCCATAAGTTTTGATGATCAAGCCATTTGAAACAAGCATCCAAATTTATGAAAAGAAGGAATTTCGAATCCCCATATATTTAAAACTTCAACCACTTCTATAAGTTTTTTACATCCATAAACAATGTGATCATTATCTTCAACCACTTCACATCCTCTAGGACATAATTCATATCCTTGTAATCTTCTATAGCTCAGAAAATGGTTAGTCGGGACAGCCTATTTGAATAATCTCCACCTCCACAAATCCACTATAGGATTTAATTTTGCTTTTTTAAACCATTTCCATTGAGTAATCACTGCCTTGGCTGGTTCCAATGCTTCTATTGCTAAAGCAGTTAAAGATTTTCCAGAGAAATTGTGTAGAAGTTCCCAACGATCTTCTTCACTGTCTTGTATTTGAATTTGAGAGATTAACTTTACCAATTCAGTCCCAAAAAAAATTCTGCAGTTCCTGGATGTTCCAACATCCATTTGTATTGAACTTGTCCACTAATGTATCTCCTTCTATTTCTGTATTGACAAATGTAGGCCAATACATTAAACATTCATCAAGGATATATATATGTTTTTGCACATTGATTGACCTATCATTTCCAACAGTCCATTTGATTATTGGCTTCAAGAATTTTCCTCTGTTTTGAATTAACTTCCATGATACCAAACATCCTTTTCTAGTAGAATCTTCATTCATAATTGGGACATATTTTTGAAAGAGTACCTTGTGCAAAAGTGAATCTTTTTCTTGACAATATCTCCATGCTAACTTGGCTTTTAATGGACCAGCTTTCTCTGTACAGGAACTGATGCCAAGACCGCCCAGCATTTTTGGTTTGCACATTAATTCCCATCTCACATAGTGAAGACCATCTTTACCATCACATTTGCTCCAAGTAAATTTCTTGCAAGCCTTCTCGACCTCATACAGTATTCTTATGGGTACCAAGGAGAGAGTAGTATGGAAAATCGAATAAGCTAGTAATACAGATTTCACTAAAGTTATTATTCGAGCGAGAGAAATAACTTTTCTTCCCCAAACATTTAACATATTTAGTGCTTTGTCAACAATAAATTGAAAATCTATTTTAGTCAATCTACTCAAAGCCACTTTTGTTCCCAAATAAGTAAATTCTTGTTCCTCTTTCAAATTCATTATTTTACAAATTTTTCTTCTTCTCCCTTTTTTCCCTGATAGCCCAAAAAGAATACCAGATTTCTACAAATTGATTCTTTGACCTGTCCAACCACAAAAGTCCAAGAGAATACACTTTACTTCCTTAACCGATTTCAAATTTACTTCAGAGAAAATGATGATGCCGTCGGCATAAAGCAAGTGAGAAACTTTTGGGCTTTTTGCAGAAATACTAATCCCAATTGAACTTCCTTTATAAAAGAAAGTATTGGATAAAAGTTCAGCACACATTACAAACTAGAACAGAGATAGAGGGCATCCTTGTCGGAATCCACACTTAGCATCAATCGACTTAGAGTAGACACCGTTAATAAGAAGAAAGAATTTTGGCCAAGTCACACATTCAACAATTAAATTTGCAAAAATAGCTGGGAAATCAAAATACTTCCAAATTCTGATTAAAGTAGGCCACCTCATAGAGTCATAGGTTTTTCCATATTGATTTTAAAAGAGACCAAACCCTTAGAAGATTTGGAATGCCTAAATTTATGAAACACTTCTTGAGCCACTAAGACATGATCCTAGAGAGATCTCCCTTTCATGAAAGCCACTTATTCTTTCGAGATTAACATGGGAATAACAACCAAGAGTCTATTGAGAAGAATTTTAGCCATTATTTTATAGACCAAATTGCACAAGTATTGGTCTATAATTTGAAGGAGAAATAGGATTTTTGACTTTTGGAATCAAAATGATATTGGTGATCTTCCAATCATCATACATCTTTTCATTAATAAAAAAGTGTTCCAAGGCTTTCCATAAATCAAACTTGATAATATTCCAATTAAATTTGAAAAAGGAATATGACATACCATCTTGACCCGAGGCAATGTTCCTTCCAAGCTCCTTTATAACTTTCTCTAATTCATCAATAGAGAATTATTTACCCAGCAAGATTTTGTCTTCTTCTTCCAAGGTTTGTAGAGGAAGTGTCCAGCCCTCCAAAATACATCATCTTTCTTCCCATTTGTTGCTGTAATAATGGAAGAAAACTTCTTCCAATTCTTTTTGGTCTTCTATCATCAAACCTTGACAATTCTTTATCTTGTGAATGTAATTTTTATTTCACCTTACACTAGCATAAGCTTGGAAGAAACTTGAGTTAGAGTCCCCATCAACAAGCCATTTGACCTTGGCCTGTTGTCTCCACCAAGAGCTTATCCGTGCCAATACAGAATTTAACTCTTTAGTTTTTGCTTTTAGGATCCATTGGCTCTCTTCTGAAAGACCACCTTCCTCTGCTTCCTTCTCTTGCAATCTCAAAATGTCAGATTTTAATTCCTTTTTTGACTGATTAAAGTATTTAAACTTTGCCTAGCTCCAATAGTGTAGATTTCTTAGAGTTTTCTTCATCTTCTGATTAAGTGCTTGAGTAGGATCTCCATGTGCCTTCCTTTTCCATGACTCTCTCACTATAGCCATAGATGCTAGAATTGATGTCCAAACCTCTTCAAACTTGATTGTCTTCTTGTTTGGAGATCTGAATTTAATCAAATTCTGCAAGATCGGGAAGTAGTCTGAGGCAATCCTAGCCAAATGCCATACCATAAGCCTATGTGAAGAATTATAGGCAGCTGAGTTTATGTGACATCTATCCAGTTTTTGCATAATTTTTTCAGCCCCTCTCTTGTTATTGCACCAAGTGTATTTGGGCCTAACACTCACCACCTCTTGCAAATCATTACAAGAGATGAAAGTCTTCATCTCCTTAGGACCCAAACCAAACAGAAATTTTGTACCTTCTTTTTTTTCCTCCTTAGACAACAAATAGTTGAAATCTCCTCCGATAACCATAGGCAAGTCTTTGATCATGTGGTATTCCATCCTCTCCCAGAGATTTCTTCTCCTCTAAACATCTTTGCTCCCATAAATTGTTTCTGTCCTCCAAGTGCCAAAGCTGGCCACTTTAAGATCACCTACGATAAACTGGGATAAAGCTTCCACCATGTTAAAAGTAGCTAACTCTTATTTCCAAAGCAACAAAATTCCACCTGAAAGACCTTCAGAGGGATAATAATAGAAATCCCACCCTTTTCCTACCATCACCTGAACCAACTTCTTATCCACCATAGAAAGTTTAGTTTCAATAAGCCGAAGAAAAAGTAAACTATGATCCCTTATAAACTCCCTAGCATATAGAGAAGCCTTGGATTTGTTTGCTCCTCTATAATTCCAAAAACCAATAGATGACATTAATGATTTAAGGGGAAAAGGTTCCCCGCCTTCCTTTTGTCGCTACTTCAAGTCTTCTACTTCTTGGAATCAACTTTATGGGACCAAGGCTTTTTAACTGCTTAGAACCTTTCCGTTTTGGTTTAATGGATCCTTCCTCTGGAATGCAAGATAGGTCTTCTCAAGATTTCACTTCTTCTGACTACTCAACTACTTTGTTTACTAAGTTGAAATCAGAAATAATTTTTGGGTCTGGATCTTCATCAACTACGCAGATTATTTCTCCTTCCTCTCCCAAGTTGTTTAAGGACTTATACTTATTGGGATTGCATAAATTGCCATCATTATTACTTCCAATGACTTTTTCATTAACTGTCACATTTATAGTTTGTTTCTCAATTTCCATAGAAACTGTGCCTTCTTCTGTTAAAATTTCCTCTCCCTGATGCTCAGCTTTATCCAGATTCTTGTTTATTGCAGTATCATCTCCATCCATTCCTTCTTTGTTACCAACTTTAACATTGATTGTTTTCTCCATTGTCTCTATTTACCGAATCCATTTATTCTAAAATTTAAAGGATTTACTTTTTTTTCTCGTATAGTCCACATAAATCCATGGACCATAGTTGTTATCTTTGGTATTTGAATCATTGCTCTCCAGCTAATTTGTATTCTCTTTTGTATTTGTTATTCTTCCTTCATTCGAGATTACTTTAGTATTGTTAAGATTTGAGGTTGAGACAACAGAAGTCTTAGAATAAAATTTCTCCATATGCCCAATTTTCCCACATCTATAACAAATGTTAGGCATTATTTCATATAATTTTCAAATTTTAAAGCACAGAAAAAATAGTTCAAGCTTTTTGCATTAAGTTGTGCTAAATCTCTTTCATCAATAGTCCATTCAGTAAAAGGAATTTCAATTTTAATTCTGTTAAGTTCATGAGAAGGTGGTGTATAACCTTCTTTAACAAGCATCCATATATGATAATCAAGTGATTGTAAAAATGTAGACATGGGAGTTTTGCAAAAATCAAAAGGAAAATTATCAAACAAAGGTGGTCGTGTAATAGAATATCCTTTCGTTGTATTACGATTACCAAAGTTATCCATCGATTAAAATTAAAAAGTTTTGAAAACTTGTTTTTATGAATCCCACTCTGATACTTTAAGCCCTTATAAATTAGTCTCAAGGCTAACCAAGAGGGCGGTGAATTTGTATTTAAACTAGATTTGCAATTATTTTACATTAGTAAAAAGAAACCAAAACAATTTAATGTTCAAGACAAATAAGTATTTTCTAAATTAGAAAATGACTTTTTTCTTTTTCTAACAATATTACTATCATGCAATGTTTTTTTGTTTTTCTTCAACAGACATTTTAGCACATATTAGCACAATTTTTTCTAACAATATTACTATCGTTGCCTTTGATATTCTTTTTTCCTTTGACCCTCTATATCAAATATACCTATAAAATTTTTTAGAAATATTAATAGATTAAATGATAAAAAAAAAATTGAAAAAAAAAATTAAATGAACAGTACTCATAAGCCTTCGACAAAGAGAAAAAAAAACATTCTAATTTATTAAAAATAAAAATAACTGAAGTAATAATTAAAATTCTAAATGGAACAGAAAAATTATATTGCAATTAAAAAAATTGTGTAAGCTCTAAGAAATTGTTAAAAGACAATAAATCCATCACCACTTTTCATGAAAATTTTTTCCACATTATTAGATTTTATTATTAAATAAAATTATGTGAATATAAGACAAACTCATAAACATTATCAATTGTTCACCTTGTGCACAAAGAGAAGTATGCGATCTGCATCAACAATTAATGTATTAAAAAGAAATAAAACAAATTATTATCATCAGAAATTAAATAAATAAATAAAAATTTCAATTATGATACTTTAACATACAGGCATGATTCATAACTTTTCATATCTTCATGAGTAAAAGTTATAACAACAACCAAAGTTTAATAAATTTAAATTAACTAATTTTATAACCTAAATGTAATTATGGAAAAGCTCTCAAAATAATGAATAAAAAATGCTATATGGACATTTGTAAATTACAAAATAGTAGAATTAGAATAATGCATTAGAGATTAGGTCCTCTGCTATGGATAGTAAGCAAAATCGAATTTAGGGTGTTAATATTGTCTTAAATAGAAAAAATTAAAAAAAGAAATGCAAAAAATATGAAAAATAATATAAAAAGAAGAAATCCCTTACCAGAAACTCCACAATCAACCAACTCAAACTAATCAACTAAATATATGTGGCTACATCAAATATCTAACTCGGTTTGGACAAATAAATACACTAATAATTGTAATACTATTCCCTAATTCACTCCTCTAATTATCATTCATTTTCTAATAAAGAGGGAACTTATTTTGTTTAAAAATTCACGCACAAGACTTTGACGTGCTTACACTTAGACTTGGTTTTGATTAGTAAGTATAAACAAATTGGCAGCACTGTTTCAAACAATTTTATCCGCCGGACCACCGCTTGAGGCACTCACCTACGCCGGACCACTGCCTGACGTTGCTATTTTGCCAGAAGATGATTAAAAGTATTCCAAAAGTGCCCCTATATATACACCATAATTTACATACATATAAGTACACACAAAGGGGTAAATATAACCAAACACCCATATGGGCCCCGACGAGTATATTATGGGAACATACGTGATGTCTAAAGATGCTGCGCTGGTTATTAAATTTAAACCTAATCATCCTAAGAAAGCAAATATGAGTTGATAAGGTTCAATGCATAATTATAAGATGCCCACAAACACCCGTATAGGCCCCGGCGAGCGTATTATAGAAACATACGTACGTCTAGGGATGCTGCACAGGTCATTAAATTTAAACTTGATCATCCTAAGCAAATAGGAGTTGAGAAGGTCCAATGCATAACTATAAGATGCCCCCAAATGCCCGCTTGGGCCACGACGAGCATATTGTAGGAACATATATGACGTCTAGGGATATTGTGCGGGCCATTAAATTTAAACATGATCCTCTTAAGCAAGCAAATAGAAGTTGACTTTGTCCCATAAAAATTTATAAAATGCCCCAAAACACCCGCACAGGCCCCATCAAGTGTAATATTAGTATATATATTTTAACTAAAAAATAATATACATATAAATTTATATAAAAATAAAGTATAATTAATACTAATCAAATAGTTTATGTAATAATAATAACTAACCTAAAAGATTGTTTGAATGCAATGCTACAGTAATATTGTATATAGACAACAAGTATATCATTATTTAACAAAGATATTTCTGCTCGAAAACAACATAAATAGCCTTAAATGCAATACAATACTATTTTTCAGCTTGCTCTAATAATAAACCTCTATGGATCAGAGCTACAACCTCAAAGTATCCATCATACGGACCTAAGCGTATATATATATATATATATATATATATATATATATATATACGCTTATCATTCATTACTAATAGTAGTAAAATAAGTAAGATGAAATTAAATAAAACAACCATAAGAAAAGTTGGGAAGTAATCATAAAGCCAGTTACCGTGTATGCTTTGGGAATCCGAAGGCTGCCAAAAAACATGCAAACAATAAAAAAAAAATTTTTTATGGGAGGGATTTCAGGTTGAGAGGAGACTATAGATTCGACCTAGTGGGCTCTTGCAATTCAGCTTTGACAAAAGAAGGCTCAGCTTGCACTTGAGTAGTTGTCGAACAGAGAGATTTTCAGACGTGGAGGCTGGTAGTGTGTGAGATTTCAGTTTGGAGGCTTAGGTGTGAACAGATAGGGAAGATAATGGGTTTGGGCAATAGTTTAGAGGAAGAGGAGTGAGGGACAGTGTGGAATGGAGGATTTAGAAGCCTTCACCAGTTATGGTAGAAAAGAGCTATAGGCATCAAGTTAAAAAAATTGGGAGCAGCGCCGACTGAAGCTTGTTCGGTTTCATTTTAACAATGAGAGAGTTGACAAGGCTAGTGGGTTTTACGGGATACAACGCTAGCTCAACCAAATTTAAGAAGTTTTATTGGGATTTAGCATAGAAAATTCAATCAGAATATACGAGGTAAATTAATATGATTTGGTATTTCATTTGACTTATTATATATATATATATATATATATATATATATATATATATATATATATATATATATATATATATATATATATATATATATATATTGAAATAATAGTGGTATAAGCTTTGTCATTATTGTCCATGATAATTAAAAGGTAATGCTTTAGATTTATCCAAAAGCAACACCGATGGCTCAGAGTACTTTCTAGTGGGTATTTGTGATGAAACAAAATAGTTTGCTGCATCTATGTAATGGATTCTATCTTGTAGGAAAGCTATTAGGATGCACTAGACTTCTACTAGCAATAAATAATAGTTCTGCTTGCTATTTTGTGAGGACCATTCCACTGAACTAAAAGATGGAAGTGCCTACTTGAATAAAATCCCATGATTGAACACCCCACGCGATCTCATTGGACCTAAACACCTCCAATCATTGTATGATCCCCTTTTGGCTCGATCAATTTGGGTAATTCAATTGACATCAACATGCAGTGCCAAACTCATGTATTAATGGTTTCTCTTTAAAAAGAACGGCACTTGCATCATGAGTAAATTCACCCCATTTAGAGTCGTGCAATAGCATTTAGCCGAGCATTTGGTCTCACACTCACAACCATGTCTGCCATCACCATGAACCTTCTCTAGGATGGCTTGGGGTTAAATTGGATAGTGAGAGTATTGAAATTACAATGGATCCTTACCATAACTGAGGTCATTGTACACCCTCATCCTTCATATTTTTGAGATAATTTATTCCTAATTTGCAAAGCTCATTCATACTCTCCAGCTCATCAATTATGTACCCACTCACATTTAAAAAAAAAAGTTCTTAAAGAGATTTAAGGTTCCCAATCTTATATATCCATATAATTCAAGGCTTGGTCAATCCCAAGCGACGCGAGTCATTAATATCATTAGAGATCTTGGAGGTATACTCAATGTATCCTTCTTAAATCATTTAAGTGTCGAAGATGCATTAAATGTCTAACCTCCTTGAATATCATTCCCAAGCCATCAATACACATAAGTGATAGTTGTAGGCTTCTCAACTTGGACTGTTTTAATAAGTGTACTATAATGATCCCGATTAGGACATTAATCAGAAGAGGGGAAGAGAATGCAAATGTTTGAACTTTCCAATCCTCCCTAATATGTCAAGCTTGATTTGTGTAGCAAATCATATATCTTGTAGTATGAAAGACCTCTTTTTTTATTACAGACTTATCAAAGAAAGATTTTTTTATCAAAACATCAAAATGACTCCCTCTGATATCCTCCAAGGCCTTTCCTTGAAAACTAGTAAGCTGGATGTGATCCAATGCAATCTACATACGGATTGAGTCATCTCTATCAATTTTATGCTCTTTTAGGGGTCAACACCTTCCATTAAGGATGTGGTACGTGTCCTCTAACCATCAATTTTACCACCAAATGGCACTGCAGGATAAACGGTTATCACCCCGGGCCCTCTAAACTGAGTGGTTTAGCCACCAAATGGAACCACGAAATACCGGTTATGACCAGAGCCAATACGCTCCTTAGTGTTATCAAATCCTTGAGATGTGAATTACTATGATATTATCGATAAGTCACCAAGCCCTATATTAGCTAATGTGCATTCAAATTTGTCCCCTTAAACAAGAATTCACCCCAAGTCAATAAGGTACCCTTAACCCATGGCTGCCGACAAGGATCCTTTTGTCAGGTTGGGTCGACTACCTCCTCTGACTAAGTAGACCAGAGACCATGATGGCCTGGGATATTGGAACTATGGGATCTTGTTCGGGTCTATCATGCCTTCCATCACTATCCTCTTTAAGTATAAGATGGTGAAATTTCTAGCTTTAAATGTTAAATCTTCAAACCTTCAAACATCACAAACCCATGCTGTTACTATATGCCAGATACACGTATCATCTACGCATATGATTAATGACTAGCCTTAATCAAAAGTTCTCTCTGAAAGTTCATTAGGGATGTTAAGCCCTATGAACTTAGTCCCAAGCTAACTAAGAGGGGGGGTGAATTGGTATTTTAAAATTTCTTTTCAACAAAAGCAATAAGATCACAAACCAAAACCAAATCACACCACAAGACAAAAAAAATGATGCGGAAATTAAAGTGCGGAAGCAAGAAAACAATAACACAGAGATTTATAGTGGTTCGGTCAACTTGACCTACGTCCACTCCTTGGAGGCACCCTCCAAGTATTGCACTACAAACATGACTCTCCTTTAGCCCCCACGGCTAGGGGGAGAAGCCCTTACAAAGAACCTCTTTTTGCCACCCCGGCAAGGCAGAGAATCTATCTCCTTTTGCTTCATCTTGAAGCTGTCAGAGAACCACAACCAGATGCTGACTCCTTACCTCTACCAACCCTTCCATGGACGAGAAACTCTAGACGAAGAAGAAGTAGAGCGATCCTTGAAGCAACCCTTGTGAATCCCCTCACAAGGTCCCCCTCACAAGATCCTCTCTCTCTCCCTCTCTCTCTTTCTCTCCTCAAGGCCTTCTCTGGTCAAGCTAGCAGCAAAACGGTTGTTCAAAATGTTGAACAAGAGCTCTTAAATAGAAGAGCTTCAAAGGAGCTCATTAATTGCAAGTTGCCGACTATATCGTCCAGGCCGATATGGACATCAGCCTGGCCGATCAGTACAAATCTCAGAAGATCAGCCAAAGCATTGCTCTGAATGCAAACTGGATGATTTAAAATTATCTTGATCGTCCAGGCCGATCACACGATCGTCTCGGCCAATCAGTTCAAATCAGAAGTAAATCGTCCAGAGAATCGCCCTGAATTTGAGCTGGCTGATATTTATCGTCCTGAAGTAACTACGGTTTTTGAATAGATCGTCCTGGCCGATCCTGCGATCGTACAGGATGATATGATTGTATCAATCATCCTTAATTACTCCCTTGATTTCCTGATTAATTAAGGCATAATTTGTGAATATCGTCCAGGACGATCAATGATCGTCCTGGCCGATTATTAAAAAATACATTATGCCTTAATTGTCTATGGCGGCAACTTCTTTCTGTTTTGAGCTTATCGTCCTGGCCGATACACGTATCATCCAGGACGATCTGTTGATGATGGCTGCCTTAATTAAGAATCCTTATTTAGACTTTTTGTTTTAAGCCTGATCATCCAGGACGATGTAAATATTGTCTGGGTCGATATGAGTAAAAACAGAATTTCTAAGTCTCTCAAGTGTGTGTGTGAAGGGTTACTTAGCATCAGTCTCTTTGACCATTATAAATGGACTCAAGAAGAGAAAAAATAAAGTACAGACTGACTCAACCCTAGACCTACGCAATCTTGAACTGGCTTTGTTTGTTCGTCCGATCTTTGATTCCTGAAAAGTTAGAAGTAACAGGCAGTCCAAGAGAATCAATAGTATTTGTCAATCATCAAAACATAAGTCATGAAAATAGATTTGCAGCACTCTCTAATTATCTTGAGGGGTAATTAACTATAGGGGCTTGCGCTTATAGTAAACCAAATCTCATATCATAAAGACCTCGCAAAATGAGGGTGAAATCTCTAGGTAGTGTCTTATCTACAATTTCAGCTGCCTTCAAAAAATTTACCCTAGAACTTAATATATTAAAAGTCCCCCTAAAAGAAAAGCACAGTGGGTGGAGGTCGGGCCTAAATTATTGGAGCCCACATACACAAAATGAAACTTGAATTTGACAAAAAAAAAACTCTAAATTTGACATATGCAAAAATTTGAGCACAACCAAAAACTATTATAGCCTATCTATCAATGCCCAAATGTCCTATCCTTACCATTGATTCAATCTTTTGCCAATATAATTAAATTAAATAATTTAAAAAAAAATACTTTTGCCAATAGACACAATCATCTACCATAATTTGATGACGTTTCCATCGATCTAAGTGAACAACCATCATCCCCTAATTAACTTTGAAAGCTATTAATTGACATCCGCGACCCTAAATTCCTATTATTGACGTGAATCATCAGTCACTATTTCTCCAATATTTCTTGTGCTCTCATAATAGGTTAAATTTTCAATCCATACATTATAATCTATAATCCAGGAGATGTTTTCCTTTTACTTTAAAAAGTTCTTGTATATTTTGATGTGTATGAATTTTTATGCAATGGTTAGGTATATAAAATTCAAAGAACAAAAAACCCTCACCAGTCTCACATCTGGTAAACTAATTTTACAACCAAATCCTTCTAATATATATATATATATATTAGAAGGATTTGGTTGTAAAATTAGTTTAAAAACCAAAGTGCGGAAATTAAATACGGAAATAATAAAGAAAGAACACATCGAATTTATACTGGTTCGGTCAAACCTTGACCTACGTCCACTCCTTGGAGGCACCCTCAAAGTATTGCACTAAGACAAGTGTCTCTCCTTTAGCCCCCACAGCTAGGCGGAGAAGCCCTTACAAAATCACTTCCACCTTCCCCGATGCGGCGGAGTCGCCGGGTCCTTTGACACCAAAGAGATCTTCTTCAAGACAAGCCTTGAATCCGACGGTATTAAGATGCAAGCCTGTCGGAGCAACCATGTGGAATCCCCTCCACACTCCCTTGAGTCCCACCTCACAGGATCTTCTCCCTCTCAGACTTCACCCATTCTCACTCCCTTTCAATCTTTCTCTTCAAGTCTCCCCCACAAGAACGAAGCTACAATGGTTGCCAAAGACACTTACAAAAGTGCCTTGACAAAGCTTAAATAGAAGCTCTCAAAATGAGCTCATTAATGCAAGTTACCGACATTATCGTCCTGGATGATAGGCATATCATCCTGGCCGATCA
Organism: Dendrobium nobile; assembly: GCA_022539455.1. Lineage (NCBI taxonomy): Eukaryota > Viridiplantae > Streptophyta > Magnoliopsida > Asparagales > Orchidaceae > Dendrobium > Dendrobium nobile. The sequence goes on from JAGYWB010000027.1 coordinate 1,427,205, forward strand.
GTACAAATTCAGCTCATCAGCTCGTGACGATTTGGGATGATCAGAAGAAACTTGGTTACATCATCCTGGCCGATCTCACGATCATCCAGGCTGATTAGTTTAAAATAGATTTCAATCATCCTGATCATCACCCGGAATAGATGCTGGCCGATGTAAATCATCCATGACATCGTTACGGCCAATCCTACGATCATCTAGGATAATGTGATCATATCAATCAACCATTAATGCTTTCCAAAGATACCAAATCAATTTAGGCATAATTGAGTTAGATCATCCTAGACGATAGTAATATCATCCTCACCGATTTCCTAAAATAAAGAATACATAAACATATTATAGCGGATGATTCTTTCTGAATTGAGACTATTGTCTTGGCCAATACAAGTATCGTCCAGGCCGATCAGCTAATGACGGCTGCCTTAATGAGAATGCCCTAATTAGGGTTTCTATTTTTTGACAGATCGTCAATGATGATATTAATATCATCCCGAACGATGTTACCGAAAACAAAAATTTTTAGGGAGCAACAGAAAATCTTCCAAGTTACAAAATATCAGGAGCCACACCAAATACAGTAGACTCAAGAAAGGAAAAAATGTACAAACTAACTCAGACCTAGTCTACCCAATCTTGAGCTGATTCCAAATTGCAGTCCGATCGTGTGAACCTGAAATGTCTGTACATAAGGCAGACGTAGAGAAATAAGAATGTTTGCTATCATCAAAATCATAAACCATTGATCCGCAATAATCACCCCCTTTTTTATGATGGCAAACAATTCAATTTGAATTTTCAAAAAAAGCATTTTCTCCTAATCTCCCCCTCACTAGAATAAACCCTTTTAAAAAATAGGGGAGATAAAAATTTTTTTTGTTATTTTTTATTTTTTGAAAAGAAAAAGGATACAAATTCAACATTATGTTCTCCCCCTTTGACATTATCTAAAAGAGAGGAGGCACAAAAAACAAAACAAACAAAAGAAAAAAAAACATTCCCTCATCTAGTGAAAAAGCAAATATTCTTAAAATGAGAAAGTTACCTCTTAGTTTTAATAAAAATACTTAGTAGAATTGGATTGACAACGCATAGCCTAGAAAAGATTAGAAATTTGTTTAAAACTGATTTGGGACTCCAGTTACATCCTCACTCCCTTTCCGGGCGATGATCAGGATGATTGAAATCGGTTTTAAACTAATCTGCCTGGACAATCGTGAGATCGGCCAGGACGATGTAACTAATTTTCTTCTGATCATCCCAAATCGGCCCGAGCTGATGAGCTAAATTTGTACTAATCGGCCATGATGATATGCCTATCATCCTGGATGATACTATCGGCAACTTGCATTAATGATCTCATTTTGAGAGCTTCTATTTAAGCTTTGTCAAGGCACTTTTGTAAGTGTCTTTGGCAGCCATTGTATCTTCGTTCTTGTGGGGGAGACTTGAAGAGAGAGCTTGAAAGGGAGTGAGGAACGGGTGAAGTCTGAGAGGGAGAAGATCCTGTGAGGTGGGATTGAAGGGAGTGTGGAGGGGATTTCACACGGTTGCTCCGGCAGGCTTGCATCTTAATACTGTCGGATTCAAGGCTTGTCTTAAGGGTAGTTACCAAAAAAGAAGATCTCTTTGGTGTCAAAGGACCCGGTGACTCCGCTGCACCGGGGAAGGTGGAAGTGATTATATAAGAGCTTCTCCTCCTAGCTGTGGGGACTAAAGTAGAGACACTTGTGTTAGTGCAATAGTTGGAGGGTGCCTCCAAGGAGTGGATGTAGGTCAAGGTTTGACCAAACCACTATAAATCTAGTGTGTTCTTTGCTTATTACTTCCGCATTTAATTTCCGCACTTCGGTTTTTATTGTCCTGATATTTGTTTTGGTTTGTGCATTGATTAAAGATTCTTCTTTACCATTTCACCACTCTTTTAATTTGCCTTGGGCCAGTTCATAAGGGGCCTAACATCCCTAACGAACTTTCAAGTGGTATCAGAGAACTTTCTAGTGTCATCTGAGCACTTTCATGTGGTATCAGAATGGGATTCATAAAAACAAAGTTTGAAAACTTTTTGAAATTTGATCCGTGGCTAATTTTGCTAATCATAATATTGCGGAAGGTTATTCAATCACTAAACCACCTTTATTTGAAAATATTATTTTTGACTTTTGGAAAACTCGCATGTCTACATTCTTACAATTGATTGATTTTCATATGTGGCTTTTGATTTTAACTGGTTATTCATCACCATCACGTATCATTGATGGAGTTAAAATTGATATTCCTTTTAACCAATGGAATAGGGAAGAACAAATCAATGCTCAATTGAATGCAAAATCCTTAAATTATTTTTTCTGTGCTTTAAATTCTGAAGATTTTATGTTAATATCCACGTGCACTACTGGTAAGGAAGTTTGGGATAAACTACAAACCATATACGAAGGAACTAGTGAAATCAAGCAATTTAAGTTGAATATGTTAATGCATGATTTTGAACTATTTTTCATGAAACCTTATGAGACGATCTTAGACATGTATACTAGGTTCATTCAAATTGTAACATCATTGCATGCTTTAGGAAAAGTTTTTTCAAATTTGAAAAAGTTAACAAAATTCTTCGTTGTCTATTAGATAAATTTAATACTAAAGTTATTGCTATTTGTGAATCTAAAGATTTGAATGTATATTTTATTGATAATTTGATTGGCTCACTCATTGCCTACGAGCAAGGGTTGGGTCAAAGACTTTTGGATGCAGGTGAAATGATTATTTTAAAAATGGAAGATAGAGAAGAAGATAGCTTATTTTTTGATGACTTGTCAAGCAAATCACAAAGCTCACCAAAGCATAACTAAAAGTGGAAAAAACGTAAAAATGTAAGGAAATTCATATTTCTTCTGATCTTATTTGCTTTCATTGTAAGAAGCCTGGACATATGAAAAATCAATGCCCTAATTTAAGAATTCTTCCTACAAAAGAAAAGGGTAAGGCAAAGCTAAATTTAAATTCAGGAAATAATGAAAAGCAAAAAATCTCATGGGCAGACCTGGTTTCTGAAGCATCGGACCAGGAGAGAGATAATGGTTAAAAAGTCTTCTTTGTTGTGTTTTGTTTTTAATTTTTTTTCTTTTTTTTCTTTTCTTATTTCATGAAATTTGTTTTTCTGATCAACACACATTCACTTTTATAAAAATAAAAAATCTACTTCCTATTTTTTCTTGAACTCTTTGGTAAGTTGCAATTGACTTCTCTAAAAATAGTAAAAGGAAGAAAACTCATTATTGCAATAAACGAAACAAAGAAAAACACACACAAAGCAAGATACAAGTGATCTCCAATTCGAGAGGACGATCATCTCTCCCAAATCTCTAGACGAGAGAGTCTAGAGCCCAAGCACCAAGAAACTCAAATTCCCAATCAATCAAAAGATGAAAACTCCCTAATTCCCTCATGAACTTTTATACAAAATGTTTCCTAATTTATTTTCCCTTTCAAAGCTTAAGCCGCCCCACCCATTTCCCTGTTGAAAAATATTTGCTGGATGGGGCCCACCTAATAGGTGGAAAAGGGAGGAAGGAGGCGGTTATACTATAATGGTATCACTAGACATCAGGATAGATTGTGCAATGCTAACCTAATCTATTAGATCTCGTGAAGTCTTCCCATCAGCTTGGGCTTGAACATTTTTTTTTTTTGGAATTTTCAATATAGCTAGGAAGCCAACTCTTCCCTGCTCCCCAAAAATGTAATGCTACAATGCATGTAAGAAAATAATTGTTGTGTTTGAAGCTTCATCCTGCAACACATACAATCCTCTTACTTCTTTAGCTTTCATAACAACCAAAAAGCTTTGCACACCTTTTAGTATCTCATCATAATGTGAGAACATGTACCGTACATTAGCCAATGCTCAAACAAATAAAAAATCACTCTTAGAATAGATATTCTTCTCAACAGAGCCAAACACTTATATGCTACGATTATTTTTTTTTTTGAGAAACTGCATAAATTGCATTAGAATAATAGTAGATAGCCTAATACAGACTAGTAAAAAGAACTAAATGATCCTTTTTTTAACAATAAAAATGACCTTATTAAAATGTAATTTGTTAATTTGAACTTATTGTAATTGTAATGAAATCCACTAACTCCTATTTTGAAACTGTTGAGATGTAGGGGATACCAAAATATAAGACAACCCGAAGGTTGATTAGTATCTCAGAGTTCCCATCTGGTTAGAGAATAAGAATTAGTAAAGATCTCATAAACAATTAGGCAAAGTTTAAAAAAACAAATTAAACTAGGAAAGAGGAAATACAATCTAAAAATAAAATTACATTTCAATAATAAATTCCAAAAGTTTGGTATTGTTATACCAAACTTTAAGATCATATTCTCTATCTTCAATAATAACTCTGATTTGTAGCTATTCACGGAAGACTCCTTCATATTAGTGAGCTAAGAGGGAAGAAGAACCTTTCCCACCCTTCTTCTCTTTGTGTTCAGCCATCTTTCTTCTAGGTAAATCTTTCACCGGTCCCAATGCTTGAAGTTCTTTGAATAAAACATGCTTTGAGCTGGAGGAATCATTCTGAAAAAAAATTATCTTTTTTAAGAATGGTCTTTTTAAAATTCAAACTAATAGCTGATGGAGAAGAAGAAGAATCAAGGAGTGTAGTATGAGTGTAATTACCAATTACACTAGCATCAGCCGCCAAAGTAGTTGTGGTAAAATCTGTTTTATGAGTTCCCTGAATTATTGCATCATGAGTAGAATCAGTTGTCTTTGTAGGAGTCAAGGCCGAATTTTGAACATCCTTCTTTTCAGCCTCCGAATTATGTGGATTTGTTGGAGAGGAAGCCGGCTCTAGAACCTCTACAACCTTTGAATACAACAACTTGTCTTTTGAATTTTGAGCAAAAATTTTAATTGCCGGAGGATCAGCTACCATCTCAAGTTTTGAACTTTCAAATTTTGAATTTTGAATGTCCAGATTTTCAACAATTTCAGTTCCAATCTCATTATTTCCTTCTAATAAACTAGCTTCCATATTATCCACCTCAGCCAAAGCATGAAAAGGATTTGGTAAAAAACAAGAATCCCGTGGATTAAGTTGGATAGCTTTGATTTTCAAATTCTTATTAACCTCCACTTTGTCTCCTTCCATGAAATCAGCAACTTGTTCGTTTAGGCAAATGAACCTGCATCTTCAACATGATCTACCATCTGATTTAGACCTTTCCCATCTATCAAAGCTTGAGTATTTCCATCTGGTTCAGAAAGAGGACCCGTTCCAAATTTTATTGAAGCTGAAATACTCTTGGAATTAAATTAATTTCTCACTGATTTCTTTATGCTTTTGAATTTCACTTGCATCCAAGGACCATAAGGATTGTTGGTATGATTTGAGATGGAAGGAATTTCTTCAACATAAGGACAAACTGAATCAATATGTCCTATTCTCCCACATTTGTAACAAAGTGAAGTTAGATTCCCATATCCAAATTTTTGAAAAAATCTACCATGCAACCATTCAACCCATATTCCAGTAGGAAGTTTAGAGTTCAAATTAACTCGGATACATGCTCTAGCAAACTCTCTTCTTCCCCACCAAAACATAATACCATCTAATAGTAATGGAGTTCCAATCCTAGAGACAATTCTAGTGACAATTCTAGTGATATAGAAAGGGTAAGTGAGGAAGACGAACCCATAATGGGGAAGAAACACCCTCCAATGAATTAGGAGAGAAATTGGGAGACCATTTCTCTAACCCAATTGCAAAACCTCCTACGAACCAAGGTCCTCCGTTGAAGACTTCTTCCATGGCTTCATGAAATTGAAAGGAACATGATAGCCAATCTAGGCCAAGCAGGGTTATGTGAAATCCTCCATATTTCTTCCATTGCTTTCTTAATTCAATGGAACATTTTTAGAATGGAACATCTTTTGCAAGAATTTTAACCACCAAAGATTTATTTAAAACTTGAATATTGGATTTTTCTTTCTCCATATCCAATTTAACCACATTTGAATCTTCATTCTCATCCAGATTTTTATTCCAAGTAATTTTAATGTGTGGTTTTTTTATCCACACATTTGAATTATCCAAATTTGAAGAAGAATTAGGATTATTGATATTGAGGTCAATATCCTTGTTGTTCTTCAAAATATCAACAAAAGTACTCTTTGAAGAAGAAGCTTCTTTGTCATTTGCTCCAAACAAAGAATTCAGTGAAGGAGATATAGGTAAATTGTTAGAAATTACCTCTTTTCCTTTACTCAAATCTGGCAAGGCCTTATGTTTTGCCAACAAGCCTCCTTCTTTGATCACAAGAGGAGATTCTAAAACCCAAAAATTGTGAGGGGAGATGCGTTTGAAGGAGAATCTACCTTTTGAGTCCAATATGATTGGACTCGTGGTAGATAAAACGGCTTTGGTGTTCCGATCATCCATAGATGATCGGCCACCTTCTACCATCTCCAATTCAAGCACCCGAAATCTTCAAGTTGTTCTTCCAAATCCTTCCTTGATTTGTGGAGCTTCTCTCTCTTGCCCGTGGTTAGATAGATTGTTAATGATGCTACCATTATGTATCATAATACAAATAGTGTCAATAGCTACAGTCTTAGAAACACCATTTTTTACAATATACACACAAATATAACATGGCTTATAGCTAGATAATTATGTTGTCATACACTTCTCAAAAAAACATGAAGGGTTAATTATCCACTGATAATTTCCCCTATAACAAAGTCACAAAAAGAAAATAACCAAATTTCAAAGAAGTTGTGTTAGCATTTATTATCCTGATTTCCTTGTTGTCACCTTTATTGTGTTCCCTTGTATATTTTCTTAAAGCCATACAATCTCTCTTTATGTATTATAACTTCTTATAATAATCACAATTCATATTCTTTTCGATAGACTTGACTCTAGAGATAGAACATTTCTTTATTAACCTTCCTTTCACAAAATATTTCACCGTGTTTTTCTTCTTTAGTATTCTCAAGCATAAAAATTACTTCTTCTAATAAAAAGGAATTCTTCACATCTTCTAAGATTGTGATACCTTATACAATATGGTATCACCCAAAAGCTTATAAGAGTTAGATTAAGAACACAACAATAATAAAGCATAATTTTCATCATCAACAATCATATATATATTTTACAAATTACAAATAATTGTACTAAACTAATTCAAATGTAACTTGATTGGTGTACCTTTTTTATATGTTTAATAAATACAACATTTGATTTTGATAGAGTTTAGTGGAGAGACTTTTTATTCTGAACAATGAATCTAACGTAAGTCATATATACATTTTTTTGGTTGTTTCCTCCAAGATCTCCATTAGGATGTCATTTACCTACCACAATTGTATTATTACAAGTAAAATTTCTTCCATCTTTACCTTTTCATCATCACAGGCATCGTCATACTACTTAATCTCTCTGAGGATCTTTTTGGGAAATAATTTCATACTTCTTGATTATTTAGGAGTCAAAATTATTTAACCCATCAAATTTCTCAATCTCAAAGTTTATGTTTATCAATCTTATAACTACACTTTGATACTAAATGCTAGAAGGCATGATGTGGAAGCATCACTTAGGATAAAAATTATGTGCATGAAATAAACACAAATGAGAAAGAGAAAATAAAATAAAAGATGTCATGCTTTTTGTTATTATGCTTCAACCTAGCTTATACCTCTACGAAAAAATAAGAGAATCTTGCCAACTAGCAGAATATATAAGCTACTGTCATAGTGCACAAAATATTACTGGTTGACTATTTTTTCTCACCTACTTAGCATTCTCATGCACAAAAGATTAATCAACCCTAATATAATCACTCTAACACTAGATTAGAATATTATGAAACATTTTTTTCATATGCATCGATGAAGTCTCTAATGCTCCAATGAAACCGTAAACTCGGGAGGTCATCTTAATGTGAAACCAAGAGAGATCTTCATTGCTTTCTTCGAAACTCAAGCAAAACCCTTTTGTCTTATAGCTAACGGGTAGCACAAATTGAGAATTCCTTTACAAGATATCTAGTCTTGCACGAAAACACGTTTGCTAATTAGAGGATTTTGGATCCATGTTATACACACAAATCAAGCTCCATTACAGTTCACAAAAAACTTCCATATGTATCTCATTTTATCAATTAATTGTGATCCCACAACTCCTGATTTTTATCCCATTTCCCTAATCGGCTGCTTGATATATGCATAAAATCTTATTTAGCAATTATTTTTTCCACCCTACTTAGAACTTAAACTCCATTCAAAATAAAAAATTTTGATTTAACTGCATCTCTCAGGAATTTGAGCTCTATGCCACCCACCGCTGTTCAGTTTCTTTAATCATCTATCGATTATCAGAAAGCTAGTTCCTTAGCTTGCCAATTGGTACATGCATCTATTGCTTCTTTTTTTTGGTAGATTATTTGTAGTTATAATAAGATGTCTCACTGTTACATCTTGTTATATGAGGAGTTTTGAATCACAATTGTTTTTTATTTTACATGTCATGCTTTTCTTACTCCAGGTTCAAGCATCTGGAATATTTTGCTCCGTTAGGTGGAGAGAAAATAGCTGCACAACTTTTTGGTGATTGGATATCCCTACGGCACAGCAGCCAATGGCTTTGGTACTCTATGTAAGCAAGGTATATGCTTTATATATCATCTTCAATGTAGGAATTTTGAAAAATCATACAACAACCTTTTTCTCTACATTTTGGGTGATCTTCGATGATTCTTAATCTTAGATTGTTTCACGAAAAGTGTTGTCTAAAAGTTTACTTAATCTATATCCGGTAAACAAGTAAGTTAGCGCACAAGGATCCTGGTGGTGTCTAATTGGATGAGAAGATTCAGTTATGGGAGGGACTCCAGTTGCATCTAACGCTAGAGAAACAAAAGTTTGGTGATAATCAGGATGATTGTATTTGTTGCCGGATGAAACTTCAAACACTATAATTATTTTCTCACATGCATTGTAGCATTCCATTTTTGGGGAGAAGGGAAAATTTGGCTTCCAAGATATATTGAAATTTCCAAAAAAATAAAGTTCAAGCCCAAGCTGATGGGATAACTTCACGAGATCTAATAGATTAGGTTAGCATTGCACAATCTATCCTGATGTCTTGTCAAACCATTATAGTATTTAGGTGAGAGGACGTCTTCAAAGGTACAAAAATTTGGTGGAAAGCTGTTACGCCTATGTTGGCTGAATCGACCCAGCCAGTTCAGCAATTCAATAAGAGTCATAAGTAGCACGCCTCCTTCCTCCCTTTTCCACCTATTAGGTGGGGCCCATCTAGCAAATAGTTTTCAAAAGGGAAAGGGGTGGGGCGTCTTGAGCTATTAGAGGGAAAATTAATTAGGAAACATTTTGTATTAAAGGCGTGCTACTAATATCATTTCCAATTTAAAAAATGCTTGGAAATCAGGGAGGTTCAAGGTTGATGGTATGAAATTTCTTTTAAGCTTTAATTTTGTCTTTTTTAATCGTATTAGTAGAGATTGCAATAAGTTAGCAAATCTTTGTGCTAACTATGCTCTTTTTAGAAACTTTGAGTGGGTGGATTGCTTAGAGAATAAGATTCCTCCTTCATTTTTTAAAATTTTGAAGGAGGAATCATACTTGTAGTTGCTTTTCTTCTTTTTTTTAATTCATAAGCTCTGGCTATTTTCAAAAAAAAAAAAAAAGAATTAGGGAGTTTTCATGTTTTGATTTATTGGGAATTAGAGTTTCTTGGTGCTTGGTCTCTAGACTCTCTCATCTATAGATTTGGGAGAGACGATCCTCCTCTCGAATTTAGGATCACTTGTATCTTGCTTTGTATGCATTTGGATTTGTTTTTTTTTTTATGCAAGCTATCATTTTGGGGATGATTTCACCCAGATTTTTCTCTATTCTTGCTATTTCTTTCAATTAGTGAGAGGTTTGCTTGCGAACTCATGTATTCCCTTAGTGTTACTTGCAAAGTCAAGTATTTCCTATATAAAGCAGACATTTTGAATTAGTAAGCTACTTTATAGTGCAACATTTGTTTTGAAGAGGTCACTTGCATTTATTAAATTTTGACGACTTAGTGATGTGGAGTCCCTTGAGGTTCTAAGAGCTTAGAGTATTAACTTGGAGAAAAATCATAGAGGAAATCCAATTTAACTATGATCTTTAATATATGGAAGAATTGTTATATCAACACAAACTAATCAAGAGACACAAACACAAATGTAGACTTCTACATCATCGAGTAAATTTTAAGTTGAATAGAATTAATTTCAAAAGATTCACCCTTAAATTGAATTAAATCAATTTCAATGTCAAAATTGATTAAAATTCAAATAATTATGGAGTTCAAAGAATCAAACATAATTACCGGATGTAAAATTGAGCAAATGAGAAGCTTTGAGAAAAAATGTATCAATGATTGGCTAGTAACCATATTGGAGTAAAAAGTTTATAGAAAAAAGAGATGAGTCCAGTTAAGTTAAAAGAACTATAACTCATCACAATTTAAACCGAATAAAAAAACTACTCCATCTTTCAAATGGATTTTATGGATACTATGGAATATGATAAATTTGACACTAATGCAGAATGAGGATATATCCCATAAAAAGGCACGAGTACTATACCACCACCAACAACAAAAACAAGCCTTTAACCCACTACGTGGGGTCAGCTATATGAATCATTTTTCTCCATGTAGTCCTGTTAGATGTCAAATTCTCATTTAAATCTAATAAAGAAATGTCATTTTTAAAATTTTCTAACTCTTCAGGGTTTTCTTCACAGAACTTCATTTTGTTGAAGCACTTAGCAAGATACTCTCCTTCCTATACTTCAACATGGAATACTATAGATTAAAATTAAAAGGGAGATTCATCCAAAGAAATTGGACACCATATATAAACATTAACAATTTCAACTCCCCAGGCATATGAAAAATATTGAACTCAATTCCATTAATTAAAATTTTGAACCTGTGCTATAGCAGGGAGCATTTTGGCTTGCGAGTCCACCTGGGAAAGAGCCTTCTTAAATCTTTCAATGTCAAGTTCTACATATTCTTTCACAACATCACCTTCAGATTCTTTCAACAAATCTGAAAAATCCTTCATTTGCTTGGTCTTCAGATAGAGTGCAACCCTGAGGTTACCTTTCAATATCTTCTAAGACATCTTTGATTTCTTTCACAGTTAAAGTACCAGAATTATCTTTGTCTGCAACCCTAAAATTTGATAAAATGTCTTCCTGAAATGATATTGGCATAACATAAGTATTAGAACAGCATCTAATAAAGATCAAAAGTGTGCGCAACTGTGATATATGTAGTAAGATTTTATTCTTAATTAACTCGAGATCAAAATTAGACAGTAAATCTAGCAGAATTCAGCTTCCACATAGACTCTCTAGAAAGGAAATCTATCATCATACCCCCTAAAAACTTCATGATTCGCATGGCATTGCATACCAAAAGCTTTTGGGAAGCTACAACACCTCGGCACACTAGGAATGGAAAAGGGAACAATTATATATATATATATATATATATATCTTTCTGATTCCTAATAAGAATTGTGATAGATACAAATAAGTGAAAAATGGCTATCTATGTATCCCAAAAAATGGAGGGGAAAAAAAGGGAAGACTAAGTTTTGTAAGATTATCAATTTGAGTTTTGTGCACATAACAAACAATTGATTTTACATTCAAATGAAAAAAGGTTTACACATTATAAAATCAATCAGAGAGCAAGCAAACTCAATTGCAAAGTCAATTGCATCATCATCATTAGCCTTGACCCAATTTTCACTCAAAAAATTGACTGCAAACTATGAAAATGATGATTTAGTTGAAGACCTGAAACACACCATAACTTTCCATTGAGCTATTGTGGCACAATCACCAAGAGTATATATTCTCACACTCAAAAACTCTTAGCCATTCGTTAGTTGCCAAGACACGGCAGTTACCCTGCAAACAAAAAGTAATAAGCGATAAAGATTTTTTTTAAGGAATTACCATATAATAATCTCAAAAGACTATCTAGACTTGAGTTCAGAGGATGGCCCCAATAGAAATTACCTGATCAATTTGCTTTATAAAGTCCAAAATTATGGGACGTGTACAAATGCTAGTAGAACAAACAGCCATTTCATATGGTACATTAACCTCTCCCGTAGATGATTTTGTCATTGTAATAGCATCACCAGACACTTTTACAACTTTGAAGTTTGTTTTCACATCGATGCCATCCCTCTGGAACTTTTCTTCAGCAAATTTAGTGATCTTCTTGTCAAACCTACTCAAGGAAACACATTTAGAAGCAGAATCTGGAAACTCACCGTGACTATAGTAAAATAATGTAGAAGACCTAGCAACTGAGAAAAATTTTAATTGGCATCTCCTCTGATATAATGATTGAGAGTATTAGTTATACTTATCATTACAGAATCCCACCTCTTCATTGCTTTTTAAATTATCCTCAACATTGAGGAAATACTAGGCCTATTTCCTACAGATAAACAAAAAGTGTACCTTTAAAAAAATAACAGTGCTCAAAGACACCAAGAGTGTTGAATATATTTGGCCTATCTCCAAGAGAAACCACCAAATAGTCATAATCTAGTTCAAATTCACCGTTCCCATCCAAGTTTGTTCCAATGGTAGATCTACATAGTACTTTTTTGTTTGTTGGATCAATATTATAGCATTCCGCCTCAGAAAATTTGATTGTCCTAGTTTTCTAGAAAAATCAAAGGATGAAGAAAGTTTTATCTCATTTAAGAATTTCTCCCAATAATAATTCTGGGAGAAAATTAAAACAATGAAATATCATGATAATTAGAAGCCAGGTAAGTAGAATAGTTACTGAATTAAGAATGACAGAATGCCAAGCACATTTATGCGGACAACTAATTTCAAAATAATACATAACATTATGTAATCTGTCGTAGCAAAAAAAAATTGAAATTTATATATAATAAAAACATAGATATTAATGAACTGATCATCATTCCTACAACTCCCAAAACAACCATCCTATAAGATCATGATTACGTCAATAAGATGCAATGGGATTCTTTTGGGCCCAACTTCAATTTCATATCCTCTCTCCTTCAGCCAAATCAGCTTTGGGAACTTCTATGTAAACATTTTTGATATTTCAAACAATTTTCTTGAGAAAAATATTATTTTTATCTAGTTAGCCACATTCGCAACACTATCTCTACTCAAAATGTTACCCAATAAAAAAAGTGATTTTGCCAACGACCTCCATATATGAAACACTCCTCTTATATATAGCAGCTAACATAAAAAAATCTGTTGAAAATATGTTGACTTTTTGGGTGCAAGAAGCATTGCTTTTTATTTTCCTTCCATAATAATGCGACACGCCACAAGAAAATTCACATTTAGAATATGAATTTTTATTACAGGTGACCAAGCCTTATGTAGCCCATGAAGAGAGTGAGCCATATATACACATCAACTACGAACAAAAGTATTTAAAAAATATTTGATTTTAAGTGTGAATTTATCAGGGGAACAAAGCATAACAAATTTATAATTAATTTTTAACCCAAATTTTAAAAATTACTATAGCATCACTACAAAGATGTATAAAGCTTTTGAAAATAAATAAATAGTATTACTATTTTTATACTTTATTCACACATTTAGGAACTTGAGCAACTTAATTTATCATGATTTTTTATTTTTTTCTTCTATGCATGTGTAGGCACCTACCATAGATCTATGTAATCTACATGCATGTTTGATATGACCTGCAAATACAGCTTCTAAATAATTTCAACTGCTTGAGTAAGGACATCAAGATTCACATACAATTAAGCATCAATGATGTTCAAACAGAACGATAGTCCCAACCCCTATGCCACTAAATTGCATCAAAATTTTGTACTATATATTAATCAATCAAGATGACGCACATCTTCAGACATAAATTCAACCATGAAATTTTGATCATCATTAACATCAAGTTTAACACAATCATTATAGATTTGATTGTCCAATCCAAATCTCTGATAACACTAATTCTAATCAAAGGACATTCATCATCATCATTGGGGCATAATGGTCCAAAATGGATCTCAAAGAAAACTTCACTCTTAAATCATCTAGAGGACTAAAAGACTCTCAAATGAGGAGTATTTTGGTCCAAATATGATTCCAAAAAAGACATGGCTCATATATCCACTATAAGCCTCACACAAAGTTATTAAAACACACTTCATTCAAATTCTTATAAATACTCCTTCATGATAGTAAGAAACTCACTACGAGAACTTACTCTTTAATCCCCAAGGAAAAACCCTGTTGACTTGGTTTCAACTTCACCTCAAAGGTTGGTCCGCAAACCTTCTAGTTTAGTTCACTATTTATGGTACACAAAATCAAACTCAATACAATCTATCCACCCAATTTAAGAATATCAAAGATCATTTTGGACACAACAATTTGAAGTCATTTATAATAAGTCATCCATAATCATTGACTAACTCAATTCATGCTAATTTTTTTGCATCTTCATGCATGAATCTATCACGTTTTGTTGAGATCCATAATGGTAGACCAACTCCTCTTCAAACCTCTTGGCTTTCAACCATCGTCAACCTCAATGAACTCTTATCCTCCAGTAAGTACTTGGGAGCACTAAAGAGGCTCTCCCGTCAAGAAAGGTATCTCAATAAATTCTTTTGAGTAAAACATGGTGGATTGGTAACAACCTATAAAAAATATCATTCCCAAGTAAAATAAAAATGGTAGAAAGCTTCAATCTATTTCACCCTACACTTCCAAAATAATGACAAGGGTAGCAAGGCCTCAAAATACTCCATCATGAAACTCTAAAGGATATCAAAGGTGTTTCTTGATCATCTACACTCTTTACACAACTCCAAAGCTTCCTCTCAATCGGTGTTGTCCCCTATACTCAAATGGCTATATAAATTGCACCTTTTTAGGTAGTTTATAAACCTTCTCTTCAGCTGACATTTTTTTCATACAACCTTTCACGCCTAAATACTAATTTTCATAGTCAAAGTCTTCTCCAAGACAACATTATGTTCCTTCTTCACCTACTCCTCAAATGACTTCATTGTCCACTCTTTAAGTGGCTTGTTATCTACTCTTCAAATGGAATTATAACTTTAATCTTAACCAACTTGTTGCTTTCATCTCTTCATGGAAGTTCATCACCCACTCCTCTATCAATTATATCGCTTGCACTTGACGCTACTTATTTCCTTACTAATGATGACAATAAAGGAAAAATAGATACTATTAGGATTTTCTCCAGACTTATGTTAGTTTTTTCCATTGAACTTATTTTGGGTTCTTATATAGATTTATGTTGCCTATGAAGTCTATAAATAGATGAACTAGTCTATAATTAGAAGGGGAAGACAATCAATAATGTTTTTGAATTGCTATATCGTATTCTTTCCTCCCCTCTCTCTCTCTCTCTTTCTCTTCTAAGAAGCTCAAGGAGCTTCATCTTCCTCCCAATATCCAATAGATAGTAATATATATATATATATATATATATATATAGAGAGAGAGAGAGAGAGAGAGAGAGAGAGAGAGAGAGAAAGAGAGAGAGAGAGAGAGAGAGAGGATGATAATAAAAAGTAGCCAAATTCCACTCAGAGAGAAAATTGTGAGAAAAATTTTTAATTCAATTCATTTTGCAATTATTAGGCTTAAGCTATGAATAATATTTAAAGAAATATGATTATAAAAATAAGACCTAAATAAGATAAATTATTTGAATTTAAATTTAATCCTATCTAAACTAAATTTAATCCAAAATTTAATTCAAATATAGAATTATCCATCATTTTAATTAATGCAAATAAAAAAGTAAATAAATAAATATAAAATAACATAAACCTAATTTCTTGGGTTATATCAATTCATTTGGGCTTGATAAAGCTCTTAGAAGAATCGTACAAAATTCGTTGTCTTAGAAATTTGATTTCTATGATGAGTTAATGAAACTAATTCATGTAAATCTTTATCCTGAGGTTTGAATACAACAATAATGTTAACTCTTATATTTCTCAAGCACACTAAGATTTATGTTGACCTGTGAAGCACATCTCATCAACACTAATGTCAGAGTTTTGATAGAAATCATAGTAAACATTGATCTCAAGCAATCATTATAGATTTAGTTGTCTAATTCAAATATCTAAAGACACCAAATTCAAGGTGTAAGGCCTTCATGGATCCATCCATTATCACAAGGGAATCATGAGTGCCCAATGCTCCAACATATAGCAAAAATATGGTGTGTCTTAATTCACTAACCATTAATCAACTAGAGACCCATAGTATGCTCAATCGATGAACATTTAAACCAAGAATTAATCTTTGGCGCATCGTGGATCACCAATCAAGGATGTATCTCACCATGCTACCAAAATAACATTCATCTGAATGTCTTAAATACCCAAAAAGGACAAAGTAGGAAATTATCTTTGACCTCTCACTTTCATCCCCAAAGGGGCACTTTTCTGAAATAATTTCATCTCTTATTCACATTCAAGCTCAAACACTAAGCTGACTCATCAAATGAACTTTTTGTACTAAAATCCCAAGATCATCTTATTGACAATTTGTGTTAAGTTAATTCTCAAAAAATACTAAGGGGCTATTTGGTTTACTACAAAAAGAATGCAATCTAATTTGAATGTATTATTAAAATAATAATATGGAGTGTTTTGGAAGATTGTAAAAGTAATGTATGATATAACCTTTTTTTGTTTGATTTAAAAAAAAATTTAATGCAAAATGTAAAAAGGTTGTGGGCACTAACTGGGTTGGCCGACAACAACGATGATGGACAGGTGGTTGTTGTTTGGCAGGTGGCTGGTGGTAGGCTAGTGGCAACAAAGTTTGGTGGCCAGTCGTGGTCGGTGACAAACAGCTGGAGGTGGTAGGCTGGATGGTAACCAACAACCTGCTATGGCCGTCAGGCGACGATGGAGGTGGAAACAAATGGTGGAAATGGCGATGAGCTAGCAGTGTATTTGAAAATCACCCAAATATGAGGAATTCCAAAAACACTGAATTTGAACTAGAGGGTGAATTCCATTTACTTCAAAATTATACTTTGCATTCCATTTGCTTCAAACCAAACATTAATATTTTTAGAACATCTGCATTTGGAATACTTTATACTCCTAATACCGCAAACTAAACAGCCCCTATATTAGACTCAATGAAATATATATATCCAAGCTCCACAGCTATTAAAGACAATTTTGAACAAGCAAAAATATCATTTCTTTGTTTAGGCAAAACTTACAACTTTAATGCAAGTAGTTCACACTAAATTTATTTAAGGTTTTTTTGGTTCGAGTATGAGCTTAGCTTAGCATTTATTAAGCACAAATGACAAAAGTATATTTTCCTAAGCTAGCCTTAGCTTAAGGTAGGCCTTTGTCCGTACGCATACTTAAGCATGAGTTAAACTAAGCATGACCAACCATTAGTTTGTTTTACCACATGCAATACAAATTCCTAATTCAAGCATTCACTTTGAATACTAATTCTACAATAAGCTTTTATATCTAGGCTCCTAGCCATGATATATGTCTAATGGACTGATAAAAGAATTGCATAGATTTGATGGTATGTTTATAGCTTTCTCATGATACTGAGAATTGGATCGACGATGCTACTAGGCTCAATTGTTCCACATGTAATGCTTAGTAGCAAGGGAGTGAATGCAATGTAGTTACGAGGTGAAAAAACCCTAACATCATACAAGGAAGTGTCAAAATTTTTCAAGAAACTTGGGCCAACCCAGCCAGTTCCAAGAACAACCAATTTCTTCTTGGGACCATCTTGAGCATATTCAGAACTTGGGTCAGATCCTACATCAGCATATGTAACAACACCTCCTCAACTAAAGAACACAAAACCATAAAACAAACGCAATTTATTAGAAACCAGTAAAACATGGAGCTGACATCAAAAGCAAGTAATTATATACGAGATCAAAAATTTTTGTACATTCACAAAAATTACCAAATACAAAACGAATAAAAAAACAGTGTTGCAATAGATCAAAGGTTAAAATTTGGGATCCATGAAGGAACTGAACTAGACGTGATGGAAAAGGACATCTTTCACGAAATTGATTGGTCAAGGAGAAATTTGATTTTTGAAATTTTTGAAAAACAATTATTGATAAATTGAAGAATGAATCCTATCTAAAGAAATTCACAATTTAATTTTATTTTACTTTTCATTGATTTTGGCAAATTTTAATGTATTCTCTTTCCATTTAATTCCATTTAACCGAATAAAACAAAAAAAAAAAGATACAGGATTATTAGAAAAACAAAGTACAAACTTAACGGCGACAAGAATGGCGAACTTGTAGAACCCAGAGTGGTGAACCATTCTCGCCGCCCGGTAGGAGAATGTTGTGAACCTCATCGAATGCTTTCAGGGTCAACAAACAAAGTCAAGATGATGATGAGGAGTTATTAGAGGAAACGCTAGCTAAATTGTGGACTGCTCTAGAAAGAAACTTTCAATTTCAATTGGGACACGCATTCTTAAACATGTCATCGACCCAATTCGGAAGGACATAATGTCATAATACATAATTTTTTTTTCTCATTATTCCATTTCTTTGACTTGTAGAACAAGAAAAGAGCTTGCCGTTAGCATCAAGGTAGCGCACCCTGAAACCTACTGAGCCGCTAAGGGACCATTTTCCTTTCGATTAAAGTGGGTGCAACTATGGGTGACAAACATGTGATTTGAGAATCGTCTTCCAATTTTATTGGAGTTTAAACAAAACATGGAAAGAAGGGAGAAGACCCCAAACACGACAAGATGCGTTTGGTGCGTGCAGAGGAACAAATATATCGAAACCGTCAACACCGACCGACAAATAAAGATCTTACAATAGCAAACTTTATTTCTTTGACAATACTTTAGCTCTTGCTAAAGGAGCTCTTGTATAAATGCACGTGCACTTGGTGAACGTGAATAAAATTTTAAAAATAAACAATATATAACAAAAAAAATTATAATACGATATATTAAAGATATAAAATTTTGTATGAAGATGAAATTTTATATTTGTATGAAATAGATGATTTATAATTCTATTATACATGAATCAAAATTAATTGAAACAATGTATTATATACATAATAACATCCAATTTAGGTTTATAATACAATTTAAATTTATTTCATTTATATTTTCTAAAGAATCTAATGAATTTTATCTTGAAGAAAAAAAATCAAGTTTTTAAAGATTGAAAAACTCCCAAACAAATGTGGTTTTTTCAATTGTTAAAGAAATTAATGAAGTTAATCAAGGTTGATGCATAATCATTAGTAAATTTGAAATATTTAAAGCAATTATGAATAAATTTGAACTTTTTGAAATTTAAAAAATAAAAATATGAATAAAATTAATTTTTATTAGCATTACAAATAGTAACAACATGGAACATTAACAATTGAGAACAGTTGTAGAAAAAAAAAAATTTAGATGCAAAAAAATAAATTATGAAAAAAACAATTGAGAACAGTCGCAACAACAATGGATGAGAGTATTTGTGATAAAATGTGGGGGAATTTTGTTGAAAAGCAAAACTATAAAAATTACTAATTATTTAAAATTAAATTCTAAATAATAATAGTAAATATTTTATCATTTTAGTTAAATTATTGAAATAGCTAATTTCAATTAGGTAATATAAATTTTCATTATTTATTTAAAATTATTTAAATAGTTAATTCTTATTTATTTAAGTTAAATTATTTAAAATCCACATAAAAAAAAAGTTAGAAACCTATTAGAAATGCTGACAGAAATTCACCGGAGAAAAGCAATAAGAAATTAAAATAATAATGTAGGCTAAAGTTACTAAGGATGCTATTATAATGGAATCATAAAGGTGTGGATTACCTAGGGTGATCAGCAAAGAGATATCTGACATTCTAAATTCTGCCATGTAGAGTTACACAACTAAGTCGCAATAGAGATTAAGTCATACAAGAAACAATTTAACTAAAAAAGATTATTTAATAAGAAATAAAAAAGATGCCTCAAATTAAACATAAAAGTAACTATTATTGAAGATAACTACAATCGAGTTCTCAAAAGAAAGATAAAAATATTCGGTTCAACATATGGATCAGAAAAATAATAATAATACATGATTAGTCCATCAAAAGGACCTATAAAATAATAAAACAATATGCACTTTGGTATAGGCTGTGAGATTTTAGTGCTTGGAAGCTCAACTCATGGCAATTGTAGCTCAATTTCACCACATTCAACTTTTTTAGGCCTGAGAACAATGTCATGAAAAACCATCTCATTCAACAAGTAGATAGTGCTATCCTCAGCTAGGCAATTTACGCTGGTAGAAGCCTGACTAATTAAGACACTGACATCAGGAGGAGGAGAACATTTTCAGTCCATCTTCACAGTCATTTTTTTCTTTGGATAAAAAAATTAAAGAAATTCAACAAGATTAATAAGAAATACAATAGAACAATGACTACAGAAATAAGCAAATGCAAATTTTTTTCCATAATAAGTATACCTTTTTAATAGTGAAAAGCTAAAGAAGATGAAGGAAAAGGCCGCAACACATGTCTACAAAGAGTAATAATTTATGGTTATAACATTTTATAATAATCCTGGTTAAATCATGTGAAAAGTTGATATCAAACAACCCCTAAATCAATGAAATCCAATCTTCCCCTGAATTTAAGAAACCTTTGATACGATTAGAAACCCAACAAAAACCGTTTGGCAGGATTTTTTTTAAATTTAGATTTAATGCTGCTCAAAATCCCCCACCAAATAGCATCTTGAATCATGCCATAAAACTGCAACCAAATAGCCCCTTATACTAACAAATTAGAGATATGATTTCTTTTGGGTTAAGTATCACTACAACCCTCACATAATAATGCTGAGTAGAGGAAAACCTATTTTAGAGAAGATAAACAAAGAATTAAGGAGTAAGGTGCTCAGCTTTTCTTTGGTTCCATCCTTAAGCAGATCCCCCCACATGTTCTCTTGCGATGATGCATACACGTAGAGGTTTCCCTTAGATGAGTAAGCCATGCAAGATGCTCCGATACCATCACAATATTTAAAGAATCATTAGAAGAATTCTTATCTCGATGTTAAGCATGGAAGATAATTGGCGTCGGCGAGTGAAAACAATTTTGGAAGAAGTTGAAGAATGCAAAGAGCAAAGAAGAAATCAAAAAAAATGAAGAAAGAAAAACCTTGGGATGTTTATTGTATCTGGCGAGCAATTAAAATTCAGAACTAAAAAAAGTTAAACATTTGGGGAGTATTAAAATAGGTCATTATAATAGAAATGAGATAACATTTCATTGCATCATCTTCTCTAAAGGTTAACAATATGAATGGTAACTTTCTTGACTTTAAATTCTTCTTTTCAAGTTTGTCCCAGGAACGTGACTGCCTTCTCCTCAAAATTCCATGGTACTGCTTCACATTTAAATAAATAGGCTCCCCTGCAATTTCAAAGGGCAAAGGCATTTGAGCATGTTGCTATCCAAGAAATTGAGGATGCACGTGATGGAATGCATCTATAATTATTAGACATAGAATAATTGGGCTAGAATATGATTTATCAACTAATATGAGTTCTATTTGATTCAAATAGCTAAATTATATAATTTAAAAACAAATTTGAAGGAAGGCTGATTGGAAAATACCATTTACTAAAGCCTGAGGCATGTGGGATGCCAGCATACCATGATATGGATTAGAGAATGAATATGCCGCACATGGCTGTTAAAATTTAAGGAAATTAAGGACATGCAGCAAAAAAGCACCTTCTTACAAAAGGTGAAATATTATGTAGAAAGTGTCAATTGTTATTAGATCAAACGAAACATATATATGCTTGTGAGAAGTCAATACAAAATTACCTATTAAAATAGTGAACCATCTTAAACATGGAGTTATAATATAAAAAATAAAGGGATCAAAGACCATACAATCATTTTGCCAAGTTTCAATTGAGTGTGTGGCATTATATATTCCTACGTCATTGGAGACAATAAATTGAAGATTGGCTGCTTATACTATTCTTCCTATGGGGAATTTCCATCTCAGCATAGATGGAGTTGAAGAGTAAGATATATGAACATCGTTAATAAATTTTTTTTATTAAGCCACAAAAGTTACGTGTGATTCTATATAGATACTAAAATGAATATGTCATGAGAACAAGCACACTTACCAAAAAAAAATCAATCATTCAGCTTACTAAATCACTCAAGTGAAAAAAATGTTTCTTAATATGGTAGAACAAATTTTTCTACTCTAGAGCCGTGTATAGTGAAAAATTCAATATGGAATGCAATTGAGCCTAAGTAAGTCATCACAAGTATATCAATTAGGGATTCTTTTTAAAACAATCACATATCTTTTGGTCAACTAATGATAGACATTAAGGAGAGTTATTAGGTTGCAATGAAATAAAGCATACCCAAGGTTCTATAATAAAAAAAAAATCATATTTTATGTAATGTGTTCAGAAAGCACCCTATATTCTTTTCTTTAGTTGTTTTCTTCATCCCAATAAAAGAAGAAAAAAATAGATTTAAGCTTTAAAATGATGATTCTAAGATGAATTAGTTTCTACAAATATGCAATGATTAAGTCCAACTGAAAGCAAACCTCCATGTTGTACTACCAAAATATTGCTTTATTGCAACTGGATCTTACGAGCTATCGCAATTGGTTTATAACCCGGTGCCAAAAATTAGCTTGTTATTTTAATGTTTCAATTCTTTTGACCGTTTGGCGACCCTCCCTCCAGCGTGATTTTGAACATCTTTGCAAGTACATCCCAACTCCTCTCAAAACCCCTCATACGCCTCGATTGCGTGTCATTTTTAATCAAATTTATTTTGCTATCTTTTATCAACGAACCACGCTATACAAAACTAAAAAGTTTAAATGATTCAAAGAGCAGTATGTGAACTCAATCAAGTTTATAGAAACATGCTTTATGCATATTGTATGTCGTAAACAAATAGAGGTTATTATTACTACTCTATTTCAATTAATAGGATCTATACTACATATTATGAAAATATATAATTTCTTAAATCATTAAACCAATGAAAAAAATATATTAAAGTTTTTTTTGGGTATCCTATTTAGGAAGGATATATGAAATTTAGGTTAAATCCTATAAAATAAAATTTTAAGAAATTTCAACCCAAATGTTTTGGTAAATCATCTTACCCTCAACCTCTTTCATCCGGGGTTGGGACCGGCATTAGCGGTTTAAAAAAAATTAAAATATTATTTTTACATTAAGAAAATGAATTATTCTTACGAAGGAGAAAAAATTAAGAACATTAGAAAAATCAACTTAGAAGATGTTGAATCTCTTAATGTATTAACGAATAAATTTAACAATAGGAAGTATAAATGAGCCATGCCTCAAAAAGTTTATCATTTTTCCATCAACAAAATAAATTTGACATGGAAATGTCAAATATAATTAACAAAAATAAAAATTTTACAATTCCCAAGTTCATAAAAAAAAAACTTCTAAGGAACGTGCAACAAAATTATCATTATATCGTAAGTAATACATTATCATTTGAAAGTCCTTCTGAATGAAATTTAGAATAAATTTGATTTTCCAAACCAAAAGAGAAAAGATAATCAACAAGAATCTACCATGAAGGAAAACATGTTATTGTAATCATATAATTGCATATAGCTGTTTAAGATAAGTATATTGTCATGTATTTGTAATTTAATTTTTATGATGGAGTAAAACATAAGCAGACGAAGTGAGAAATTAGTTTAGTAGGAGTTAAAACATGTATCAAGTTCAAGAAAAGTTCATTATTAAAAAAATACATGCAACATAATGTTCAAATCTAATGAATGTCATCAACTCTTAAAGCTACTATCACATGAAATAAAGAAAAATAGAGAGAGAGAGAGAGAGAGAGAGAGATACAGGCAAATAAGAAATAAAGATCTAGAGTATAAAGAGTGAAATATGTATGTCAAACATGAATAAAGATGGAAGTTTAAAGAACTTCTAATTTGATTCTTTAAGGTTCAATCTCAATAACTTCATCAGATTCATTTTTTAAAGATTGAAGTGTAATTAAATGAAAGGTTCGATTGCCAAATATTTGTGATAATGTTATTATAATCATCTATGTTGGATGCCTACATTAAAACGAAAAAATATATAAGCATATGCAATAAGTTATAATATAAATAGAATGACATAAAAAAATATTTACCTTTATTTTCTCGAAACTTGTAACTAGCACGTCAATAATTTGTTCAACTTTATTATCAAAAACTATAAATATTGCAGATGAACTTATATCCTCAACATGCAATTTGAAAAGATACCTGTATAAATATTTTTGAAATATGTTATAAAGTTTAGATTATTTTATTTCAAATAGGATAATATTATATAAATATTTACCTCAAACTATATTCAACATTTTCTTTTAAACATTTAGAATATTTTGCAATACCATCAATAATAAAAACTTTTGATTTACATATATTGCATGAATTGTACCATAGATTCTCTTCTTCATTAAGTCCTTCTATTACTACTCTTGTAGAGTAGTACTTTACCTGAAATGCATAAAAAATTAATTTACTAAAATGAAATCAAAATAATAATTGAAAATATTTATTACCTCTCCCAATGAATGTTCAGATGTGTTGATATTTTGTAGATTTGTCATCAAATATGTCTCAAAAGAAGATGATGTATGTTGATGAATATTTTTGTTGGACCTATATATTGAAAATTTTAATAAATAAAAATAAAGACAGTTAAATTAAATATTTTATGTAAAGCAGTAAAAATATTATACAAATCCAAGAGTTCTTTTGTTGATGGCAGATTTGGATTAATTTCTAAAGTTGTTGATTGCGTTGTTGAGAGTATGAAACCTGATATATTATAAAATATGATTAAAATTAGAAATATATAAGATATATATATATATATATATATATATATATATATATATATATATATATATATATTGTAGATGACCATTAAAATATTTGCTAATGACGCCTTTTGATAAAATGATTATTTTTTCATTTTTTAATTCTTCCAATTATTTCGCTTCTAATGCTACCAATCATTACCATAAAGTGAAAGTACAGACTTCTGACCTATTAAAAATAGAAAAAATATTAGATGCAATAATTTTTTTTTTAAAAATGTAAAGTAATATGCATTACATACCTTAAGTCAAAAACTTGTAAATCTTATTTGAGAATTGTTTTTTTATTAGTCTATTTGTAGATCATCTGTACTTTAGAAATATTCAAAACTAATAAAATTATATCTACAAAAAAATATAATTATTTTAAGGAAATAATTATGTTAAAAATAATAAATTTAAATTTAATTACCTCAAGGAGAATTTGGATTTGACTAGATATCTTCAATTACCGATAAATAGTTTCTTGCTGGTTCTATATCATTGGTGATTGTAACTTGTATTTCTAAGATGTTGTTTAAAATAATCTCAAAATTTTCATTGATATTATAGAAATCTTTATTTGTAGCATTTATTCACCCATGTGAAAAAATATAAGTCTTTCCAATCTGTAGCATGTTATGAAATATGTCAATTATTTCATTGAACATGATGGCATATATTTTTGAACCCTGAAAAATAAAAAAATAACAAAATTTATTTTACATATAAATTATTAGAAGATAATAAAAATACATAAAAATTTAATTACCTCTTTATCCATTAAAGTAAGCTTCTGAATCTTTCCTTGTCCAGATTTGAATCAGCGTCAATTTAAGTAATTATAGCAGTAATACTCCAATAATGTTGATTAAGAGATAAATTTTTGATAAGACTTGATATTAATAGAATTACAAATTTAATCATTAAAATTTATAAACAAACCTTTAGATAAATATAGTATAATATGAAAGTAATAATGATTTATAACTTAATTTAAATGTATCTACATACCTATTAATTATTTGAAAGATGTGAAAATCTCTTTATACATAATATTTTTGTTTAAGAACTTTGAGCAGAAGTATATTTATCTAGTATAATAAGTAGCTTTGTTCTGCTTATTGATATACCTATTGATAATACGACATATAATTTCCCATGTGAGAAAACATTATGTGGAAGGTAAATCCCAACATTAGGAATCATTTTACCTTATGCTTTATTAATAGTCATTGCAATGCAAAAATGTACTGGAAATTATTTTCTCTGAAATTTAAATAGAAGAGCTTCATCGTCACTTGTATATAATGGAATTCGAGGTATTATAATTATTTTCCTTGAGAATTACCCAATCAAAATTTGCACAATAATCGCTTAATTTTTAAAGGATTTGTAAATCATTCGTGTTCCGTTGCACAAACCATTTGAAGGATCTAAATTTCTTAGTAGAATTATTGAACAATTTATCTTGAGAATAAGACGACGAGGAGGAAGTCCATTTGGTGTCAATGAATTTAGAAATTTAATTTGATAAAGATTATAGCAATCATCAATGACACTTTCAAAGATGAAAAAAGTAAACTCATCCTCTGAAAAAAATATTAATAAGTTTTTTATTTAACTTATCAACATACTCATTTTTATTAGCAAGAATTGACCTTTCATAATATATTCCAACGATGAAAAATTTTCACATAGAGAAGGAAAAATAGTATGTATTAATGAATCTTCTGAAGCTTCATTATTTGAATATTCTAATACCATTTCATTTGGAATATGCACCAATCCATCTTGGATTACCTCTTTATCTCCATTTCTAATTTGAAGAATAAAATCACTAAATAAATGATATGTTCTTGCCCGTATATTTTCTTTTAACTTGAAAACTTCCATTTCTTGCCATAAGTATGACTTAACCATGTTGTAGCTAACAGTTTTTTTATCTTGATGCATGTCTTACAACTAGTAATACTTGTCAAAAGTCACCTCCAAATATACAATAACTTTACCACCAAAAGAAATAGAACTATTCATAATATCTTTCATAATTCTATCTAAAGTTTCAATTGCTATTTGTTTTACGATTGGAGCTTCATCCCAGATTATAATGCTTGATTCTTTAAGTAACTAAGCAAGTCCACTTTGTTTAGTAATTGCACATAATGATATTTCTTTTGTATTTATTGGTATTTTGAACCTTAAATGCTTTGTTCGGCCTCCACGCAAAATTGAAGTTGCTACTCCTGACGTAGTTGTTGCGATTATTATATGGCCATCATTTCTTAAAGTTGAAAGAATAATACGATACAAATTTGTTTTACTTGTATCTTCAGTATCATCTATGAAGAACATGCCATTACATTTTTTATTAACATGATTTATAATATCATCAACTGCATTCTTCTGATTTGAATTTAGTGTATGTATTATATTTATATCTTCAACTAGAGTACTGACATTTTGGTCTTCAGATATTTCTCTGTTATTGAGCTCATCATTTAAATCATTCAAGATCTCTTCAACATGTGGCAATTAAGGCAAGTCAAAATGGACTTTCCCATTCTCTCAAGAAATAAGTTAATATTCAATAACTTTTTTGACAAGCAAGCATCATAAGAAATATCATTAATGGTTTGATAATCGTGAGACAAATCCATGTAGTAATCATTCCATAATTGAATAACATTAGTTGGCTCGCAATAGATAAGAAGAATAACAAATAATCATCTGAGCGCATTTGACATTTCTTAATTTGATGCATCATTTAAGCAATCTGATATATAAGTATTTGTTGATCATAATTGAAGAACATTAGTATTATTAATGCAGTTGTAAATTTCACACTAATGGATACATCTCATTTAAATCAAATTCAAATATTCTTCATAGTGTTTATGGTGTTGATACACAACTTCCATCTTGATATTATTGAATTTCATCAAATTCTCATTCTCTATTTTATGTGAAAATGCCACTGAAATTTTATCATGTCCCTTATAAATATACTTCACTGCTTTGATATCGAACATATCTCAACATTTATGTGACAATTATATCTAGATAATATATTTGGATTGTAAGGAACTACCCAATGATTATCTAACAAGTAATTTCTTTCTTTACTTGATGACCATCTTATCTTCTTCGATAAATTGGTTATGAGTCACCCCCAATTATAATTTGGTTTGAGAAAGTTCTTGGATATTTATTCTTACTTAATCCAATTTTCATATAAGAATTTATTTTTTTTTTTAATTCCACAGGGACCATGTATCATATGTTTTACAACATACTCATTTAGTCCCTTATATTTTGTAGGATCTTGTAATTATGTAGATACAATTCTATCAAACTATATTGGAACTATTATCTTAAATGCAGTATTCAAGATAATTAAAAAATGGGCACGTGGAAGTCCACTTTTTTTAAATTCAATAACATATGCACGGGCAACTACAGTAAAAAAAATTGACTTATGGAATAATTGATCATTTCTATCTTATAATTTAGCCCTAAAAAGACGTGTTGTTAGGTCGGGTTTATCTTATTTTATTTGACCTGGCTTTAACTCATTTTTAATTTCTATCCAAAAGGATTACATGTCATTGTTATGAACAGGTCTGGTTTTTCAAAGCAATGACAAAAAGCCATTACATGTAAATATCTTCGATGCATATCACGAGGTCCGCTGATGAACAAAGGTGGAAGTATAATTCTTTTGCCAGTATTATTACTTTGTCTTTCTTCAGCAGCTACACTACCAATAATCCCTTTATACAAATCAGACCGAATTCTATGTTGATTTTGTCTGTAAAAGTCTAAGCGACTTGTTTCAATCTTCACATACATCTCGACAATATACTGATGTAGCAATCTACCAGCATACAAAATAACTAATTTCTCATGTTCTGAAATTTGAAGCTTGTAACTATAATATTGTCTTCATGAAACTCTTTCTTTTGATGTCTTCTTGATACCTAAAATATTATAAATTAATTAATTATGATAAATAAATTTTTTTTAATTATTATATATCAATATAAAAAAATTTAATGACATACCATTTTCTTGTTGGCTGAATAATTCTTCATCTATTAGAGATGATTGTATTACCAACCTAATTATTTTTTCATTCCTTCCAAATCTGAAATTTTGATATATATTTGATGTCATCCAACTTTTTTATTTGGGAATAGAATTGGATATTGCAAAGGATCATAGCATCTAAAGTAATGCTTGATTTTATGATATGTACCCAAATGTGAAGTTAATATGATATCACATTCAATGAAACATGTACTTTGTCATTCAATCCATATTACGGCTACTTGGGACACTGTCAGTGCATTATAAACTCTTTGATCTATTCTTACATCAGATCTAATGCATATTTGTATGTTTTCCAACATATGTCTATTATTTAAAGATCTAAAGATTTGTGTGTAAGGATTTATTGAAAGTGTATCCATCAATTTATTTACCAATTCCTTTTAAAGATTTAAATCTTCAATAACATTCATTTGATTATTTTTTTCAGCATCTATGTCATAGATATATAATTGGAAATAACATTGAGCATTTGAACCTTTTGTAATAAGAGGTAGATTATGATAAATTTGACCTTGAGCTCTAAATGTATAAATTCCTTGTCATGCATTTGCCAAATTTGTATCTATATGGGATCTGAAAGATGAGAATGCATATATACTGTAATATGCTCTGATCTTACTTCTAAATTCTTTTAAATCGGGTGAATAATTCATATAGTTGATCTGGAAGAATTGTCGGAGAAAGCACAACCTCACCATTGTAACACCAAAATAATGGAGGTTCAAATTGAAATAGTCTTGCATTATAATTACAACATGAACGTTGTTGTTTAAGAAAGTATAATTCTGACAAACTATATTCATAATCAATATTAAAATTGTTGATATTAGATGCTTCTATATATGTTTATTAAAAGATAAAACATATTAATTATTATGAATTTTAAATTAAAAATAACATAATAATTTTATGTTAGTAAATAAAAACCTGAACAATTTGATGTCGACGATAAACAACCAATTCCTAAATTAGAAAAATGATTTTTTCTTTTCTTGAAATATTACTATCACACAATGTTTTTTGTTTTTCTTCAACAAGCATTTTAGCATATCGTTTCCTTTGATATTATTTTTTCCTTTAACCCTCCATGTCAAATATATCTATAAATTTTTTTTGAAATATTAATAGATTAAATGATATAAAAAAATGAACAATACTCATAAGTATTCAACAAAGAGAATAAAATACATTAAAATTTAATAAAAATAAAAATAAGGGAAGTACTAGTTAAAATTCTATACGGAACAGAAAAATTATATTGCAATTAAAAAAATTGTGTAAGCTCTAAGCAATTGTTAAATGATAATAAATGCATCACTACTTTTCATGAAAAAGTATTCACATTATTAGATTTTTTTTATTAATTAAAATTATCTGAATATAATACAAACTCACAAACATTAACAATTGTTCACCTTGTTCACAAAGAGAAGTATGCAATCTGCATCAATAGTTAATGTAGTAAAAAGAAAGAAAACAAATTATTATCATCATGAATTAAATAAATAATTAAAAAATTCAATTATGATACTTTAACATGAGGGCATGATTCATAACATTTCATATCTTCATGAGTACAAGTTATAACAAAAACCAATGTTTAATAAATTTGGACAGTTGAATTAACTAATTTTATAACCTCAATGTAATTATGGAAAAGCTCTCAAAATAATGAATAAAAAAATGCTATATGGACATTTGAAAAATACAAAATAGTAGAATTAGAATAAAGCATTAGAGATCAATATATATTTCCTGCATAATAATACATTTCATGCAAACTAATCCTAACTATTTAGAAAATGTATTTAATAAGTAAAATTATCAAAATAATAGACAAATTCACAGATTTTAATAGTGTCTGCCTTGTTCAAACACAAAAGTATGCAATATGTAACAACAATTAATGCATTTGTAAGAAATAAAACAAATTTATGTCATGATTAATTAAATTAAAAAAATTCTTTTATATGATAGGAGAAATAATGCAATATAAGGAGAGAATATCATAATAATATGTGGGTGATTAATAATATTTTTTTTTAAATTGATAACTATGCAGATTGTAGTAAGTAAACTAACTCTACGTAAATAATAAAAATCATGTGCTTTTAGGTAAAAAGAAATTCTAAAAATTTCATCTTTCATAATCTTATTGAACATAATCAATTTGAGAGGTTAATATACATGGTTTGTGTTACTTACAGGGCATGCATAAGATAGTCATACATTAACCTTCTCTAATATAATGAATAAAAAAATGTGTACTCATAGCTACGATGTCTATAGCACTCTTTATATTGGTTGACAATTATCAAGGAGTTAAAGTTGAAGGTAATTCCATTAATGTATTTTTTTTTGTTCCATTAATGTATTTAATTTCTTTAATTTAATTTAAACAGTTATGATATATTATATCTTCAATATGAAAAACAACATAATGGGCACAAGGTTTACAGAACTATTATTATTGATAATTTTTTTTAATAGTATTTTTCATATTTTCTTGATGCCTTTAAAAACCTTTCAATGTTTTCCTCTTTATGAAAAACTCTGTTTGTTAATCTAGATATCTTCTTAGCTGCTCTCGTGAACTGTAATGCATGTAAATCTTAGTTAGAATAATGCATTTGCTTATGAAAAACATGTTATGTGAAAACCCATTGTGACAATTACTCAAATGTGATTTGTAGAGGATGAAGGATTGTATTAATATGATTATTCTTTGTGAGGTTTATAGTATTGCAGGTGACCTTTTTAATGTTTTTTTTTTATTTTGTAAAATGAAAAACAAAATTTAACTTATTAATCTCAACCAAATAAATAATGAAGATTAAGAATAAATTAAATTGAACTTATTTATTTTTCCAATTCGGTTATCTTTGATTTCAAGGAATTGAAGAGGAACATAAAAGATAATAGTTATAGTAAATGAATTGAACTATGATGATTTTTAATTTATTTGCATACTGGTTTGGTTGAACATAAATTAAATCTTATCTACCATGTGATTTGTAGGAATAATAACATTTACATTATGGTTTGAGGGAGAGCCGATCTAGATCTCTTATAGTAAATCACATTATCTTATTATCTTCTTGAATAGATAATACAAAAGCGCCCATTGTTATGGTATTAATGAAGTTTTCTATAGGTTTGTTAGCTTTTTTTACGTTAAAGACGCATCATAGTGTTTTCAACTTTTCAACTCTCATGCATTTTCTAATGTAGAGAGCCCTAATGATCATAATAAATAATTAATAGTCATATCCTTATATATTTAATTTATTTAATTTCAGTTAAATTGTTATAATATATTGTGTTACATGAGGTATGATCCATAACATATTTTCTATAATGTGAATAATTTGAAGTATTAATATAACTTGATAAAATGATAACTTGAGGATAGTTCAAACAAGAACTCCTAAATGCAATCCACCAAAAGACATATTTTGAAAATTGCTTTTAACAAAGACCTATTATAGCATATCATTGTAGGTATGAGACATGATTACCTATTATATTATGTTTCAGAAATCATGTATTATATTTAGTTTGAAAACATTATTTTGTTTTCTGGCCTAATTATTTTACTTTCTTTTTCAATATAAAAGGGAATTTACAACTATTATACTCATTGATGCTATTGATGGGGATAATTATGACACTGTGGAAAGATGCAAAGATACAAAGGGTAATAATGATAAGTATAAGGTGCAGGAAATTTTGTTCTGTAAAAATAGAAATGTTAAATGGGATGATTAGAGTTGTTTAAAGTATTAGGTTGGTTTACTTGTGGTTGTTGAATGGATTAAACATTATTTAATTTATCATCTGATTGGTGAGATATTGACAAAGAGCCCAAATAAAAAAACTTCAATATTCTCCCTTTTAATCCACTTAAATCAATAGCCTCATAGAAGAAGTTAACAAGATCTAAACAATTGAAAGATTTTGCTAATGATTATATTGAAAAATACAAATGACACATTATTTGGTATTAAAAGTAAGAAGAAGACAAAATATTAATTTCTTAGTGAGCCATGTCTTAAGCAAGATATAATGTTAGTATCAGAAGTATATAAACGAGAAACGTACCTCAAGGAAAATAGGATGTGAATTACCAAGACAAGAACCAAGATTGATTCACACTGAAGCATATAACAATAAAACAAGAACTACATTAATCAAAGAATGCAATATATTGCAATCACAATAAGAATGCTCATCATTCCATAATCAGAATAAATATGTACAATGTATTTTTGTATAAGGAATTTTTTTTAAATATATAAAAAATAAATAATTACAAACTTCTTCATCAAAAGCTTATTGAATTTACAAAGCTAAGAAAATTCAGGTAATGTAGCTTGAATTCATAACCTGATTCTCTTATGGAAGTGAGAACAACCATCAAATGTTTTATAAAGGTACTACATATGAGCAAGTTGATTGTAAAAAAGTAGTTTCTTGCCAAAAAAAAAAATACAAAATAATGAGAAAAGAATAAAAAAATAGTAACTGAATAAAATATAATTGTGATTTTAGTTTAAAAAGCAAAGGAATGAGAAAGAGATCCTAAACTCACTTAGTTCCACATACAAAAAATATATATAAACATACATAAATTTATATGAGAGCAAATTTTTTTTGGCTCTCAACATAACAAAAGCTCATTAGAACAACATTAATACAATGTTACAAGAGAAGCCTTACATAGAATGCTAAAAGATGCAAATCATATAATTTTAGTCAAATTTATCTACTAAATAAAGTGGGATACTTTAGAAGAAAGAACATGGTAAAGAGCTACAAGCAAAACTTAGACAACATGCAGAGAGACAAACTAATCAAAACAAATAAACGCAAGTAACATGACATTAAAAATATATAATTTATCATTGTTTAAACTTGAAGACAGGTAAAGTTAGAAGGGTGAAGTATTTTGATTGTATAAGAGGAGTCAAATGAAAAAATCTTCAAATAGAGTGAAGGGTTGCTTCAAAACCAAAAGAAGCATCTTTAGAGATAAAGCTGCAGAAGTATATGAGTTCAAAAAAACAAAAGAAGAAAAATATTAAGAGTTTGGTAGGTCAAAATTATTAATAAGAAATATCTATCAGTTACTTTGTCAAAAAGTAGTTCTAGTAAATAAATTATAAAAAATCAAATCGTAGTAAATAGTTAGAAGATTAAATCAGAAATAATCAGACTAAACAATATTATCCTGATCGAATAAATAACTAAAGATGAGAAAAAAAAATATGTTAACCATCCAAAAACACCAATATAGAATCAGATAGCAGTAAATTATATTTATTTCATGTTTCATCAAACTAACAATTATTTTCATTTATTTGTATAAAAAAATTCTACTAAGAGCCTTACTACCTCATGAAGTAAAGAGCTATCATGATTTTAAAAATGCTTCTTCTTACAATAAGAATTATAGAAAAAAAATAAATAAAGTTTTGTAGATTTAAGGAGAAACTTTTGGAGAAGTTAAGACAGTTACATACATGCATGAGAGAAAGTCAGGGATGGCTAAATATGATGATGCTTTGATTGCCCTTCGCGGTGAGGAAAAATTAAAACTCATTTCATTTTTAAACTTTCGGTGGATAGGTGACAATGGAGGAGCTGTTAGAAATTTAAATGAATTATTTTATGTTAAAGAACATTATAAGCATACCTAAAAAGATATTTAAATGGACATATATGATTCGACAAGAAAACAACAATTATGAAGCAAGTAATGCCTGTTTTTAACTACAATGTTTGGAAACATGAAATCGAGTAGAGTGAAGAAACATAGTAGGTAGACACCAGAAGTTAGATTCAAATAATCTCAACTCATCATTAAAACCATAATTTCAAAAAAACTTGAATCCCAACTTCCACCACTTTCCTCCACTTCCCATCATGATGACCACCATCGAGCCTGTGCTCGGTAGTAATCAAACCAACTATAGATAGATCTATAAAAATCTAAAAACTCTACATATAACGCAATTTGTTATAGAACTAACCCAAACCCGAAACCAAAACCAATATGATTCTGAATCAGATTAAAAATGAATTATTTTAAGATAAATTATAAAAAAAGAAAGCTTTGGAGAGTAATATCAAACACAAAGAAGACCTCAACATCGAATACCAATAAAAAAAAAAGACCAAAAGCAAAAAAATTTAATAACATCGAACACAAATAACACAAAACAAATACAAATAAAATGAATTTTATAGAAAATTTAATTAAAATAAATAAACTAATTATAAAAGAACTTTCTTTTTAGAGAATATATATTGTTTTAGCGAACATACATGAAAATCGATGGAGTGTTCAAGCGAACTGATGGGTTGATGGATTATGTAAAAGAAATATGTATAAGGAGTTGCGCGCAGTGAGAGCAATCTAACGGTGAAAAAAATACTATACATTTCCTTTCTTCTTATGCTTTAGTCATAATTTTTTTTTTAAGAAATGCATCTTGCATTAAGTAACGAAGAAACTAATTACAATTGTTAAAAGGATGACACTCCTCCTTGATTAAATTTAACAACAAGGAAGGAGTGTTATCAAATGAAAAGCTATCAAAGAAAAAACTACTTTCCAATGCCAAAGTAGCACACAAATTAGCTACTTTATTACAACTTCTATAGGCATGTTGAAAGACTACTTTATTAAAATCATTTAATAAAAAGAAATCCTTTGCCAGGCTGTAATCCATAAGCCACTTATTCCTCTTTAAAGAATCTTGAAGGCTAGTAATAACATTGATGTTATCACTCTCCACGATCACCCCTTTGTATTCAAGCATCTAGCTTCTTATATAATCCCTCACCGAAAGTACAGCCTCCAGCTCGAGCTGAGCAATATCCCAATGAACTTGGTTCTTTCCAAATGCAAGGATGAATCTAACTTTGTGATCCCTGAAAACACCACCGATTCCAGCAAGGCTAGAACTAAGTAAGGAAGCATCAACATTAATCTGCATCCAATCTTTCGGTGGAGGGCACCAAGTGTTTTGAGACTCCCTAAGGAGGTAAGTACCCTAGTTAGCAAGATATGGACTGGATTTGGTGGTAGCTAAAGAAAGAGCATTTGTTGCTACCAAAGAACGAGGTAGCGCATCTTTGCCATGCATAACATCATTCCGGTTTTTCCAAGAGAAGTAGACAATGGTGCAGTAAATTTTCACAATGCCAGGATTCTTGGCTGTTAGTCTCCTTAATTTCGTTAAACAATGGTCCAAAGACCGGAACACACTGGGATGTGGATACCCCACTCAATCAGCTGCATTATGACTTCAATTAAATACTTACATTGCACCATAATATGTTCATAGCTTTCCACAACTTGACAGCCTCTAGCACAAGTATCAGTCACCGAAATCTTGCGGTACCTGAGAAAGAGATTAGTGGGAATAGCAGATTTACCAAGTCTCAACCAGAACATCTCCACCTTCTTATTAAGCTTGAGTTTGTTAAGCCAATTACAGTATCCATTGTCATCTATATTGAATTTGGAATTTAACAAATGTTCATAAGACAGAGCAGAGACTGTCCTACTCGAGCATAAGCTCTGCAGCTCCATCTAATCCTCAATACCAGAATCAACCTGAATTTGATTTATCAGAACAATGAGATCTGGATGAAAGACTTCCTGAAGCAGGGAAAGATTCCAATGACCATCCTCCAAAATCAGTTGTTGTACATATACCCCTTCCAAAGAATCACAATCAACAAAAGTGGGCCACCGATTAAGACACTTATCTAGTATCCAAACATCAATCAAGACATTAATTTCATCACCAATGCTTACTTTCCATCTTATAATACTTTTAAGGTGTCTTCCTCCATCTAGCAGAATTT
Organism: Dendrobium nobile; assembly: GCA_022539455.1. Lineage (NCBI taxonomy): Eukaryota > Viridiplantae > Streptophyta > Magnoliopsida > Asparagales > Orchidaceae > Dendrobium > Dendrobium nobile. Next base: position 1,464,282 of record JAGYWB010000027.1, read on the forward strand.
TCCAAGCCTTATAAGTAGCTTTATTATGTGTACCATTCATAACATCATTCTCATACTTAGTTTTGATTGTTCTATGGAACAAGGTCTCCGGCTTCTGCATAAAGTTCCATGCCAATTTCAATCTCAACGAGTTAGCTTTCATTATAGGAGATTGCAAACCCAGCCCCCCCATACTTCTCGGTTTACACATATCTCCCCAAGCAACATAATGTATACTACGGCTGTCATCAGGTTTATGCCAAATGAAACTTCTACAAAGTTTTTCCAATGCATACAACAATCTTTTTGGTATCAAAGAATGTGTAATTAAAAAATTTGGCATAGACAACAAAGAGCTTGTAATGAGAGTAATCTTACCACCCAAAGATAAAGACTTTTTAACCCAAGCATTGAGTCTATCCATGACATTGCTCAATAATTCTTGAAAGTCAGCCGTCTTCAACCTGTCAAGAGAAATCTTTATCCCAAGGTAACTCATCTCCTTAATCACTTTGAAGCCAAAAACTTTAGCAATCTTCTTCTTCATGGGGTATCTAACAACCTTGCCGAAAATAACTTGTGACTTGTTGGCATTAATCATTTGCCCCATCCATTTGCAAAAGTCTTCAACAATAACCTTCAAAGATTTAGCTAATGCCATGGAGACATGTGAGAAAATTATTACATCATCTGCGTACCGAAGATGTGTGATATTTGGACCTCTAAGAGAGAGTTGAATGCCAAGACTTTGACCCCTTTGCTTTAAAGAGTTGGACATCAATTGAGAGCACATGATGTAAAGGTAAGGGGAGAGTGGACACCCTTGACGGAATCCACTATGAGCATTGATCCTCTTGGAATTCTTTCCATTTATAATAATGGAAAATCTCACATATACAACACACTCCATAATAAGGTTAGAATACATAGAAGGAAAGCCATACCATTTAAGAATTTGACCAAGAGCTGTCATATGCTTGCTCCATGTCCAGCTTCAAAGCCATCAACCCCTTCTTACTTTTAGAAAATTTGAACTTCTGGAAGATCTCCTGAGCCAGAAGATAATGCTCTGAAATTGATCTTCCCGGAATGAAAGCCATTTGCTCTTTAGTAATCAATTTGGGAATAACATTCTTCAATCTGTTAACTAGCATTGTAGCCGCAATCTTGTAATTAGTCTGGCATAGGCTAATAGGCCTATAATTGGATGGAATCAAAGGGTTTTCACCTTAGCAATCAGAACTATAAGAGTATCTTTCCAATCCTTTCTCATACGGCCAAAAACTAGAAAGCACTTAATAGAATTCCATAAATCTTCCCAAACAATATTCCAATAACATTTGTAAAAAGAATATGTGAGTCCATCCATATCTGGTGATCTGTTACTCCCCTGCTGAAAGACCGACTGCTGCAGTTCATTCATTGAGAATTCATTATTAAGAGCTGCAACCTCTTCTAAATTTAGTTTTTGGTGCTCATAAACCACTGGCCAGCCCGATAATTCACACTCTCTGGACTTCCATTTTGCTTCAAAGTATTGAATGAAAACATTCTCAATTTTATCATCTTCTATTTGCATCTTATTGTGCATATCTTTAATTTGATTCACCCTATTGCCATTCCTTCTTGCCGTAGCAAAACTATGATAAAGTTTTGAGTATGTGCCTCCTTCCTCATGCCATCTAGCTTTTGCCCTTTGATTCCACCAAGTGGACAATCTTCTCAAGGTCACATTAAGATCATGGATTTTGCTCCTGAGTAAAAAAAGATCATCAGCCGACCAATCTACTCCCACAGCTTCCTTGTTTTGGAGATCCAAAATTTCTCTTTTCAATTTTTCCTTCAGCATATTAAAGTCTTTGCACTTATTTTTACTCCAAAAAATAGTGCTTTTAAAGTTCTACCAATCTTCCTTTGTAGAATCATAACTTCATCTCCAAAATCATTTTTCTTCCATGAATTGTACACAATACTCTTGGATGCTGGATAAGATCTCAAAGTATCCTCAAATTTGATGGTTTTTTATTTGATACACACCCTTTCATCCAATTTGAAGGCAATAGGACTATGATCCGATGCCACTCTTGCTAGATGTTTAATAACGACATTAGGAAGCTTTTGAAGGGCGATCGAGTTCAGTATACACCTATCCAGCCTTTCCCAAATCCGAGAGGCTCCTTCCTTGTTTTTGCACCAAGTGAACCTTGGTCCAATGTTCCCAACATCATGGAAATCAAAATTCATCATAAATCACTTCATATCTCTAGGTCCTTTAGAAAAAATGAACCTCTTACCTCCTCTGTTTTCCTCTTTGTTCAAAACATAATTGAAATCTCCACCAATGATAGAAGGAATAGAATCCTCCATACAAATTCCAAGCTGGCTCCAAAGACTCTCCCTCTCCTTACAACATCTACTTCCATATACAGTGACAACCTTCCACATCCCCAAGTTAGGGACGGAGAGATCCCCAACTATCATTTGAGAAGAAGTCTCTTTGACCACAAACGTCACAACCTTCTAATTCCAAAGCACCAAAATACCCCCTGAAAGACCAACAATAGGAAAATGGAAATAATCCCAATCCTTCCCAATAAGGCCATCAACATCCTTCCTATCAATACTTTTCATCTTTGTCTCCATTAGCCCAATGAAGAAAACGTCTTGATCTCTAACAACCTCTTTCAAATACAGAGCGGCCTCTTTCTTCCTAGCCCCCCTGCAATTCCAAAATAGTAAAGCAGACTTTACACTAGTGCAGGGGATCCCTCCCCATACATGGAATTCAGCCTTCCATCCCTCTTCTTCTTTTTGTAATTTGGATCTAATGGCCCCAAAGATTTCAATTCTTTGGCAAGTTTAACTTTAGTAGCACCACTAAGGCAGGCTGTGCCTATATTCACAGCACCTGAATCAGCTTTTTCCAAATCTGTGTCCTTTAGTTTATCAGACTCTTCATGCTTTCCCAAAGAGTCTACCTTACTGTCTTCAAGCAAAACCGCATATTTATTACTTAGAGAAATACTTGGTAGTCAGTCTTCAACAACTTTATCTTTATTTGAACAAATTTCTAGAGCTGAAACAAAATTATCCACAGCATCAGCATTCTCCTTCTCACTTAATGCTTGCTTTTGCATAGTACTCTTTTGGTTCATATTTCCCCTGCTTTCAAACCTGGCCACATTATCACCATTCCTTCCTCTACCAGCAGCTGCTCCTTTAGTAAAACGTCTATTCTTAAATTGGACATGTATCCAAGGGCCATACTCTTATTTAATCACAGTAGGCTTGGCTTCAGCCTCAGCTCTTTTTCCTTCCCCTGTTCCAACTTCTGGTTTTCTCACAATTTGATCTTTAATACCCTGAACTACACTCACAGGACATTCATTCTCAGCATTCTCCGCTCGACCACATTGGTAACATAACATATTAATCTTCTCATATTCCACCTATTGGAAGAATCTCTCAGCTAATCCATCTATCCATACTCCATTAGGAAGTTTTTTCTCCAGGTCAATCTTGACACAGATGCAGGCAAATTCTTGTTTCCCCCATCTGAATGTATTTCCATCTCAGTACATTGGTGAGCCAAACTGAGATGCAATTCTCGCTAGATTATCCTCATCCCAACAGTATAATGGCAAGTATGTTAATCTGATCCAAACAAGAGTGGAAATCACTTTGAAAGAATACAGATAAAAAGCAGGGGACCATCTGTCCATTCTGACAATGTAGCCACTAACATACCACGACCCGCCATTTAGAATCTCTTCCACGGCCTCATGCGACTTGAAGGAACAAAGAATCCAATTCATTCCAATTGATGTCATGTCGAATCCACCGAACCTATTCCATTGCCTTCTCAGTTCAATGCTGCAAACTGAGAAAGGCACATTGCTTCCCAAAACTTTAATCACTAACGAATGCTTCAACACTTCAGAATTCTTTGCTTCCAATTTAGGATTAAGCCTAACTGCAATCCCGTCTTCAGATAACTCAATTTGTTCTATGTTAAAAGAAATCTTGATGTGCTTCAGCTTCGACCATGCTCCAACAACCTCATCAATACCATTCTATCTAATATTATCATCTAAATTGGTCATCAAGATTTCATCATTCGCCAGATCCTTCCCAGAAACCTTCCCAACTTCATTAATCTCATCAGTCTTCATGATTTCTGCAGTTTCCAAATCCTTAACCATATGGTGACTCATATTCACCCCAGAAAACCCTTCACCTTTAAAATTAAATCAGTCGTCAATGAAGAATTAAGATTGGCTGAAATAGATGTACCTGCATTCTTGATTAAATCTGCATTACTCTTGGTTGCAACACATTCCACCATCACCTTCTTTCCCTTACCTTCCTCCATAATAGGACGATTCAGAAGTCTCGCCCTTTCTTTAATAACCACACCATTCATTCCTCTACCACTGGTACGTAGAGAACCAAGGAGTTGTGAAGCATCCATGACATCGGCAAAGAAACGCCGATGATCCTCCGGCGACGACTCCACCAGCAGCAGAAAATCACGGGATATCAAAATTCGAACAAGAAGATGGAACTTTCTACCCCCTTTTTTATGCTTTAGTCATATGCAAACAGAAAATATCACAATAATCACAATAAGAGATGAAGTAGAGGAATAGCAATTCCTAGACACTTTAAGTTGTTTGTATATAGAATATATGATGGACAAATACTATTTCTTAAGTTAACATTTATTATGCATTAAAAAATTTAACGATAACTATGATGTGTTGGGATATTCACAAGCGACACTTTAATAATACTATATATATGTAACATTATTATTCTTAAATCAATTGGAAATAAGAAAGATACCAATAAAAAAGAGGTGGAGGAAAAGCAATCCCCTAAGAAAATGTTTATACGGGAGAGGAATTCTTTTACAAAAGTATGTTATAAATAAAACTAAAATTAAATTTGAACTTATTAAACATTGAATTAATAAAACTATTTAATTTAAGGAAACAAGAAAGCTTTGGGGAATAGCATCGAACAAAACAAAAAACAAAAAACAAACACAAATTAAAAAAAAAAAACATGTACATATATTTTAATGAAAACAAATAAATTAACTATAAAAGAACTTGAATTTGAGATAAACATTGTAGAGTAGAAGAAATAGAAAGGAATAAAAGCATACAACTATCGAACAAGAGAAGAAGAAACTATTATTAGAATATCAAATTATTGCAGTAGATAGATGCCGTGACCTTCTCTTCGCAACCGCTCGGACATCAACTTGGACCAATGTTAAAATCGATGGGAGTACCTTTGTTGCCACTTCATGGACAAAATGATAAGGAAAAAGAATAAATTGAAGTATGTAAAGAAAATCAAGCAGCCTTGGGAGAGAGGAGATAGAGAGATTTCAAAATTGCAAAGCATAGAAAATGTTGAAATAGGAATTTAGGTCTTAAAAGAGGAAGAAAAAATAGCAATTTATGAAGAGAGGGAAGCACGGGAGACTGAGGGATTTGGTGAGCGGCTATGGTGAGAAAATACCAATACTAAAAAGAAGCCTTAATCTACTTTTAGATAATTATTTAGGATGTATGAATATCATGACGTGCATCTACTTAATGAAGATCTTAATTTTTAAAACTTGTTATAAAACTTATATTGTGTATATCAGCAGTGTATGAAACCAAATACCAATGATTGTGAGGCTAATGATTAAGTTTGAAATTGAAGAAAAGTATATGCATTTGAAAACTTTCAACACAAGAATTGAATGACATTAAGATAATTGTTCTTGAAATTAAAAACATACTTCTCCAAAATTTTTTTATATTCCTTTTAAGAAAAAACACCTTAATCAAAGATTATGTCAAAGAAAGTCATCCCAAATGAATCCTTAATCTATTGATTGGAAGCTGACTTTTAATAAAGTAATCACACATTAGTATGCACATGCAGTATGCATTTTTTTTTAATGTATGTGTAGATGCCTATTTGTAATTTAAATAACTCAAACTACCATAGAAAACTTTAAGAGGCTACCATAAAAAACTTTAAGAGACTTTGTCCAAACCAAAAACTCAATCTATTTTTGTTTCTTTTTATCACCTCTCCAATTGCCTATTAACCAAAATGCATATAAGCAATTTTCCATAATATAAACGATTCCTCGTTCACTGACGAAAATGAAATTTTTTAACCCAGACATAAAAATATTCTTCTCAAATATATTTTTCTACTCTCACAAAACTTTCCATTTACCTCTCGTACTTAGTTTTGCTTCAACGTTTATCAATTTTCTCAATTCCATATGATTTGTTTAGAACTTTAGAGCAACCAAATGCCTTAGCACATAACTTTCAGTTTACCTCTCGCATAAGAAATATAGGATATCCATTGTTGCAAAGGTGGATTTGTAGTTCCCTTCTCTGGCTAGCCGACCGCAAAGTTACTTTTCATTGACTTTGGCTACTGTCAGAGCCAATTGGAGATTCGTTGGTGAATGTCGAACCCAAAAGCAAACGTTAATGACTAATAATAAGAGGTATGTAAAATAAGCGTAGGTGGCAATGGGTGAATGAAGACAGTGAAATTAACAAATTAAAACCCTAAGAATTAAAAAGAAGCAAACTCGAAGGGGATGTTTGGTGAGCAGGCCAGCAACGACAATGCGAAGAACAAAATAGCGGGACATACAGTCGCGATAACATAAAATTGTACATAACAACATAAAAATGGCGCACATTTCATGTAGGGATGGATTGATATGAAGAAGAAGATAATTATAAAGGAAGAAGAGCTGTAAATTTTATTGCAAATACATGGAATGATAAATAAACATGAATTATGTCTTTTTGTTGTTAACGACGGATATTCATTTAAAGTTTTAGTATTAATGATCAGGATGACATATGGGAAGATTCACAAGTAGTATTGATATAGATTTGGTCACAGTTTATTAATAGAATATTTATCCATCTTGTCAATGATAAAAAGAAAAACCCATTGTGTCGATCCTACATAGTAGACCCGATTACGGCCCAAATCGGATTTGAATTTCAGTGGAACCTAATAGTAAATTTGGAATTCATTTAATTAAAATTTTTTTGAAATGAATTGAAATTTATTATCAACATGAAACCTATCTATTAATAGGTCATAATTGAATTAAGGATGATATATCGTCAAAATATTATCTTGATGCAAAATCAAGTTGGAAACTTCCAAAATTAAAATTGGGACCATCCAAACTCTAATTTTAGCAAACTTACAATTGAACTGAGCATTTCAGAAATATTAATCCAACGACACTAAATTCAACCGAATCTGAGCCCAAACAGGTCAAAATCAAGGGCTAGAATTGCTGTTGGAAGGTTCAAACCATAATTTGGATTGCCAAATGATTTTGAAACATAAAATATTATAATCAAATCGAGCGGATCGATGAGAAAAATCAAATGAGCCCAAGATCGCTGAATTCCAACACCAATAAGATGTTTAAATGTCCATAAAATGGTCCATGATCCAGGGATTCAATATCGACCCTCCATCCAACCACTCTTCATTTACCCTTGATCTCTCACCTATTTATGGGCCATGCAACTCCATAAATCTATAAATAGACCCCTCATTTAACTTTAATAGGGATCTAAGAAATAAGAGATGAAGAGAAGAGAAAGAAGAAGAGAAGGAAGAGAAGGAAGAAGATCCTCCTCGACCACTGCCGGAGTTTCGTCGGACCACCGTCAGAGTTTTGCCGGAATGAAGAAGAGAAGGAAGAGAAGGAATAAGATCCTCCTCTACCACCACTGTAGTTTCGCCAGACCACCATCAGAATTTCAACGGACCACCATCAGAGCTTCGTCGGACCACCACTTGAGGCCCTCTCCTTCGTCAGACCACCCCTTGAGGCCCTCGCCTTTGCTGGACCACCACTTGAGGGTCTTGCCTTTGCCAGACCACCACTAGAAGCCCTCAAATTTATCATAGCAGCACTTGAGACCATCGCATTCGCAAGACAACCACCTAAGGCCCGGTGTTCTGCCATACTACCACCTAAGGCCCAAAGTTCTGCTAGACCACCACCTGAAACCTGAAGTTCTATCAGATCATCACCTGACACCCAAACTTTTGTCGTATAGTTGTTACTTGTAATCTAATCGCCATTGGAAGTGAGTCAACCCATTGTAACCAACTCAAGTTCTAATGGAATCATTTTCAACTGGGCCAGGCCCCGTGGTTTTTCCCTTTTTTAGGGCTTTCCACGTAAAAATCTTGTGTTCTTTGTGTGTGAGCAGGATATCCATGAAATGCTAAGATGTAGTATTTTAACTCTATCGCCACATATATTCTAGCTCACAACAATGCCAATCTTAATACATATATGATATAATTCATTTTAATTAAAATAGTTTTTTAACTGAAATTAATTATTCAGTTAATTAGTTTTAGTTAAATATTTCCTTAATAATTTATTTTTATTTTCTTTATTTCAAAATTTTGGGCTTATATTATATCTACTTTCTAGCTTAATATATGTAATTGGGTTTGTTTCCTATTTAGGTACTTATCCTTCAAGGCAAATCGGGTGAAAAAAAAAACTAAAAAGGAAAAGACTTGTGCATGAATGCTTACAGTTCGGGTGTGAGAATGATGGTTCTTTTGAGAGAGCAAGGACTTGGGTGATTATTTGGCTTCTTGTATGAGAGAGAGAAAGAAAGGAAAATCCTTCTTGTGTTCTTCTTTAGCTTGATCTTTTATCGGTAAAGACAATCATAGGGCACTATTAGTTGGAAGCATAATTTTGAGTCATAAGAACTTGTTCTTTTGTCAGCTTAGCTATATGCTGAATGCACAAGTATATCTCTCTTATTTAGATTAGCAAAAATGGTCAATTGATATAGCTACACTAGATTTAGGTTGTTCCTGTCCTCTAATTTTTCAATTCTTTAATATATCCTATCTATATTAAGAAAATTGTCTTTGAATTTTGGAGAAATATATAAAAATTGTATAGAAAAAATACCCTTCCTAATACGTTTTATTTGAAAGAATTTTTTTTTTCTATAAAATGGATGAGGTAACATCCATTGATTATAATTTAGATGAATTCAATAAAGTCATCCTACATCTTGAAAACCTTAAGGTTAAGATAGAGGATGAAGATAAAGCTATTATACTTCAAATTTTTTTGCCAAATTATTTAAAGAATTTCAATAAAATCTTGAGATATGGGAGAGAAACTATAACAGTAGATCAAGTCCAAAATGCTCTTTCCTGTAAGATTTTGAAAATGAAAACTTCTAAAAAAAAAAATCATTTTGGAGAATGATTATATATTCATGATAGATAACAGAAAAGAGAATAATTTTAAGAAATTAAAGTCTAAAAATAGAAGCAATTCAGCTTCTAAAAAAGACTATAAAAGTGTTTAGTATTGGGAGTGCAAAAAAATTTATCTCATTATAAAACTTTATCCTTAAAATATTTCAAAATATAAATCTTAATCTCAAGGGGGTGTAGCCATTATTTGAGAAAACTTTGATAATATTGTTGTTCTTAATGTTAGTAATTGTAATAATTTCATTAAAATCTTGAGATATGCTAGAGAAACTATAACAGTAGATCAAGTTCAAAATGCTCTTTCCCTTAAGATTTTGAACATGAAAACTTCTAAAATAAAAAAAAAATTATTTTGGAGAATGATTACATATTCATGATTAATCACAAAAAAGAAAATAATTTAAATAAATGAAAGTCTAAAAATAGAAGAAATTCAGCTTCTAAAAAGGACTATAAAAGTATTAAGTGTTGGCAGTGGAACAAAATTGATTACATTTTAAAACTTTATTTTTTAAACATTTCAAAATATAAATCTCATTCTCCAGGGGATGTAGCCATTATTGGAGAAAACTTTGATAATATTGTTGTTCTTAATGTTAGTAATTGTCAGAATTTCATTAAAATCTTGAGATATGGGAAAGAAACTATAATAGTAGATCAAGTCCAAAATGCTCTTTCCTTCAAGATTTTGAACATGAAAACTTCTAAAATAAAAAAATCATTTTTGAGAATGATTACATATTCATGATAGAGCACAAAAAAGAGAGTAATTTCAAGAAATGAAAGTCTAAAAATAAAAGCAATTCAACTTCTAAAAAAGACTATAGAAGTGCTAAGTATTGGCAGTGCAATAAAATTGTTCATATTATTAAAATTTATCATTAAAAGATTTCAAAATATAAATCCCAATCTCAAGGGGATGTAGCCATTATTGGAGAAAACTTTGATAATATTGATGTTCTTATTATTAGTAATTGTAAGAATTTTAGGGAATGGATTATTGATTTGGGTGTACATATCATATGAATCCTATTAAAGAGTGGTTCTCTAATTATCAAAGTTCAAATGGTGGAAAGTAAGGGGGTGCCAATAGTTGACACGAGAAAAAAAACCTGACTCGAGCCCGTCCTAAAAATTTTGGATTTTGATAAACCCGTTTGAAAAATGGGTCAGGTTCGAGTTTCAAATCCTGACCAGATTACAATTTTAGGTCTAGTTCGGATAAAACCAAAAACCTAAAATCAACCCGCCAACTTGTGCATGCACACCCGTACTTTCCTGCCTCACGACCTCTCCATTCATTACGCTCTTGGATACCCATATGCGCTCGCTCGTACACTGCACCCACTCGTCGACATGCTTGCTCTCCTTTATACACAGGCTCGCATCTTGCCTGCTAGCCTTGCCTGCAAGTTCGCTCTTTGTGCTAGTGGTCACCCTGGCCTGTTGTGCTCACAGTCACCCTTTCTCATGTCAACGGTCCAAATAGAGTCAACCTAGATTCAAATGAGGTATGGTTCAGGTCTAATTCTGTGATATATTTTCCTAACCAGTTGAGTTCAAGTCGAGACAGTTAATGGCTTGTTATTTTTTGTGTTGGAGCTGAAACCAACCTGAAAACCTATTTTGACACCCCTATGGGGAAGGTCTCAATTCTAAATCACAAATCTTGTGATGTTGTTGGTATTGGATCTATTGTAATTAAGATGCGTGATGGTGAAAATTAGTATTTTTGTCTCTATTATTTATGATTATTCTAAAAAAGAATGGATTTTCTTATTAAAATCAAAAGATGAATTTTTTTCAAAATTTTTAGAATGGAAATCATTGGTTGAGAATTTGAAGAAAAAAGAAATCAAAAGTTTTAAGAAGTGATAATGGAGAATTTAGAAATGAAATTTTTAACAAACTCTATTTTGATTATAACGTTGGTATACATAAGATCGTTATCCATACTAAACAAAATTCACTTGCTGAAAGAATGAATAGAACTCTATTGTATAGCATTATATATTTGCTTAACACTTCAGGTTTATTTGAATTCTTTTGAGATGAAGTTCTTTCTACTGCATGTTATTTAATAAACAGAACACCTTCTAGTGCTATTGATTTTAAAACTCTTGAAGAATTATAGACTATAAAATAACATAATTTGACACATTTAAGAGTTTTTTATTGTGTTGTCTACTCTCATCAAAACAAAGAAAAGTTAGAACCTATATTACTTAATTGTGTTTGTAGGTTATCCTTCATGTGTCAAAGGTTATAGATTATGAGATTTGTGTTCTACTAGTATTAAGATTATCATTTGCAGAGATGTTATTTTCAATGAAAATTGATTATATATTTTTGAGTCAAAATAAAAAAATAAAAAATAAATCAGTTAGTTCAGTTAAAAATATAGAATCTGATAAGGATTATTACAAGTTTGAGATGGAGCCACCTGTTTGCACTCATAATTTTGAAAATCCACAAAAATCTTTTATTCTTGAATCTGAAGCAGAAAAAACATCTAAAAATAGCAATGATTATTTTCTTTCATGTAGTAGAGAAAGAAAGAACATTAAGCCACCATCAAAATATATATGGTTATGTATAATTAATTGAATATGTTATGTTATCAGCACTTGAATATGAAGATTCTTAACATTTAAGTTACAAAGAAGTTGTATCTTGTAAAGATTTAGTGTAACAACTTGAAGATATAAAAGTATTTTAAAATGAATTTTTTTTTGAAAGTATGAATTTCTATTTGAACAAGAGTGCTTTGGTGATATGCTTTGTAGCTTTGCGGTGCTACGCTTGAAAACACAGATGTACCAAAAATTATCACTGTAATGTTTGAGACTCTCTTCTATAGTAATTTTGGATTAAGTATGTAGTGTAGTGGTGCTAGGCCTAAGTGTTGCAGTGCTAAACCAGTAAAGTATTTATATGTATATTAAATCCCAAGATCTTAAGCATTAAACCCCCCACAGCAATGACTTGCTTGGGAAATAAGAACGGGTGAGAGAGAGAGAGAGAGAGAGAGAGAGAGAGAGAGAGAGAGAGAGAGAGAGGAATGAAGAGAGAGGGAGAATAGAGAAAGAATTTATTTTAAAGATTTCTTTTAATCATTATAAGTAACTTAAATCTCATTTTGGTTTTCAATTTTTATGAGTTTCATGAATTTATTCTCTCCTAAATCGATAAAAAATATATTTTCTCTTGATTTACCATACTTTTACTGTACAACTTTTTGTGTACTATATATACAAATTTTATGGATATTTTGATTGTAATATTATTTATTTTTATCGGGTAAAATGAAAGTTATGATTTTTTGAAATTATAAACTAATATATATTTTGTTCTTATATTTTATAGAACTTAGCATTTCATGTTGCATTTCATGAAAGCGACAAAGGTTGGATGTTAATAGTTTAAATTAATATGGGTTGTCTCTTAAAACATAATATCCTACATAAGAGTATGAGTCGACTATCTTTTGTTTAAAGATAGTTTATAGTATTATCCTGATTGTAGCTTGTAATTGATGATCAATTAAGATGATAGATAGAGAGTGACTGATGACTCTTTATTATTATTGAAGTCCACTTGTAATGATAATTGATTTATGGATAAATGATAATTATAATGGAAGTGACTCATGATTAATTAGGAAGTAGTTGGGTCTAAAAATATGATAAAAAAATTACATTAAAGCTGGATATCCTCACTTAATGAATCATATAATAAAGCATGCATGTATTGATTGTATTAATAGATAAATCATAATGGGTACAAATACATGTATTGATTCATAATAGAGAAAATAAATAATACTAATAATATTGACACATGTATGTTATAATTTTTTTATTGATTTATGAATACTTTTAGTACAATGACTTTATGAATTTATTTATTCTTGTATCTACTAATAATTCATTAAAATAATTTCTTACTTTTGTTATTAATTATTTTAAGTCTTACAAATTATAACTAGTGATTAATAAGATTGAATGTTATTGACTATATTGACTAAATTGAGCATACATATTGATTCTGTAAGTCTTGCATTGGAAGCTTTATTTAATTTGTGTTTCTATTAAGCTTTTTAGCTCATTACATAGATTTTAATGATTTCATATTAGAGAAGAGATTTGACCCAGGTGGAGTGAGGTCAGAGATTAACAGGTTTTTCTTTTGATTTTCTTTTGTTTTTTTTTAATTCTTTTATAGTCAAAAGCTTGAGATAGATTATAGATTTTAAGTGATCACCTGGCTATTGTAAATATAATTTTAGAGAATGTAATTAAATATTTTGATGCAATGATTTTAATTATTTTTAATGGATTATTTTATATTAATGAATTTATAGAACCTCTAGTTGATTATTTAAGTGATTAAAATAAATTATTCTTCCTAATTTGATCTTAGGATGTGACATTCAGGAAGTTGGATTTAGGCAATACAACATAAATATGATTCTCTTATTAAAAATAGCAAACACTTGGATTCTTGATGTAAGAAAGAATAAAAGGTTCTCTCATGTAAATAGGTCTATAAAATCAAAGAAGAAAATACTAAGAATGAAGCAAATAGATACAATACAAGTTTGGTTGTTAGGGGATACACTCAGAATGAATGTATTGACTATACTGAGATTTCTTTCAACTATTGTTAATGATACATCAATTAAGAAATTGATGGAGTTAGTGGCTTTCTTTTATTTGGAATTAGAATAGCTAGATATTAGGACAACTTTCTTGCATGATGAATTAGAAGATAATATATTGATGGCTCAACAAGAGAGTTTTATTTTAAAGGGGGAGAAAAATAATATTTATCTTATTAAGAATTCTCTATATGAATTAAATTAATCTCCAAGACAATTGTACAAATGATTTGATACATTTTTGAAGAATGTAAGTTTCAAAAGAAGTAGTTAAGATAGATTTTTTTTAATACTTTGTTAGATGAAAATTTGATTTTTTATTGATTTATGTGGATGATATATTGTTGGCTTGTAATAATAGTTTAGAAAATTAGAAGCTTAAGCATATTCTTAAATCTAAATTTGATATGAAGTACTTGGGTGAAGTTAAGAAAATTCTTGCAATGAAAATCTTAAAAGATCGCAAAAAACATCATATGTGTTTATCTTAGAAGAGTTATCTTATAAAAGTTCTTAAAATATTTTCAATAACAAATTCTAAAGTAGTTACTTTGCCCATTGGGAGTCAGCTTAAAATATATGCAACTAAGTGTCCAAATTTGGGTGAATAGAAAAGAAAATATGCAAATAAATCCTTATACTATTGTCATTGGGTCTGTTATGCATGTTATGATTTGTTTTAGGCCCCTCGTTATTCCTTTCTCTACCAATGTTCTAAGCAGATTTATGTATAATCCAAGGTTAGATTATTGAAAAGTAGTAAAATGGTTACTAAGGTATATTCAAGGAACTCTGGATATGGGTATATTTTTCAGACCAGGTGCTGATGTGATAGATTTTACATGATATATTGACTTAGATTTTACATGAGATTTAAACAGAGAGAAATCTATTACAAGTTATGTACTTTTGTTTTGTGATAGCCCATTGAACTGGAAATATCATTTGCAGTCAACTGTAACATTATATTCAACAAAAGCATAGTTTACTGTAGCGACAAAGGATATAAGAGAATCAGCTTAGTTATAGGGTTTGCTAAGTGAGTTTGGTATCTTTCACAATGTCATTATAATTTTTATAGTCCTTCAGAGTGAATTACATTTATGTGAAGTACAAAGCATGTGGATGTTTCATTCCATTGCATTTGCGATTTGATAAAATTCATGTGCAGTACAACTTACTAAAATCATATCTTATGACAATCCTGTTGACATGGCTTCAAAACTTTTTTTTACACTGCATTCTTTTTACTTCAAATCAACACCAATATTTTTAAAACACCTATATTTGAAATACATGGCACCTCTTTTACAACAAATCAAATAGCCCATAAAACAAAAACACTTTCATGACCATAATCATCAACTTTTGTTATTTGTCACTATCATGCACTTATAGCGATTAGGTCCACTGCTATAGATAGTAAGTAAAACTGAATTTGGGGTGTTGTTATTCTCTTAAATGGAAAAACTGAAAAAAAAAATGCAAACAATATGAAAAATCATATAACAAGAAGAAATTCCTTACAAAAAACTCCATAATCGGCCAACTCAAACTAATCAACTAAATATATATGGCTACATCAAATATCTAACTCGGTTTGGATAAATAAATACATTAATAATTGCAATACTATTCCCTAATTTACACCTCTAATTATCATTCATTTCTAAAAAAGCGTGACATTATTTTTGTTTAAAAATTTGCGCACAAGACTTTGACACACTTACACTTCGACTTGATTTTGATTAGTAAGTATAAACAAACTTGCAATACTATTTAGAAAAATTTTATTTCCTTCATTCTTTTTACTTCAAATCAACACCAATATTTTTAAAAACCATATATTTGAAATACTTGGGAAGTGAAGCCCCTAACGAATACAAGTAGTATTTTTTTTGCTCTGGCGAAACCCTAAATTCCTTTTGCCAGCGCACTCCTCCCATCGGAAGAGGTTCCACCACCTCTCCCCCCTTCGGATGGCTTTCAATCTAAAGGATTTTCCAGCCCTATCTGGCTCCTCCGCTCCTCCCGCCTTGGGACTTTCTTACGCTGAAACAGCAGCTTCCCCTACTGCCATTCCTGAGCCTTTCCCGTTAATTTTTTACCAGCCAAAACCTAAGCTCTCCTTTCGTGCGGATGATCTTTCTGAAAGTTCTTCGCTTTGGACCTTCTCGCTGGTTGGATACTCTCTGGGGTAGCGTCCATACTATGAGCAGCTTCTATCGACTATGAGAAAGGTTTGTCCTTTAAAAGGTGCGATCTCTCTGTTATCGCTTGCAGATGGCTTTTTTCTCATTAAATTCTCATCCCAAGAGGATTATGATGGTGTTTGGTCTGGTGGACCTTGGTTTTTACTTGGGAAACCATTCATTCTGCAAAAATGGTCTCCCAAGTTTAAGCCTAAACGGGATGAGAATGCTTCCATTCCCATTTGGATAAAGATAGTAGATTTTCCTTTGGCTCTATGGACCCCTACTGGTATTTCAAAGATAGCAAGCTATATTGGTGTTCCGTTGACTGTTGATTCTCTAACTGCTAAGAGATCTTGTCTTACTTTCGCCCGTGTTTGCTTTCTTATTTCAAAGGTCTCGCCCCTTCCGGAGGAGATTCCATTGTAAATTGACGGTGAAGATTTAAATCTCAAGGTGGTTAATGACTGGAAGCCCATACCGTGTGAAGGATGCCGTTCCCTTGTTCATCCTTACTCTCTGCCCCAAAAATTCAAACCCCCCTAAACCATCTAACCTTCCTCCGCGTCCTCGTCGTAGAAGTTCCAGCCGTCCCCCGCGTCCTAATTCTAGGAACAACTCTAAACCTCCTTCACAACCTGCACTTCTCGTGCTTCCCCATTCTACAACTCCACAACCCAACTCTACTACTGAATCCCTTCATATTGAAGCTGACGTTCAGCCTGTCCAGACGGAATGTCAAACCATTATTTGTGCCACTACCAATCACAATGATGACCCCACTCCCACTGGTACCTCCAAAGATAAGACAATCACCATTCCAAATCTTAATTCACCAAATGAAGACTCCTCTCTGGAAGCTTCTTCTTCTTCTAAACTTCCCTTCATTCCTAACATTCTCATTGGTTCATCCTCTTTGACCCTTACCACCTCTAATAAATTCAAATCCCTCCTTGAGGAAGAACCTCCGACTTCCTCACCCACTGAACTGGATATCATCCCTCCGATTTCTGAGAATCCTATCTTAAATATCCCTTCTCCGACTTCTTCATCCACTAAATCACCAAACCCTTCTCCTAACAAATCTAACATCAAATCTTCCCAATCTTCCCCTCTCTCTAAGCATACTAGAGGGAAATCAACCAAAAAAGCCAAATCTTCAAAATCTAAATCCTAATGTCCTATCCCAATTTAGCTTGTTGGAACATAAGGGGGTTTAACAGACCCGATAAAGTTTTGATGTGTAGAGATCTGGTTCGGGTTCAGAACCTGAAGTTCTTATGTCTTTTGGAAGCTAAGGTTCTTCCTTCCTCAGCGGACGACGATTGGTTTCTCAACTCACATAGAGTTTTTGATAATGAATCTCATTGTCACAATTTTGGATGTTATTCTTTAGGGAGGATTTGGATTAAATGGGACCCTTCATTTGTCTCCTTTTCTCCAACTTTTCT
This sequence comes from Dendrobium nobile, assembly GCA_022539455.1. Taxonomy (NCBI): domain Eukaryota; kingdom Viridiplantae; phylum Streptophyta; class Magnoliopsida; order Asparagales; family Orchidaceae; genus Dendrobium; species Dendrobium nobile. The sequence goes on from JAGYWB010000027.1 coordinate 1,481,894, forward strand.
CTCCTCTTAACTCATACATGGTATTATCTCTATGGGACCGCTTCCTCCTTTTCAGGTTTCTGTCATTTATGCTGCTAACAATTTTGAAGAGAGGGATTCTCTTTGGAATAAGCTTAGAGAATTGGTTCCATCTTCCCCTCTTCCTTGGTTGGTTATGGGGGACCTCAATTGCTACATATTTCATAATGAGAAGGTCGGTGGTAATCCCGTGCCCACTAGCAAGCTTCAAGAGCTTAATGGGACTATTTTTGATTGTGGTCTACATGACCTTGCATCTGTTGGGCTGTTTTTCACATGGCATAACCAGAGAGCAGATGATCCTATTCATACCAAGCTAGACAGAGTATTGGTCAATTCCTGTTTTCTGGATCATTTCCCTCTAGCCCACTACAAGGTTGCTTCTCCTATTGGATCAGTCAACTCACCTCTTATTACATCCATTTCCTCCAATAACCGGTTTCCCAATCGGTTTTTATTTAAAAATTACTGGACATTTATGGACAGCTTTTGGGATGATGTCCTTACATCTTTTTCCCAACCTTCCCATAAGGGACCCATGTGTCATCTTCACCACTGCTTACAAATTCTCAAAAATGCTTTAAGGAAAAGGGAGTGGGCTTCTTCCAATTACTTATCTAATCAAATTCTGGATCTTAAGAATAAACAACTTATTTGTTTACAGCAAATTCAGAACATGCCGTTGGATCCTTCCTTGAACTCTTCATTGAAAGAAATTAACAGCAATCTCACTTGTCTTCAAGCCCCTTGGGCTTCTTGGGTTTCTCAACGTGCTAAAGAAAAATGAATGTCACATGATGTGGATGACTTAGGTTTCTTATATGCCAAAATTCAGGCCAGGAGGAATCACAACAACCTTTATGAAATCTCTGATGGCCAAGGAACCCATAATACTACTCATGGAATTGCTTCTGCTTTCATCTGTCACTTTAAAACCCTCTTCAACTCCCCCAGACCTTTAAATGCTGAGAATTTCTCCATTAACTCGGGTATTTGCATTCCTCAAGACATGATCAATCCTTTGATTGCCCCTTTTTCCTATGAGGAGATAAAATTGGCAGTTTTTAGTGGGTGTGATTCGTTAGCCCCTGGACCGGACAGTTACTCCTTTGCTTTCTATAAAAGAACATGGCATGTCACGGGCCCTGTTATTTGTAAGGCTGTCATGGAATTCTATAACACTTGTTACTTACCTAGGAGTGTTAATGCTACGGCTTTGGCGTTAATTCCTAAAGGGGCTCATGTTTCTTCTATATCTGACTTCCATCCTATCTCACTGTGCAATGTGCTGTATAAAATCATGGCCAAGCTGGTGGCTAATAGATTAAAGGTTGTTTTAGCTACTATCATATATGAAAGTCAAACGGGGTTCATCAAAGATCGTTGCTCTGGAAACAATATTCTCTTAGCTTCTGAAATTTTAAAAGGCTTTAACAACTCTTTTTGTGCTAAGCTGGACATTCTCAAAGCCTTTGATATTGTTTCACATGATGTTCTTTTCCAAAGAATTAGACAAAAAGGTTTCCCAGATTTATTCATTAAATGGGTGAAAGGCTGCATTACAAATGTCTTTTTTTCCATTTGCATCAATGGAGCTTTGAATGGTTCTTTCTGCTCATCCTCGGGTTTAAGGCAAGGTTGCGGGTTTAAGGCAAGGTTGCCCGTTATCTCCACTACTTTTTTGCATTGTCTTGGATGGCATCTCTTGTACCTTAGAGAATGGAAATCCTCAATTTCTTGGCACAAAAATGAAAGGTTTTTCCATTACGCATCTTCTTTATACTGATGATGTTCTCGTTTTTGGCAAAGCTTTGTCTTCCAATGCTGCTTCTCTTGCTAAAGCCATTTCTATCTTCTCTAACGCTTCTGGCCTATTTATCAATCATACAAAAAGCTCTATCATTTTCTCTAAGGATGTCTCTAACTCCACCTCCATTTGTGATTGCCTGGGAATCTCTAATCAGAGCTCTTACCTCAATTATCTGGGGATACCTATTGCTACTTGCCGCCTCAATTATACTCACTTCCAGCCACTCGCGGGTAAAATTTTTACTCTACTAGATGGTTGGAAAGTCAAATTTCTTTCTTTTGCAGGTAGGGTCCAATTCATTAAATTTACCATTGCAAATTCTATTGCTTATTGGATTAGGGGTTCCATAATACCCAAAGCTTGTTGTAAATTCATCTCTAGACTTTGCTCGAGGTTCCTTTATCACGGTAAGATCAATGAGAAAAGCTTCAGTTGATATCCTGGAGTGCTACAGCTTTGCCTACTAGACTGGGGGCGATTGGTATACCGTCAATTGTTGCCCTTTTCCATGCCAATCACTCTTCTTTTTTATGGAGATTCTTCACAAGGGATAATATGGTTATGGCTTGGTTTAGGAATAAATATATATCCCCTTGGAGACTTATTACTTCTTCTTCCTCGAAATTCTGGAGAAAGGTTCATGACACTGCTATTTTAATTAAAAGGAAATTGTATTTTCCTGCTTATAAAAACTGCAATTTTTCTATGGAATGGGATCATTGGTGCAATGGAAAAGCTCTTAAAGAAATTATGCCTTAATTTAAATTTGAGAAATGCTTTGTGAATCGCTACACTAACTTCAATGGCTGGATGTTACCACCTTCCACTCCTCACATGCTGCTATCCGAGCTTATGGATTTTAACTTTAGTGAGCATACGGAGGTTTCCTGGGATGGCTCACTTAATCCTACTTTCTCTACCTTTTACAACAATTATTTTGGATTATTATGGGAAGTTATTTGGCACAAATTTATTTGGCATAAGAAAAAGTCTCTTCGATTTTCGTCTTATGCCTGGATGGCTATGCTTGGTAAATTAAAAACTGCTGATCATCTTATTATGAGAGGGATTGATGCTAATGCTGCTTGCTCCTTTTGTACGGATGGTAGAGAATGTCATTCTCATTTATTTTTTACTTGTGACTTCTCGTACACTGTCATCACCACTCTTTTACCACCGCTGGGGGCCTTTCTTTAAAGGCCAAATCTGATGCAGACCTTTCAGTTTTTTGATGATTCTCTGGATTACTGTATTTGGGAGAAAATTTTTTGCTATTTCACTATTTGCAGCATCATTTACTTCTTATGGTGGGAAAGAAATTCAAGAAGGTTTGAGAATGTTTGGAAAAGTCCATTTTACTTAATCTATACTATCCGTCATGCTATTCTTGCTAAGGTTAAATACTGGAAGAGATTTGATGATCTTAAAAGGCATTTTGTTATTCTCTTAAAAATTCTGCTTGCCGGTTTTTGGTTGGGACGGCTATACTCTTCCTCACTTCCTCTGGGTGTTGCTCTGGATGGTATTTTACTGCAAGATTTGTGTGGTTGAGCTGATTCATTACAGTAAATGGATGGTTAGGTTGTGTTGTTGCCTGTGGACTGATAATTCTGCTGCATCCGTTGTTCCTACACTTTTTTTGGGGTGCCTGTTTCTCTGTTACATTAACAGGTTGCCTGGTTGTTTTTGTGGACCCCTTCTCTTCGGACCCACTAAGTTGCTGTTATTGTTGCTAGTTTTTACTTCATGCTTTTTGGCGGTGCCTGTATTCTTGTTCCTTATACAGGTTGTCTGGAGAGATTATTTTGAAAGGATGATGATGAATGCTGATTCTTCAGCTACCCCTTGGACGGTCGCTATGGCAACCAGGGGTTTTGTCCTGCCCTGACCCTTCCGAGAGCAGATCAAATACGTTATTGGCAGGACAGCCTGAGTCCTTTATGGCTTCTTAGCCATTTTTGTTGTTTTTTACTGTTATGTATTTTTCCTTTTTGAACTCCTTAACTTCTTTTTTAGTTAGGTAGTTATAGTTTTGGTTCTTACCTTTTGTTGTAACTTTTTCATTAATGAAAGGGAAAAGCCCCAAATTTTCCCAAAAAAAAAAAGAAATACTTGACACTTCTTTTATACAAACCAAATAGCCTCTAAAACAAAAAAACTTTCATGACCATAATCATCAACTTTTGTTATTTGTCCCTATCATACACTTATAGCGATTAAGTCCTCTTCTATGGATAGTAAGAAAAACCGAATTTTTGGTGATGTTATTCTCTTAAATGGAAAAACTTAAAAAATGAAATGCAAGCAATATGATAAATCATATAAAAAGAAGAAATCCCTTACCACAAACTCCACAATCGGCCAACTCGAACTAATCAAATAAATATATATTGCTACATAAAAAATCTAACTCAGTTTGGAAAAATAAATACACTAATAATTGCAATACTGTTCCATAATTCACACCCCTAATTATCATTCAATTTCTAATAAAGAGTGACATTCTTTTGGTTTAAAAATTCGCGCACAAGACTTTGACACGCTTACACTTTGACTTGGTTTTCATTAGTAAGTTTAAACAAACTGAAAGTATTGTTTAGAAAAAAATTATCCATCGGACCACCACTTGAGGCCCTCAAATCCGTCGGACCACCGCCTGATGTTGTTGTTTCACCAGAAGGCATTTAAAAAAATTCCAAAAATGCACCTCTACATACACCATAATTTGTATACACATAGGTACACACAAAGGGGTAAATGTAACCAAACACACACATGGGCCACGACGAGAGTATTGTAGGAACATACGTGATGTCTAGGGATGCTGCGTTGATCAATAAATTTAAACCTGATCATCATAACAAGCAAATAGGAGTTGACAAGGTCCAATGCATAATTATAAGATGAACCCAAAAACCCGCATGGGCCACGACGACTTTATTGTAGGAACATATGTGACATCTAGAGATACTATGCGGGTCATTAAATTTAAATTTCATCCTCCTAAGAAAGTAAATAGGAGTTGACAAGGTACAATGGATAATTATAAGATGCCCTTAAATGCCTGCATGGGCCGCGACGAGCATATTATAGGAACATACGTGATGTCTATGGATGCTGCACGGGTCATTAAATTTAAACCTGGTCATCCTAACCAAGTAAACAAGAGTAGACATGGTCCCATGCATAATTATAAAATTTCCCCAAACACCTGCATGGGCCCCATAGAGCGTGTTATTGGAATATATATTTTAACTAAAAATAATATACATATAAATTTACATAAAAATAAAGTATAATTAATAGCACTAATTAATACTAATCAAATATATTAGGTAGTAATAATAACTAACAAAATTAAATACTAAATGCAATGCTACAATAATAATGTATATAGACAACAAGTATATGATTATTTAACAAAGATATTTCTTCTCGGCAACAACATAAAATAGCCTTCAATGCAATACAATACTATTTTTTAGCTTGCTTTAATAATAAACCTCTATGGATCAGAGCCACAACCTTAAAGTAGACATCATACGAACCTAAGCATATATATATATGGTTGTTTTATTTAATTTCATATTACTAATTTTACTACTATTAGTAATGAATGCTATTTAATAGAATGTTAACAATATAATATATATATATATATATTTTATTGTTAACATTCTATTAAATAGCATTATTACTAATAGTAGTAAAATTAGTAATATGAAATTAAATAAAACAACCATAATAAAAGTAGGCAGGTAATCATGAAGGCAGTAACTGTGTATGCTTTGGGAGTCCGAAGGGTGCCAAATCACGTGCAAACAGAAAACAAAATATTTATAGGAGGAATTTCAGGTTGAGAGACAACTATTGTTTTGACCTAGTGGGCTCTTGTGATTCAGCTTTGACAAAGGAAGGCTCGGCTTGCACTTGAGTAGTTGACGGATAGAGAGATTTTCAAACGTGGAGGCTGGTAGTGTGTGAGATTTCAGTTCGGAGGTTTAGGTGTGAACGGACAGGGAAGAAGAGGGGGTTGGACGAAAGTTTATTGGAAGAGGAGTGAGGGACGGTGTGGACTGGAGGATTCTGAAGCCTTCCCCAGCTATGGTAGAAAGGAGCTATAGGCATCAAGTTAAAATAATTTGGAGCAGTGCCCACTGAAGCATTTTCAGTTTCATTTTAACAACAAGAGAGTTAACGAGGCTAGCAGGTTTTAAGGGATACGACGCTAGCTCAGCCGGATTTATGGAGTTTTATAGTGATTTAGCATAGAAAATCCATTCAAAATATACAAGGTAAATTAATGTGATTTGCTATTTCATTTGACTTATAATAATTTTTTTTTAATAATAGAGGTATAAGCTTTGTCATCATTATTCATGATAATTAATCTAAGGCGATGCTGGAGGTTAGACATTTAAGCTGGTCTACTTAGTCAGAGGAGGTAGTCAACCCAACCTAACAAAAGGATCCTTCTTAAGTCATTTAAGTGTCCAAGATGCATCAAATGTGTAACCTTCTAGAATATGATTCCCAAGCCATCAATTCACATGCATGATAGTCGTAGGCTTCTTAACTTGGAATGTTTTAATAAATGTACTATAGTGATCCTTATTAGGACATTGATCAGAAGAGGGAAGAGAATGCAAATGTTTGAACTTTCCAATCCTCCTTAATATGTCAAGCTTGATTTGTGTAGCAAATCATATATCTTGTAGTATGAAAGACCCCCTCTTTTTTTATTGTAGACTTGTAAAAGAAAGATTTTTTGATCAGAACATCAAAATAACTCCCTCTGATATGCTCCATGTCCTTTCCTTGAAAACCAGTACGCTAGATGAGATCCAATGTAATATACATACGGATTGAGTCATATTTATCAAATTTATGTTCTTTGGGGTGATTGTAGAGGTTAATACCTGCCATTAAGGTCGTGGTACGTGTCCTCTAACCGGTGAATTTTCCACCAAATGACACCATAGGATAAATGGTTATGACCCAGGGCCCCCTGAACTGAGTGGTTTTACTGCCAAATGGCACCACAAAATACCGGTTATGGCTAGAACCAATACGCTTCTTAGTGACATCAAATCCTTGAGATTTGAATCAATAGGATATGATCAATAAGGCACAAATACCTCTGCTATCTAAGGTGGTTTCAAATTTTTCCCCTTAGATAAGTTTTCACCCGAGGTCAATAAGGTACGCTTGGACGAAGCAACCCATGGCTGCCGACAAGGATCCTTTTGTTAGGTTGGGTCGACTACCTCCTCTGACTAAGTAGACTAGGGACCACAATGGCCCCAGATGACATAACCATTGGATCTTGATCGGGTCTGTCATTCATTCCCCCACCATTTTCTTTAAATATAATATGGTGAAATTTCTACCATTAAATGTTAAATCTTTAAACCTTCAAACATCCCAAACCCATGCTGCTATTATGTGCCAGATAAACGTATCATCTATGCATCTGATTGACGACTAGCCTTAATCAAAAGTTCTCTCTCGTTATCGAGAGGGATAATTAACTATATGGGCTTGTGCCTATAGGAAACCATATCTCAAATCATAAAGTCCTCGCATAATGAGGGTGAAATCTCTAGGGAAAGTCTTATCTACAATTTCAATTGCCTTCCAAAAATTTACCCCAAAACTTAATCCATTAAAACTCTTCTAAAAAGGAAAGCGCAACGAGCAGAGGCTGAGCCCAAATTTTTGGATTCCACATACACATAAAAGGAAACTTGAATTTGATAAAAAAACTCTAAATTTGATATATACAAAAGTACGAGCATAACAAAAAACTATTATAGCCTATCTATCAATGCCCAAAAGTCCTATATTTACCATTTTCACATACTTTTGCCAATATAATTAAATTAAATAATAAATAAATAAATAAATAAAATACTTTGCAAATAGACACTAACATCCACCATAATTTGCTAACGTTGCCATCAATCTAAGTGAACAACCATCATCCCCTAATTAACTTTGAAAGCTATTAATTGACATCAATGACCCTAACTTCCTAATATTTTCGTGAATACACATTCACTGTTTCACAATTATTTCTTGTGCTCTAATGATAGGTTAAATTATCAATCCATACATTATAATCTATAATCCAGGAGATTTTTTTCCTTCTACTTTAAAAAGCTCTTGTATATTTTGAAGTGTACGAATTTTTATGTAATGGTCATGTATATAAAATTCAAAGAAAAAAAATCACTCACAATTCTCACATCTGGTAAACAAATTTTGCAACCAAATCCTTCTAACATATATATATATATATATATATATATATATATATATATATATATATATATATATATATATATATATATATATATATATATATATATATATATATATATAACTTGTTCTTCTCGCTTAGGCAATATATTCACAAATATTAATATTTAGAAGACGAGTTTGCATAAATGATTCTAGGAGTCACTTGCCCTACAAAAACATAGAAACAATAAGAGAACTCTACGATCAAGCAAATAAGAAGTTGCCAAGAAAGAGGGAAAATGCTATAGAATCAATCCGGACAAATAGGAAGTTCCCACATATGAAGGGATAAATAAATAGCAAGAACAAACCAACCACGAGGTACACTGGGGCCCCAAAATAAGTACATAAAAGGACAGATGAACCAACCAGAACAATAACCTAAGCCATCAGTCTTACTTCCATGGAAACCAATGTTGGTTTATGCCCCTAGAAGAAAAAGGAATCTTCAGTTTAGAGACAAAACCACAAACAGGTTGCATATAGCAAGCCAAGTCAAAATAACTAGTAAAACATTCATAAATTTTTTTTTAATTATTTCAATAGGTACGGTGTTTTGGTAGCACCTTTTTATTACAACCAATTGGGTAAATAACAATTAAATACTCTAATTGGCAACAATTTCATATCTTGCTGCAAAGAAATGAATTAGAATTTTAAAAAGAAATTTTGCTGCAACAAAAATGGTGAATTCAATTGAACTAAGGAGATCAAGAAGGTTTTCAAAAAGCGTTTGTAAGAGAACGCCGAACTTCTGTTACTCCAGCTTTAAATGCAACTGGAGTACATCCCAAAAATTAATCTTCTCATCCAGTTAGGCATCAACAGGATCCTTGGGCGCCAACTTACTTGTTTACTGTATATAGATTAAGCAAACTTTTAGACAACACTTTTTGTGAAACTATCTAAGATTAAGAATCATCGAAGACCACCAAAAATGTATAAAAAAAGTTATACTATATGATTTTCCAAAAGTACTACATTGAAGATGATATACACAACATATACCTTGCATACACAGAGTACTAAATCCATTGGCTATTATGCTCTATGGATATCCAATCACCAGGAAGTTATGCAGCTGTTTGCTCTCCACTTAATGGGGAAATTGTCTCAGATGCCTGTACCTGGAGTAAAGAATGCATGATACATAAAATAAAAGACAACTGTGATTCAAAACTCCTTAGATAACAAGATGTAAATGAGAGATATCTTATTATAACTACAAATAATCTGCCAAACAAAAGAAGCAGCAGATGCATGTACTAATTGGCATGTTAAGGAACTAGCTTTCTAACAATCAATAGATGATTTAAAAAACTAAACAGGGGTGGCATAGAATTCAAATTCATGAGAGATGCACTTAAATAAAATTTTTTGATTTTGACTGGAGTTTAAGTTCTGAGTAGGGGGGGGGGGGGGGGGTGGGGGGGAATAATTGCTAAAAAAGATTTTATGCATATATCATGCAACTGATTAGGGAAAGGGGATAAAAATCAAGAGTTGTGGGATCACACTTAATTGATAAAACGAGATACATATGGAAGTTCCTTGTGAACTGCAATGGAGCTTGATTTGTGTGCATAACAAGGATCCAAAATCCTCTAATTAGCAAACGTGTTTCCGTGCAAGACTAGATATCTTGTAAAGGATTTCTCAATTTGTGCTACGCGATAGCTATAAGATAAAAGGGTTTCTCTTGGGTTTCAAAGCAAGCAAAAAAAACAAGATCTCTCTTGGTTTCACAGAAAAATAACCTCACGGATTTATGGTTTCATTGGAGTATTAGAGACTTCATTTTTGCATATGAGAAGAACATTTCATAGTATGTTAATCTTGTGTTAGAGAGATTATTTTAGGGTTAATTGTTCTTTTTTGTGTGAGAATGTTGGTTAAGTGAGAAAAAATAGTCAAGCACTCGTATTTTGTGCACTATGATAGTAGCTTATATGTTATGCTAGTTGGTAAGATTCTCTTATATTTTTGTAGAGGTGTAAGCTTGGTTCAAGCAGAATAACAAAAGACTTGACTACTTTTATTTTATTTTCCCTTTCTCATTTGTGTTTGCTTCATACACATCTATTTTTATCCTACGCGATGCTTCCACTTCATGCCTTCTAGTATTTAGTATCAAAGTGTAGTTCTATGATTGATGAACATAATCTTTGAGATTGAGAAATTTGATTGGTTGAATAATTTTGACTCCTGAATAATCAAGAAGCATGAAATTCTTGCCCAAAAAGATCCTAAGAAGAAACTGAGTAGTCTTATGATGCCTGTGATGATGAAAATGTAAAGATGGAAGAAATTTTACTTGAAATAATACAATTATGATTGATAAATGAGGTCCTAATGGAGATCTTGGAGGAAACAACCATAAGAAATGTATATATGGCTTATGTTAGAATCATTGTTCAGAATAAAAAGTCTCACCACTAAACTATATCATAATCAAATGTTGTATTTATTAAACATTTAAAAAAGGTACACCAATCAAGTTACATTTGAATTAGTTTAGTTCAATTATTTATAATTTGTAAAATATATATATGATTGTTGATGATGAAAATTATGCTTTATTATTGTTGTGCTCTTTATCCAACTCTTATAAGCTTTTAGGTGATACCATATTGTATAAGATATCACAAGCTTAGAAGATGTGAAAAATTCATTTTTGTTAGAAGAAGTGATTTTTATGTTTGAGAATATTAAAGAAGAAAAACATGGTGAATTATTTATTGAAAGGGAGGTTAATAGAGAAATGTTCTATCTCTAGAGTCAAGTCAATCGAGAAGAATATGAATTTTGTCTATTATAACAAGTTATAATACATAAAGAGAGATTGTATGGCATTAAAAAAATATACATGGGAACACGATAAAGGTGACAACAAGGAAATCAGGATAATAAATGCATACATGACTTCTATGAAATTTGGTTATTTTCTTTTTGTGACTTTGTTATAGGGGAAATGATCAGTGGATAATTAACCCATCATGTTCTTTTGATAAATGTATGACAACATAATTATCTAGTTATAAGCCATGCTATATCTGTGTGTATATGAGAAAAAATGGTGTATCTAAGACTATAGCTATTGACATTATTTGTATCATGATACATAATGGTAGCATCTAAGTGTTTGGCTCGGTTGAGACAAATATCTAATCTAAGAGTGATTTTTTATGTTTTTGAGCTTTGGCTAAGGTAGGGTACATGTTCTCACATTATGATGAGATACTCAAAGGTGTGCAAAGCTTTTTGGTTGTTATGAAAGCTAAAGAAGTAAGAGGATTGTATGTGTTGTAGGATGAAGCTTAAAACACTACATTATTTTCTCACATGCATTGTAGCATTCCATTTTTGGGGAGCAGGGAAGATTTGGCTTCCTAACTATATTGAAAATTCCAAAAAAAAAAAGTTCAAGCCCATGCCGATGTGAAGACTTCATGAGATCTAATAGATTAGGTTAGCATTGCACAATCTATCCTGATGTATGGAGATATCATTATAGTATTTAACTGAGAACACTACATCTAAGGTACAAAAATTTGGTGGAAAGCTGTTATGCCAGCGCTGGCTTAACCGGCCTAGCCGGTTCAGTAATTCTATAGGAGGCGGAAGTAGCCCACCTCCTTCCTCATTTTTCCAACTATTACGTGGGCCCCATCGAACAAATAGTTTTCAAAAGGGAAAGGGGTATGCGGCTCAAGTTTTGGGAGGAAAAATTAATTAGGAAACATTTTGTATTAAAGTGCATGAGGAAATTAGGGAGTTTTTATGTTTTGTTTGATTGGAAATTAGAGTTTCTTGGTGCTTGGGATCTAGACCCTCTCGTCCAGAGATTTGGGAGAGATGAACCTCCTCTCAAATTGGGGATCACTTGTATCTTGCTTCGTGTGTGTTTTGCTTTATTTTGTTTATTGCAATCTATCATTTTGGGGCTGATTTCAACCAGATTTTGCTCTATTCTTGTTGTTTTCTTCCAATTAGTGAGAGGTTTTCTTGCGAACTCAAGTATTCCCTTAGGGTTACTTACAAACTCAAGTATTTCTTATCAAATTGGTATCATAGCAAGTCATGGGGCCGGAGGAGGGATTTTTTTTGTTAATTTTAGTGGTGAATTTTAGCCCGAATAAATTGAGATTTCTTTTTTTGGAGTTCCAAATCCATATTTTTTGTTTCTAAAAATTTCAGATTATGATGGCAGCCAAAAAAAGTGGATGGTTTGGTGGAAAGGCTTGAAGGAGAGATGAATCAAATCAAAATGACGGTGGAGGAAAGGATTTCATCCATGGAAGGGCAAAGGAAGATTGGGAAACATGGGGTGGAACCTGGTGCTTTGGAAAGGGGAAATTATGGAAGAATCAGGGGAAATAGTGGAGACTAGAAGGTGAGGAAGTTGAAGTTTCCCATATTTGAAGGAGAAGATGTGTATGGGTGGATTTACAAGGTAGAGCGGTGCTTCGCCGTCAATGGGTTGACAGAGGAAGTGAAGCTGACAGCAGCGGGATTATGCTTGGAAGGGAAAGCCCTATCATGGTTTCAGTGAATAGACCATTGGAGGCCATTCAAGATATGGAGGGAATTGAAAAACTACATAATATAGCATTTCCAAACCGATCGAGGAGGAGACTTCAATGAGCAGTTCTTTTCTCTGACACATGAGGGATCAATAGCAGATTACCAGGAGCAATTTGAGCACTTAGCTAGCAGGGTGGAGCTACTCTCAGATATACTTTTGGAGGAAAATTTCACTAAAGGGTTGAAGGTAGAGATTCGAGAAGCAGTGAAGGTTTTAATGCCTCGTGACTTGGGGGAGGCCATGATTCTGGCCCAACTGGTGGAAAATCAAAGGAATTTTGAGAGGGGAGCCAAGAGTAGCAGCACAGGGGGCACGTATAAGATGATGAAATCTCATATAGCACCTAAACGTCTAACTGCTGGAGGGAGTTGAGAGGTGACCATGGAGAAGACATGAGGTGGAAGTGGTGGAAATTTCAAATGGCTGATCAAGAAAGAGATGCAGGAGAAGAGAGCTAAAGGGTTGTGTTTCAGGTGCAATGAAAAGTACATGCCAGGGCATAGGTGCAAGGACTAAACTCTTCAGGTTCTCACCGTCTATGAAGATGAGGAAATTGAGGAGGGAGGTTAGGAGAAGATAGAGGAGGAGATGGAGGAGATGCAACACTTGGATCTGGCTGAGGTTTTGCTGAACTCAGAGGTGGGATTCACCACGAATCAAACCATGAAAGTAAAGGGAGAGATAGTGGACAGGGAGTTTATGGTGCTGATTGATAGTGAGGCTACTCACAACTGGGAGTGAGATTTGTGGACACTGGCTGTTATGGAGTCATGATGGGCCATGGAAGGTGGAGAAAGTCCATGGGATTTGTAGAAAAGTGCGATTGATGATTCAGGGGATACATGTGAGGGAAGACTTTCTTCCATTAGAGCTTATGAGCAAAGACGTCATCCTGGGGATGAAGTGGTTGCAAACTTTGGGAGACACCAAAGCGAATTGGGGAGCATTAACAATGGAGTTGATGGTGGATGTAAGGAAGGTAGTGATTAAGGGAGATGTGGGGCTTTCCAAATCCCTGATATCTCTTAAAACTATGGTGTAGGACATTCAGTTGGCAGGCGAAGGGAATTTGGTGGAGCTGAACAGTTTGGAAAGAGTGTGATTGGAGGAAGGAGGAGACATACACCTCTAAATTCAACCGTTGATTTAGTAGTTCCAAGAGGTGTTTCAGCCACCTCAAGGATTGCCATCGTAGAGGGAGAAGAAGCATGCCATCATGTTGAAGGAGGGAGTGGCACCTAATAGTGTACGACCTTATCACTACCCTCAATTCCATATGGATTAAATAGAAAGGTTGATTATAGAGATGCTAGAGGCAGAGATCATCAGACCTAGCATTAGTCCTTTCTCTAGCCCCATTTAGTTGGTGAAAAATAAGGATGACAACTAGCATTTTTGTTTGGACTACAGAGCACTCAGCAAGGAAAATGTATCTGATAAGTTTCCTATACAAGTCATTGATAAGCTGTTAGATGAATTGAGTGGGACCGTGATCTTCAGCAAGATAGACTTGAAATCAGGTTACCATCAGATCCGAATGAATAAGGTGGATGTACACAAGATGGCCTTTAGAACTCATGAAGGACATTATGAGTTTCTAGTGAAGCCGTTTGGCCTCACCAATGCCCCTGCTACTTTCTAGGTTATGAATAAGGTTTTCAAACCCTATCTTAGACAATTTATTTTTATATTCTTTGACAACATCTTGGTCTACAGTAGGATAGAGGAGGAGCACTGGGAGAATTTGAAAAGAGTATTAGAGGTATTGTAGGAGCACCAGCTGAGGGCTAATTTAAAGAATTGCTACTTTGTACAAGCCACTTTAGAGTACTTAGATCATGTGGTATCAAAAGATGGGGTGGAAGCATATTAGACCAAAATTGAGGCCATGCTAAAGTGGCCGGTACTGAAAAATCTGAAGGAATTGAGAGGATTTTTGGGACAAACCGGTTACCACAAGGAGGTTCATTAACGGGTACAGCTCCATAGCATGGCCACTCATTGATTAGTTGAAGAAGGATGGTTTCCTATGAGGGGAGGAAGCCACATCAGCATTTGAGAGCTTGAAGAAGGTGATGACTGTAATGCCGGTCCTAGAAATGTCATATTTCACTCAGACCTTCATTATGGAGACAGATGGATCCGGGTATAGGCTGGTGCAGTGCTAATGCAGAGTCGTAGGCCCGTTGCCTATTTCATCCAGGTATTGACTGCTAGAGCCCGGATGAAAATTTTTATGAGAGAGAATTAATGGCCATCATATTGGCCATCCAGAAGTGGCGGCCCTACCTTTTTGGGAGACATTTTATTATCAGGACAAATCGGCGGAGCTTAAAATTCTTGCTAGAATAATGGATGGTGATAGAGGAGCATCAAAGGTGGATGTCGAAGTTGCTCGAGTAAGACTTTGAAATCTAGTATAGGCCTGGAGTGGAGGCGACAGATGCCTTAACAAGATGCATAGGGGAGCTGCAGATAGTGGCACTATCTATTCTGTTGATGCTAGACTGGGAGGCCATCAGAGAAGAAAGTGCTAGAGATGAATGTTTGGAAAAGATTAGGTCAGATTGGAAGGGGATGTATAAATATGTATAGGTGATGGTTGCCAGATATGAGATCTATCAAAGAAATCAGTACATAGCTATGTCACCATGAGGACTACTACAGCCGTTAGCTCTACCAGGAAGAGTATGGGAGGAGATATCTATGGATTTTATAGATGGGTTGCCCTGCTCAGAGGGGTTCATTGTGATCTTGGTGGTGGTGGACAAGTTGATCAAGTATGCACATTTCATTCCACTCGGACACCCCTACATAGTAATGACAATGGTTTCTGCTTTCATCATGGAGGTGGTCAGGTTGCATGGACTACCTGAGGCATTCGTTTTTGACATCGATAAGGTATTCCTCAGCCATTTTTTGAGAGATTTGTTTAGACTATAAGGGGATCTTATGAAGTGGAGTACATCTTACCACCCACAGACTGATGGCCAGACGAAAGTAGTCAACAGGAGCATGGAGATGTACCTGAGATGCTTTGTGTTAGAGATACCCAAGCTATGGGCTAAGTTGCTATCTTGGGCGAAGTACTGGTACAACACATCTTTTCATTCTGCTTCATAAATAACCCCATTCAAGGTGTTGTACGAACGGGATCCCCAATACTTGGTGGACTTTGGGAGTAGCAGTACTCCCATTTCTTCAGTTGAGGAATACTTGGAAGAGAGGGATTGAGTGCAAGAGGAGTCGAAGAGGTATTTATTGAGAGCTCAGAAAATTATAAAGAAATAAGCAGATAGGCATAGGAAAGACATCTAGTTTGAAGAGGGGGAAAAGGTGTTCTTGAAACTCCGACCATATAGGGAGTGGACAGTTGCCCATATGATGAATGAAAAGCTGTCTCCATGATACTATGGGACTTATGAAATATTGGAGAAGATTGTGGCAGTGTTATTGTTGCAGATTCGGTTTTATGAATTATGTTTTGATGATTAGCAAACACTCTTGCTTCTTTTCGACTACCTATTACTACTAACATTTTTAGGATTCAAAGATCGAATGAAAATCAGAATCAGCTCAAGACTGGATAGATTAGGGTTCAGTCAGTCTGTAATTTTTTTTTCTTTCTTGAGTCAATTGTAATTGTTTGAAGTGACTGATGTTAAGTAACCCTACACACACACACTTGCGAGATTTAGAACTTGTGTTTTTACTCACCGTCCCGGACGATATTTATATCGGCCTTGACGATCGAGTTCAAAACAGAGGTTCTAATCAAGATTTCATAGTTAAGTTAGCCTTAATTAACTGATCGGCCTGGACGATATCTATATTGGCCAAGATGATATGCTCAATACATAAAGAAATTTCTGCCATGATCAATTTAGGTATTCTATATTTTTTGGAAATCGGCCAGAACGATCATACTATCGATCGAGACGATATCACATAATTATGCCTAAATTGATACAAGAATCAAGGAAGTAATTAAGGATGATTCATACAATCATATCATCCTGGACAATCTATAAAAAACCCCTTAGTTGCTCTTGGACGATAAATATCGGCCAGCACATATTCAGGGTGATGTTCTGGCCGATCTGGATCGGACAGCTTGAATTCAGTGCGATGCTCTAGATGATTTTTCCTCTGACTTGAACTGATTGGTCGGGACGATCATGAGGTCGTCTTGGATGATCAAGCCAATTTTCAATCGTCCAGTTTTCATTCAGGTAGATGCTCTGGCTGATCTTTTGAGATTTGTACTGATCGGTCAAGATGATTTCCATATCGTCCGGGACGATAAAGTCGACAACTTGAAATTAATGAGCTCCTTTTGAAGCTCTTATATTTAAGAGCTCTTGTTCAACATTTTTGAACATCCTTGGCTGCTATCTTGACCTAAGAAAACCTAAAAGAGAGAGAGAGAGAGGATCTTGTGAGGGGGAGCTTGTGAGGGGATTCACAAGGGTTGCTCCAAGCATTGCTCCACTTCTTCTTCCCTAAAGTCTCTTATCCTTGGAAGGGTTGGGAGAGGTAAGTTTCAGCAAGTGATCGTGGTTCTCTGCCTGCTTCAGGAGGAAGCAAAAGGAGTGGGGTTCTCTGCCTTGCCGGGGTGGCAAAAAGGAGGTGTCTTTATAAGGGCTTCTCCGCCTAGCTATGGGGGCCAACGGAGAGTCACGTTAGTTGTGAATTACTCGGAGGGCGCCTCTGGGGAGTGGACGTAGGTCAAGTTGACCGAACCACTATAAATCCTTGTGCTCTTTTTACTTCTTCTGTACTTTAATTTTCTGCACTTATTTTTTCTGTGATGACTTTGGTTTGTGAGAATTGTTCTTGTTGTTTAAAGATTTTTAAAATACCAATTCACCCCCCCCCCCCCCCCTCCTCTTGGTTATCTTTGGGATTAGTTCATAGGGCCTAACATCCCTAACGAACTTTAAAGTGCTATCAGAGCTTTATTCATAAAAACTGAGTTTGAAAACTTTTTGAATTTTGATCCATGGCTAACTTTAGGAATCGTAATACAACTGAAGGATATTCTATTACACGACCTCCTTTGTTTGATAACCTTCTTTTTTATTTTTGGAAAACTTGCATGTCTACTTTTCTGCAATCAACTGACTATCGCATGTGGATGCTTATTAAAGAAGGATATTCTCCACCTTCTCGTGAAATTAACGGAATTAAAACTGAAGTTGCTTTTACTGAATGGACTTTTGATGAAAGGGATTTAGCTCAACTTAATGCGAAGTGTTTGATTTGTTTTTTGTGCTTTAAAATCTGAGGATTACATGCGTGTTTCTACTTTCTCTACTGGAAAAGAGAGATGGGATAGGTTATGCATTACTTATGAAGGAACCAACGAAGTGAAACAATCTCGTTTGAATATTCTCTTGCATGACTACAAACTTTTTCATATGAAACCTTCTAAATCAATTTCTGATATGTATACAAGGTTCACTCAAATTATTACTTCATTGCATGCATTAGGAAGAGAACTTTCAAATTTTAAAAAAGTAAACAAAATTTTAAGATGCTTGGCTTCCTCTTTTGATGATAAAATCACCGCAATCACTAAATCTAAGGACTTCAACACTTACTCAATTAATAACTTACTTGGCTCACTCATTGCTTACGAGCAAGGAGTGAATCAAAGAAATCTTGATGCAGGTGAGAAAAGAAAGGAGAATACAGTGGCACTAAATGCGCACAAATAAGACTCTAACTCTTCCGGGTCTGAAAGCGATGATTTTACCTTAATCACAAGGCAATTCAAAAACTTTCTAAGGAAGAAACACAAGCATCATCAAAATTGGAGAAAAGGTAAGGATAACAAATATTCTAAAGGATCTTCTGATGTAGCTTGTTATGAATGCAGGAAGCCCGGACACGTAAAAGCTGATTGCCCTACACTTAAGACGTAAACAAGCAAGGAAAAGAGTGAGGAAAAATCAAAATTTAGAAAAGACAAAAGGAGAGTTCAAAAGGCATTTTGGGTGGATTCTGTATCTGATTCATCGGAGACTGAACTAGAAGATGTAACAACAAACTTGTGCTTAAGGGCAGACGATCATCTTTTTCAGGAAGAGGTATGTGAACTTTCCTACGATCAACTCTTTGAAGTTTCTGAAAAAATTCATGCATCATATAGGAAACTTAAGAAAACACATGCTAGCTTGAAATTGAAATTTTTGAATTTACAAAAAGAGCATGAAGTTATTCTTAAAGATCATTCTACGATTGATTCAAATCACATGACTCTACTTGATGAATTTGATGAGTTAAACAAAAAGCATTGTGAATTAATTGAAGATCATGAGCCACTAAAAGTTACACACATCTCACTTGAATCTGAGTTTAAAAAGTCTAAAGAGATGGAGAAAAAATTGAGGATTGATAATGATGCCTTAAAAAGTACTAACTTAAGGATTCAAAATGAATTGGATACATTTAAGAAAACTAGGATGACACCAACACTTGATCAAAAGCCAAAATTTTAGGAAGAGGCATTATAACTCAAACCATTTAAGAAATCCTTTTCCAGGCGTTAGATGCTTTTCATTTGGCATGCTAGGACACATCTCACACACTTGCACTGTTCACCATAGTACACATTGGGTGTGGAGACCAAAGGTGCATGATTTACAGCATACCACATATGCATTGCATTCTACTTTCATAAGAAGGGACCCAAACCTGTTTGGGTTCCTATATATGACATTTGATAATTTTGCAGGTGGGCTCTCACAAAAGGCCTCGTGAGAGTATGTGGTAACTGGACAGCGGATGCTCTCGACATATGACTGGTGATGCCAATCAATTTGTTTTGCTGGAGTCCAGGACTGGAGGCAAGGTAACTCTTGGAGACAACACCACCAGGAATGTGGTAGGCTCAAGTATAATTGGTAATTCCAATAACCTTATGATTGAAAATGTTTTTCTTGTAGATGGATTAAAACACAACCTGCTCAACATCAGTCAACTTTGTAACAAGGGCTTCATCGTGCAATTCTTTGCAAATTCATGCATTATAAGTTCAAATAACAATAATATTTTGTAGGGAAAGAGGATCAACAATGTGTACATGCTTGATTTAAATAACTATGAATGCGCTGCATCTTTTTGCTTAAAAATTATTGTTGATGATTCATGGTTATGACACCGAAGATTATGTCATGCAAGTATGAAAACCCATAAGAAAGTGACCCAAAAAGACCTAGTTAGAGGTGTCCCCAAACTCAAGTTTTCAAAAGACCACCTTTATGATGTCGACAAACTAGGAAAGCAAGTCCACTCCACCTTTCACCCCATTAAGGACATTAGCACCTTTAGACCTTTAGAAGTCCTTCTCATGGATTTATTTGGACCGATTATCACTTCCAGCTTGGGAGGAAAAGTCTTTGGTTTGGTGATTGTTGATGACTACTCGAGGTTCACTTGGACTTGATTTCTTTCACATAAATATGAGTCTTTTGAGGAGTTTAGAATATTTTCTACTTGAATTTAGAAAAAGCTAGGTTGTGAGATCTTGACCATCCATAGTGACCATGGGGGAGAGTTTGAGAATAAAAGTTTTGGAGATTTTTATGAGAACAAGGGGATTAGCCACAACTTCTCAGCTCCTATGACCCCTCAGCAGAACGGTGTAGCTGAAAGGAAGAACCAGACCTTGGTGGAATCAACTAGAGCCATGCTTGCTGAGTATTCACTTTCAAAATACTTTTGGGCTGAAGCGGTTAACACAGCTTCTTATGTGTTGAATAGGGTAAATGTTAGAGCCAAATTAGATAAGACATCCTATGAGATCCTTAAGGGTAGGACACCCAATCTTTCCAACCTTCATGTCTTTGGTTGTAAGGTTTTCATTCACAACAATGGGAAGTCTCACTTGGGAAAATTTGATCCTAAATCTGATGAAGGAGTGTTCTTGGGATATTCTAGTGTTGGAAGTCTTTTAGGGTATTTAACAAGAGAACTTTGATGGTGAAAGAAACTAACCATGTAGTATTTGATGAGTCTGATCCTAAAAAGCATGAAGTTGAGGATAATGATGATGTTGGAGAGATTACCACTGGAGTAGAAAATTTGGAGAATGAAGTAGGTCACCTAAACACTGAAGGAGTAGGAGATATCACCCAAGGAGTAGAAAATTTAGATCTGGAGAAAAGGGTTGAACCTTCACACACCTTGCCTAGAGATTGGAGATACTCTACAATTCACCCTAAAGATTTAATCTTAGGAGATCCTTCTGATGGAGTTAGGACTAGAAATGGACTTAGGAAAGAGGTGAACCACTCTGCCTTTATCTCAATGACTGAACCCACCAACATAAACCAAGCCCTTACTGATAAATTTTGGATTTTAGCCATGCAGGAGAAATTAAACCAATTTTTTAGGAATGATATTTGGGAGCTTGTAGAAAGGCCTAAGGGACAAAGTATAGTTGGAACAAAGTGGGTCTTTAAGAACAAGGTGAATGATTTTGGAGCGGTGGTTAGGAATAAAGCAAGATTAGTGGCTAAGGGGTATAACCAAATAGAAGGGATAGACTTTGAGAAGACTTTTGCCCGTATAGCTAGATTGGAAGCCATTAGAGTGCTATTAGACTTTGCCTATTATAAAAGATTTAACCTTTTTCAAATGGATGTTAATAGTGCCTTTTAAAATGATGAAATAAAAGAGGATGTGTTTGTAAAACAACCCGCAGGTTTTGAGAGTTTCCAATTTCCAAATCATATTTTTAAATTAAAAAAGGCTTTGTATGGTTTAAAGCAGGCACCAAGAGCTTGGTATGAGAGGCTTAACACATTCTTACTAGAAAGGGAGTTCATTAAGGGGAGTGTAGACACCACCTTTTTCTTAGGAAAGTTGGAGATGATTTGCTCATTGTTCAGATTTATGTGGATGATATACTTTTTGGATCTTCTGATAAGAAACTTTGTGATGAGTTCTCTAAAACAATGAGTAAAGAGTTTGAGATGAGTTTGATGGGAGAATTGTCCTATTTTTTGGGTTTTAGCATAAAATAATTGGATGATGGAACCTTTTTAAATCAAATAAAATACATAAAGGGCATTTTGAAGAAATATGAGATGGATAAAGCTAAGTGAATTAATACTCCCATGACTTCTAGTGTTTCATTGGATAAAGACCCAAGTGGTAAGTCTGTTGATCAGAAGAAGTATAGAGGCATGATTGAATTCTTACTTTACATGACTGCTAGCCGACCTGATATTATGTTTAGTGTTTGCCTTTGTGCTAGGTTTTAAGTTGAACCCAAAGAGTCTCACCTGACTACAGTTAAGAGAATTTTTAGATACCTTTTGGGGACCCAAAGTTTAGGAATTTGGCATCCAAGGCACAACACTTCTTTTGAGATAATTGGATTTTCTGACTCTGATTTTGCAGGATGCAAGGTGGATAGAAAAAGTACTTCAGGAACTTGTCAATTAATAGGATAATCTTTGGTCTCATGGTCTAGTAGAAAGCAAAACTCTGTTGCACTTTCCACTGCTAAAGCTGAGTACATTGCTTTGGGGAGTTTTGTGGCACAAGTTCTTTGGTTGAAACAATATGTATTGGATTTAGGATTACTTGTAGGCACCATATCAATCTTTTGTGACAACATTAGTGCCATATGCATTTCTAAGAATCCTATCCAACATTCAAGGACTAAGCACATTGACATTAGGAATCACTTTATTAGAGATCATGTGACTAAGGGAGACATTGATTTACACCTTGTGACAACTGAAAACCAACTGGCTGACATCTTTACTAAACCACAGGCCTTCGACACTATCAGCTCTTTAAGGACCAGATTGGGTGTGATTGACATAAATGCATGAACTTGATCTTTTACTTTCTTTCTTTTGTTTTTGTTCTTTTTATTTCGTTGATTTATTTTTCCTTTTTACTCTTTGTTGTTCTTTTCTTATTTTTTTTTACTTTTAGTCTTTTGTTTGGTTTCTTTTATTTTGGTTTTCAAAATCATCGCAGAAATGATATCGTATGCCTTATCATTGCTTTTGAAAATTCATAGTCAATGTTTTACTTCTCTTAATCTAATAGATGGTAAAAATATATCGTTGATTGTGTCTCTTTCTCTAACCTATTTTAGTGGCATAATTTTTTTTTCTAATAAAAAATCTATTTCAAATTAACAATTGTGTATGAAATTAAGATCTTTTCTAATTTTGCTAAAGCAAATCTATCTTGTATTTATAATGATCAATGTCTTTTTGGCACATCAAGATTCCTCATTACTCTTGTCATTGGTTATTGATTCTATTTTGTGAATTGTTCTTCCCTACGTTAGAGAGAGAGATCCTACTCTCTAATATCTAGAAGATATAATCACAACTAAGATTGTTTTTAAGAGTTTTTGAAAGAGAATGAAGCTTGCAAAATAAAAAAATTTGGCTAATGACGCAAACAAAAGATGCACACTGACGCCAAAATTAAAAACAAATATACACGAAGTGTATCAAAAATCAAAAGATGCGCAAAGCGCCATTCAAAATTGACAAGAGGCATAAAATGAGCCCACCAAAAGCAAGCTCTCCTCTCCTTTCAAATCTTTTAAAACTTAGAAGATTTCATATATCAAAGGCTTGATTTTGATTATTTTGCGATTGTGACAAATTCACTTTGGTTCATTATTCTATAAGAGATTTTCTGGAAACAAGTGATGAATGGATCCTTTTTCTATCCAATTGAATTCTTTGGGTTAGGTCATTGATTTTAAAGATAATTCTATCCTAAAAGAAAATCTGAGCTAAGGGTAATCATGATCGGATATTATATCGTCTTATGGATTTTTTTTTGATGTTGATTCATTAGCTAACAAAATTTTTACAAATCAATCACATGGAGTACTACATCATGTTCATGCCTTCGTAAAAAAAAAAGGGTCTTTTGATTTGTTTCTTAGTTTCCTCCTCCTTTTTTAGATGTCAAAAGGGTGCGAAGGGTATTTTGTATGCTTACATTTTCAATTCCATGTTCTATACTACTATTTTTGGATAATTCATCAAAGTGTTTGTCATCATCAAAAAGGGGGAGATTGTTGCATATTCGGTATTATGAATTATGTTTTGATGATTAGTAAACACTCTTGCTTCTTTTCGACTACCTTTTACTACTTACATTTTCAGGATTCAAAGATCGGACGGAAATCGGTATCAGCTCAAGACTGGGTAGATTAGGGTTCAGTCAGTCTGTAATTTTCTTTTTTTTTTCTTCTTGAGTCAATTTTTATTGTTTGAAGTGTTAGATGTTAAGTAACCCTACACACATACACTTGAGAGATTTAGAACTTATGTTTTTACTCACATCATCTCGGACGATCGAGTTCAAAACAGAGGTTTTAATCAGGATTTCTTTGTTAAGGTAGCCTTAATTAACTGATCGACCTGGACGATATCTATATTGGCCAGGATGATATGCTCAATACAGAAAGAAATTGCCGCCATGATCAATTTAGGAATTCTGTATATTTTGGAAATAGGCCATGACGATCATACTATCGGTCAGGACGATATCACAAAATTATGCCTAAATTGATCCAGGAATTAAGGAAGTAATTAAGGATGATTAATACAATCATATCGTCATGGATGATTGGAGGATCGGCCAGGACGATCTATTCAAAAACCCTTAGTTGCTCCTGGATGATAAATATCGGCCAACAAAAATTCAAGGCGATGTTCTGGCCGATCTGGATCGGACAGCTTAAATTCAAGGCGATGCTCTGGACGATTTTCCTCTTATTTGAACTGATCGGCCGGGATGATCGTGAGATAGTCCTGGTTGATCAAGCCAATTTTCAATCATCCAGTTTGCATTCAAGGCGATGCTCTGGCTGATCTTCTGAGATTTGTACTGATCGGCCAGGAATATTTCCATATCGTCCTAGACGATAAAGTTGGCAACTTGCAATTAATGAGCTCCTTTTGAAGCTCTTCTATTTAAGAGCTCTTATTGAACATTTTTGAACATCCTTGGCTGTTGTCTTGACCTGAAAAAACCTAAAGGAGAGAGAGAGATGGAGGGAGAGAGAGTGAGAGGATCTTATGAGGGGAGCTTATGAGGGGGAGCTTGTGAGGGGATTCACAAGGGTTGCTCCAAGCATTGTTTCACTTCTTCTTCCCTAAAGTCTCTTGTCTTTGGATGGTTTGGGAGAGGTAAGTTTCAGCAAGTGATCGTGGTTCTCTACCTGCTTCAGGAGGAAGCAAAAGGAGTGGGGTTCTCTGCCTTGCCGGAGTGGTAAAAAGAAGGTTTCTTTGTAAGGGCTTCTCCTCCTAGCTGTGGGGGTTAAAGGAGAGTCACGTTGGTAATGTAATACTCGGACGGCGCCTCCGGGGAGTGGACGTATGTCAAGTTGACCAAACCACTATAAATCTTTGTGTTCTTTTTACTACTTTTGCACTTTAATTTTCCGCACTTGTTTTTTCTGTGGTGACTTTGGTTTGTGAGAATTGTTCTTTTTGTTTAAAGATTTTTAAAATACCAATTCACCCCTCCTCTTGGTTAGCTTTGGGACTAGTTCATAAGGCCTAACATCCCTAACGAACTTTCAATCATATCGACTGAAATTACCATAATCGGTAATGATACACCCAGTTTTTCATGTCTCTAAGTTGAGGAAGTCTAGTGGTGACAACACAGCCAACCCCGAGCTACCTGCGACTCTTACTGAGGATTTAAAGGTGAATCTGGTACCCTTAGAGTTGATGGGAGTGCGCTAGAAAGATGATGGAACTAAGTATGTGTTGATCCAGTGGAATAACCTTCCTGACTATAAAGCCATGTGGGAGCCAAACGAAATAGTAGTTTCCAGATTTTCACCTTGAGGATAAGGTGGTTCTTTGGGAGGGCGGTAATGTTATGCCTGTGCTGGCTGAACTGGCACACCCGGCTTAGCAATTCTACAGGAGGCGGTAGTAGTCCACCTCCTTCATCCCTTTTCCACCTATTAGGTGGGTCCTATCCATCAAATAGTTTTACAAAGGGAAAGGGGTGGGGAGGCTTAAGATTTGGAAGAGAAAATTAATTAGGAAATATTTTGTATTAAAGTGCATGAGAGAATTATGGAGTTTTCATGTTTTGATTGATTAGGAATTAGAGTTTCTTGGTGCTTGGGTTCTACACCCTCTCTTCTAGAGATTTGGGAGAGACGATCCTCCTCTAAAATTGGGGATCACTTGTAACTTGGTCCGTGTGTGTTTTGCTTTGTTTCGATTATTGCAATCTATCATTTTGGGGCTGATTTCGCCCAGATTTTGCTCTATTCTCGCTGTTTTCTTCCAATTAGTGAGAGGTTTGCTTGCGAACTCAAGTATTCCCTTAGGGTTACTTGTGAACTAAATTATTTCCTATCAAAAGCACACATTTTAAATTTGTAGAGCTACTTTATAGCACAACATTTGTTTTGAAGAGGTCACTTGCATTTATTAAATTTTCGTGACTTAGTGATGTTGAGTCCCTTGAGATTTTAAGAGCTTAGAGTATTAACTTAGAGAAAAATCATACAGAAAATCAAATTTAACTATGATCTTTAGTCAATGGAAGAATTGTTATATCAACACAAACTAATCAAGAGACACAAATATAGATGTACATTTATACATTATCAAGTAAAGTTTTAAGTTGAATAGAATTAATTTCAAAAGATTCACCCTTAAATTGAATTAAATCAATTTCAATGTAAAAATCGATTAAATTTCAAATAATTATGGAGTTCAAAACTTCAAACATAATTACTAGATGTAAAACTAAGAAAATGAGAAGCTTTGGGCAAGGATGGATCAAGGAATGGCTAGTTACCATATTGGAGTGAAATGTTTTCATAAATAAGAGATGAGTCTAGTTAAGTTAAAAAAACTATAACTCAGCACAATTTAAATCGAAAACAAAAACTACTCCATCTTTCAAATGGCTTTTATGGATGCTAAGGAATATGATAAATTTCACATGAAGGCAGAACGAGGATATATCCCATAAAAAGGCACGAGTACTTCACCACCACCAATAACATTAATAACAAGCCTTTAACCCACTACGTGGCGTCAGCTACATGAATCATTTTTCTTCATTGAGTCCTGTTAGATGTCAATTTCTCATTTAAATCTAATAAAGAAATGTCATTTTAATATTTTATAACCAATTTTAGGTCTACCACAATCTTTCTTAACATAAGCCAAATCTAATACATCTACTCTCCTAACCAAGTCATCGGAAGGCCTCCATTTTATATGACCAAACCATCTAAAGTGAGCCTCTCTAATCTAATCATAACTAGAGCTACTCCAACCTTCTCACGTATATGCTTGTTTTGTATCTTGTCTCTAAGAAAAGGACTTAAGAAAACAAAAAAAGAAAAGCACGTTAAAAAAATATGAGGATTTTAGTTAACTTTGTCTTATCCAAGATTAGAAATCAAGTATAACTAAAAATATTATTTTTATGTTGCCCACAAAGGAAATGAAATAGGTACCTGATGGGTTTAAAATGATGGCGACCTTCTCCTCTAATACGAATGGGTCCTTCAAGGTTTTCTTCACAAAACTTCATTTTGTTGAAGCACTTAGCAAGATACTCTCCTTCTTGTGCTGCAACCTGGAATACCATAGCATAAAATTAAAAGGGAGATTCATCCAAAGAAATTGGATACACTATATACACTTTCACAATTTAAACTCCCAGGCATATAAAAAATATTGAACTCAATTACTTTATTTAAAATTTTGAACCTGTGCTAACGCAGGGAGCATTTTGACTTGTGAGTCCACCTGGGAATGATCCTTCTTAAATCTTTCAATGTCAAGTTATACAGATTCTTTCACAACATCACCTTAAGACTCTTTCAGCAAATCTAAAAAATACTTCATTTGTGTGGTCTTTAGATAGAGTGCTACCTGAGGATACCTTTCAATATCCTCTAAGACATCTTTGATTTCTTTCACGGTTAAAGTATCATAATAACTTTGTCCACAACCCTAAAAATTGATAAAATGTCATCCTAAAATGATATTGGCATAACACAAGTATTAGAACAATATCAAATAAAGATCAAAAGTGCGTGCAACTGTGATATATGTAGTAAGATTTTATTCTGAATTAACTCGAGATAAAAATCAGCAAATAACTCTAGCATAATTAGTCTTCCAGATAAACTCTCTGGAAAGGAAATCTATCCTCATGCCCCTTAAAAACTTCATGATTCGCATGTCATGGCATACCAAAAGCTTTTGGGGAGCTACAACACCTCAGCACACTAGGAATGAGAAAGGGAACAATTATATATATATATTTTTGTTTCCTAATAAAAATTATGCCTGATACAAATAAGTAAAAAATGGCTATCATTAGCCTTGACCCAATTTTCACTCTAAAAATTGACTGCAAACTACAAAAATGATGTTTTAGTTGAAGACATGAAACATACCATAACTTTTTGTTGAGCTATTATGGAACAATCACCAAGAGCGTATATATTCTCACACCCAAGGACTCTAAGCCATTCATCAGTTTCCAAGACACGCAAGTTACCCTGCAAACAAAAAGTAACAAGCGATAAAATATTTTTCTAAGGAATGCCCATATAATAATCTCCAAAAACTATCTCAAGATGAGTTCAGAGGATGGCCCCAACAGAAATTACCAGATCAAATTGCTTCATAAAGCCCAAAATTATGAGACGTGTACCAAAGCTAGTAGACCAAATAGCCATTCCATAGGGTATATTTACCTCTCCCGTAGATGAGTTTGTCTTTGTAATAGAATCACCATGCACTTTTACAACTTTGATGCTTGTTTTTACATCGATGCCATCCCATTGGAATTTTTCTTCAGTAAATTGAGTGATCTTCTTGTCAAACCTACTCAAGGAAACATAATTAGAAGCATAATCTTGAAACCCACCATAACTATAGTAAAATAATTCACAAGACATAGCAACTAAGAAAACTTTTAGTTGGCTTCTCCTCTTATATAATGATTTAGAGTTATACAAAAAAATAGAAAATTAATGGGAGTAGATTATAGATCAAAATAAGAGCTTCCACTTACATAGTCAATATATGTTCTCCTGCTTCAATCAATGACATCTTTACCAATTCTACAGCATTATGGTACAACTTAGACAAATCTTCTTGTACAAAGTCATGAAGCTATGCAACAAATTCAACACCAGTTGGACCACCACTAATTACCACAAAATGAAGACTCTTCTTTCTCTCTTCTTCACTAAGGTTTGGCAGGCTTGCTCTCTCAAAGCAGTTCATCACACTTCTACGGATTCTATGGGCATCTTCAATTTCTTCCCAAACATTTATAATTCTTATTAATGTTTGATATTCCTTTTTCAGTTGAATTTTAAAATCCGGTGTAATTAACTTTCAACTTAAAATAAAAGCTTTGTTTGGGATACTGTAGACATATGATAACATTAACCCAATTATGATGTATTAGTTATACTTTTCATTCTAGAATCCCACCTCATCAGTGCTTTTTAAATTAGCCTCAACATTGAGGAAATACTAGACCTATTTCCTATAGTTAGACAAAAAATATACCTTCAGAAAGTGACAGTGCTCAGAGACACCAGGAGTATTGAATGTATTTGGCCTAGTTCCAAGAGAAACCACCAAATAGTCATAATCTAGTTCAAATTCACCGTTGACATCCAAGTTTGTTCCAATGGTAGATCTACATAGTACTTTTTTGTTTGTTGGATCAATATTATAGCATTCAGCCTCAAAAAATTGGATTGGCCGAGTTTTCTAGAAAAATCAAAGGATGAAGAAAGTTTTATCTCAATTAAGAATTTCTCCCAATAACAATTCTGGGAGAAAATAGAAACAATGAAATATCATGATAATTACAAGCCATGTAAGTAGAATAGTTGCTGAATTAAGAATGACAGAATGCCAAGAACTTTTATGCGAACAACTAATTTCAAAATTATCCATAACATTGTGTAATCTCTCGTAGCAAATTTTTTTTTTTTATATTTATATATAATAAAATGATAGACATTAATGAACTAATCATCATTCCTACATTTCCCAAAAGAACCATCCCGTAAGATCATGATTATGTCAATAAGATGCAAAGGGATTCTTTTGGGCCCAACTTCAATTTCATATTCTCTCTCCTTCAACCAAATCTACTTTGGGAACTTCTATGTGAACTTTTTTTATATTTCAAACAATTTTCTTCAGAAAAATACTATTTATATCCAATCAGTCACATTCTCAACACTCTCTCTACTCAATATGTTACCCAATAAAAAAAATGATTTTGCCCACGACCTCCTTATATGAAAAACTCCTCTTATATATAGCAGCTAACATAAAAAAAAATTGTTTACAATATGTTTACTTTTTGGGTGCAAGAAGCATTGCTTTTTATTTTCCTTTCTCAGTAATTCTACACTCCCCAAGAAAATTCACATTTAGAATATGATTTCTTAATACAGGTGTCCAAGCCTTATGATTTTCCTTAGAGTGAGCCATATATCCACATAAACTTCAAACAAAAGTATTTAAAAAAATTTATTTTAAGTGTGAATTTATCAAGTAAATTAAAAATAGTAGCAAGCTTAAATCTATTTCACCCTACACTTCCAAAATAATGACAAGGTTAGCAAGGCATCGAAATACTCCATCATCAAACTCTAAAGGACATCAATGGTGTTTCTTCATCATTTGCACTCTTTACACAATTCCAAAGCTTCCTCTCAATTGGCGTTGTCCGCTATACTCAAATGGCATTATCGATTGCACTTTTTTATGTAGTTTATAAACCCACTCTTCAACTGACACTTTTTTCATACAGCCTTACATGCCTAAATTCTCATTTTCATAATCAATGTCATCTCCTAGACAACATTATGTTCCTTCATCACCTACTCCTGAAATGACTTCATTGTCTACTCTTTAAGTGGTATGTTATCTACTCTTAAAATGGCTTTATAACTTTAATCTTAACCAACTTGTTGCTTTCATCACTTCATGGAACTTCATCGCCCACCCCTCCATTAGTTATATCACTTGCACCTCACCCAACTTATTTCCTTACTTATGATGACAGTAAAGGAAAATAAGATATTATTAGGATTTGGACCATACTTATGTTAGTATTTCCATTGAACTTATTTTGGGTTCTTATATAAATTTATGTTGCCTATGAAGTATATAAATAGATGAAATAGTCTATAATTAGAAGGGGAAGACAATCATTAATGATTTTTGTTTTCAATTGCTCTATCCTATTATTTCCTCCCCTCTCTCTCTCTTTCTCTTCTAAAAAGCTGAAGGAGCTTCATGTTCCTCCCAATATCCTATAGATAGTAAGAGAGAGAGAGAGAGAGAGAGAGAGAGAGAGAGAGAGAGAGAAAGAGAGATAGAGAGAGAGAGAAAGAGAGAGAGAGAGAGAGAGAGAGAGAGAGAGAGAGAGAGAGAGAGAGAGAGAGAGAGAGAGGATGATAATGAAAAGTAGCCAAATTCCATTCATTGAGAAAATTGTGAGAAATATTTTTAATTTGTTAACCTTTAATCAACTAAAGACCCATAGTATGCTCAATCGATTAAAACTTGGACCAAGAATTAATCTTTGGAGCATTATGGATAACCAATCAATGATGTATCTCACCATGATACCAAAATAACATTCATCCAAATGTCTTAAATACCCCAAAGGGACAAAGTAGGGGACTATCTTCGACCTCTCACTTTAATCCCCAAAGGGGCACTCTTCTGAAATAATTTCAACTCTTATTCACATTCAAGCTCAAACACTAAGTTGACTCATCAAATGAACTTTTTGTACCAAAATCCTAAGATCACCTTATTTACCTTTTTTGTTAAGTTAATTGCACATAAAATACTATGGTGCTATTTGGTTGCCTAAAAAAAGAATGCAGTCTAAAATGAATGTAATATTAAAAGAATAATATGGAGTTGTTTGGATGATTGTAAAAGTAATTTTTGATATTACTTTTTTTATTTGATTTAAAATAAAATAAATATAATGCAAAATGCAAAAAGGTTGTGGCAACCAGGCGGGTTGGCCGATGGTGAATGACGATGGACAGGTGGTCGTTGGTCGGCAAGTGGTAGGCTAGTGGTAACGACGTCTGATGGCCAGTCATGGTCGGCAACAAACAGCTGGCTGTGGTAGGCCGGATGGTAACCAGCAACACGCTATGGTCGTCAGGCGACGATGGAGGTGGAAACCAATGGTGGCATTGGCAATGAGTTTGCAGTGTATTTGAAAATTTCCCAAATATGAGGAATTCCAAATACATTGAATTTGAACTAAAGGGTGAATTCCATTTACTTCAAAATTTTACTTTTCATTCCTTTTGCTTCAAACCAAACACCAATATTTTCAAAACCTCTGCATTTGTAATACTTTACACTCCTAATGTAGCAAACAAAACAGCCCCTATATAAGACTCAATGAAATATATCTATCCAAACTCCACAGCTATTGAAGACAATTTTGAACAAGTAAAAATATCGTTTCTTTGTTTAGGAAAAACTTACATAGAACAATAATGTAATTAGTTCACACTAAAATTTTTTAAGGTTTGTTTGGTTCGAGTTTGAGCTTAGCTTAGCATTGATTAAGCACAAATGACAAAAGTACATTTTCCTAAGCTAGCCTTAGCATAAAGTAGGCCTTTGCCTCTACGCATACTTAAGCACGAGTTAAACTAAGCATGAGCAATCATTAGTTTGTTTTACCACATGCATTGCAAATTCCTACTTCAAGCATTCACTTTGAATTCTAGTTCTACTATAAGCTTTTATATATAGGCTTCTAGCCAAGATATATGTCTAATGGATTGATAAAAGAATCACATAAATTTGATGGTATGTTTAGACCTTTCTCATGATATTGCGAATTGGCTCGACGATGCTACGAGGCTCAACTATTCCACATATAACTCTTGGTAGCAAGGGAGTGAATGTAAAGAAGTTACGAGGTGAAATAACCCAAACATCATACAAGGAAGTGTCCAAATTTTTCAGGAAACTTGTGCCAGCACATCCAATTCCAAGAACAACCAATTTCTTCTTGGGACCTGCATGAGCATATTCAGAACTCGGGTCGGATCTTGAATCAACATATGCAACAACACCTCCTCCTCTGAAGAACACAAAACCATAAAACAAATGAAATTTCTTAGAAACCAATAAAACATGGAGCTGATAGCAAAAGCAAGTAATCAAATGCGAGATCCAAAATTTTCTACATTCACCAAAATTATCAAATACAAAATGAATAAGAAAACAGTGCTGCAATAGATCAAAGTCTAAAATCTTGGATCCATGTGGGAACTGAACTAGACATGATGGAAAAGGACATCTTTCACCTAATTGATTGGTCGAGAAGAAATTTAATTTTTGAAATTGAAAAAAAAACTTTTTCTTAATTTGAAGAATGAATCCTATCTAAAGCAATTCACCATTTAATTTTATTCAGCTTTTCATTGATTTTGGCAAGCGTTAATGTATTTTCTATCCATTTAAGTCCATTTAACTGAACAAAACCCAAAAAAAAAAGAAAAGAGAAAGGATGACTTGAAAAAGAAAGTACAAACCTGATGGCGATAAGAACGTCGAACTTGTAGAACCCAGGGTGGCGAACCATTCTCGCCGCCTTGTTGGAGAAAGCCGTGAACCTCATCGAATGCTTTTAGGGTCAACAAATAAAGTCAAGATGAGGAGGAGTTATTAGAGGAAATGCTCGGTCAATTGCAGACTACTCTAGAAAGAAACTTTTAATTTAAATTGGGACATGCGTTCTTAAAAATGCCTCCGACCCCATTTGGAAGGACATAATGTCATAATAAAAAAAAATTGTTTTCTTCTCAGAATTCCATTTCTTTGACTTGTAGAACAAGAAACGAGCCTGCCGCCAGCATCGTGTTGCGCACCCCGAACCCTACCTAGCATCTTAGGGGCCATTTTCCTTTCGATTAAAGTGGGTGCAACTATGGGTGACAAACAGGTGATTTGAGAATCATCTTCCAATTTTCATGGAGTTTAAACGAAACATGGAAAGAAGGGAAAAGAAACCCAAAACATGACAAGACGTGTTTAGAGCATGCAGAGGAACGAATAGATCAAAATCGTCAACACCGACCGACAAAGAAAGATCTTACGGTAGCGAACTTTATTTAGTACTAGTATAAAAAATACGTGCACATGGTGCACATGAATAAAATTTTAAAAATAAATAATATATATTAATAAAATTTATTATATGATATTTTAAAGATATAAAATTTTTTATCAAGATGAAATTTTATATTTCTACAAATATATATGATTTATAATTCTATTATACATGAATTAAAATTAATTGAAACAAGGTATTATATATATAATAACATCCAATTTAGGTTTATAATAAAATTTAAATTTATTTCATTTATATTTGCTAAATAATCTAATGAATTTTATCTTGAAGATAAAAAAATCAAGTTTTAAAAGATTGAAAAAATCCCGAGCAAATGTGGTTTTTTCAATAGTTAAAGGAATTAATGAAGTTAATCAAGGTTGACGCATAATCATTAGTAAATTTGATGCAAAAAAATAAATTAAGAAAAAAAAAAAACAATTGAGAACAGTCGCAGCAACAAAGGATGACAGTGTTTGTGATAAAATGTGGGGAAAATTCAGTAGAAGGGCATAATTATAAAAAAATACTAATTATTTAAAATTAATTTCTAAATAATAATAGTAAATATTTTATCATTTTAGTTAAATTAGAGAAATTGGTAATTTCAATTAGGTAATAAAAAGTTGCATCAATTTTTTAAAATTATTTAAATAGTTAATTCTTATTTATTTAATTTAAATTATTTAAAATCCACAAAAAAAATCAGAAATCTATTAGAAATGTCGACAGAAATTCGCTGGAGAAAAGCAGTTGAAAAATTTAAAGAATAATGTAGACTAAAGTTACTAAGGATTCTATTATAATCGAACCATAAACGTGCGGATTACCTATGTTGATCATCAAAGAGATATCTGACAATCTAAATTCTGCCATGTAGAGTTACATAAGTAAGCCACAATAGAGATTATTTCATACAAGAAATAATTTAATTAAAAAAGATAATTTAATAAGCAATAAAAAAGATGTCCCAAATAAAACATAAAAGTAACTATTATTGAAGATAACTACAACCGAGTTCTCAAAAGAATGATAAAAATATCCGGTTCAACATATGCATCATAAAAAATAATAATAATGCATGATTAGTCAATCAAAAGGATATGCAAAATAATTAAACAATACGCACTTAGGTATAGGCTGTGAGCTTTTTGAGTTTGGAAGCTTAACTCACGGAAATTGTAGCTCAATTTCACCACATTCAACTTTTCTAAGCCTGAGAACAATGTCCTGAACAACCATCTCATTCAACAAGTAGATAGTGCTATCCTCAGCTCAGCAATTTACGCTGGTAGTAGCCTGATTCATTAAGACACTAACATCAGGAGGAGGAGAATGTTTTATGTCCATCTTCACAGTCATTTTCTGCTTTGGATAAAAAAAATTAAAAAATTCAATAAGATTAATAAGAAATACAACTAAACAATGGCTGCAGAAATAAGCAAATGCTAAATTTTTTTCATAATAAGTTTACCTTTTTAATAGCAAACAAGTTGAAGAAGATGAACGAACTTTCTGTTGGGAGAGCGAGCGAAGGTGAAGGAGAGAGCGAGTGAGCGATAAGGCAATTTTGGCGGATCTGTGGCTTTCGGAGGTTCTCCAATGGTCCAGAGTGACCGACGGAGGTTCTTGGTCAGGACTTTTTGTTGGAAAGGCATTCGGTTTTGGTTTTGGTATTTTTCTTCAACCAATCATTTTTTCTTCCCTCAATCAGAGTGGGGCGGTTTTACCACTGTTTCTGATGGTGAAATGTTTGGCTGACATTTGCTTGTGGTTTGGATGTTCTGCTGGTTTAAGACTTGAGATTATTTATGGTAATTGCTGCTTAGATTTGTTTGGATTTTATGAATTTCTTGAGACAGGGCTCGGAGAAGATATTTTTTTTGGTTTGATGTTTGCAACTGAGAGGTTCTTGGTGTGGAAATGTTTATTTTTCAAGAAAATTTGGTGTGGATTTTTTTATTATAGAAGTGGATGTTTTTGTTCTAAAGCTTTATCTATGAAGGATATGTTAACCCTCCGTATTCAATTAAGGAATGGAACTCTTCAATTGAGGAACGGATTGCATTAATTTTCTTGCTGGTTCTCTTGTCCAAACCAGTATAGAGATTGCTGGAGCAGTTTTTATAATTTCTTCAAGATTATTTGAAAATGATTTTGCGATCCAGGTTGATTTATTTACCACTTGTTGTATTTTGATTGATTTTGGTTCAGCCTTTTGTTCTTTTGGAAAATTTGAAATTAAAGAAAGGAGGGAAGATCATTTTCCTCCTAGTTTTGTCATGTTTGATGCTCTTTCTATTATTCTCATGTTTAAGAATCAGATTCAAGTTTGGAATTTTTTGGAAATTTTGTTTGGTAAGTCCGATGGAGGTGTTATTGATGTTGGTCCAGTTTATTAGTTTGGTTATGGTTCCTTTGCTACGAGATATGGTAGTGATGTTGAAGGGAAGGATGATCTTTGTGTTCATACTTCTATTTTTGGATGTGTTATTGCAGTCATTTGGCTGCCTTAAATTGGAGTGTACAAGAAAGTTATTTTGGGAATTCCTAAATGCTCTATTGAGGGCTTGAAAAGGGTTCCCGTTCCTTCAAATCTTGTGGGATCTTCTAATTTGTTCTTTGATGTTCAAGGCAAGTGTGTTGAAGGTTTAAAGAATGTAGATACTTATGGCACATGAATTTTAAAAGTTGTGAAGTTCTTGTGTTTCAATATGGCCGCCATATTTGTTTTTCAGGGTGTTGTTGTCTTTTTGGAGATATGTTGTCTTTCCTTGATCTTTGATTTATCAACTAAGGGGAAGGCTACTTTACAGTGATTTTTTTTTGAAGGGATGCATATAGCATTAAAAAAGGAAAAACAATTACAAACTAGAAAGTAAAAGCAAAACAAGCCCTTTGAATCTATCATAATGGATATGTGATCTACTAATTCCCATTTAAAACCCATTGGGGTGATGGAGACACCAAATATTTAAACAACCTAAAAGGTTGGTTAGTGTCCCAGAGTTCCCAAAAGGTAGAAAATGCGAATTAGTAAGAATCCCATATTTCATTACTTTAAATCCAACAAGGCAAAAAGAACCTGCAAGAGAAATAAAAAAAACAAAAACAACTACAAGAGAAGTACTCATAACAACAACTAAACTCAGAAGAACTCCTAAGGATCCTCCAACCAACGAATCCACAGAAGTGACATGAAGCTTAGGATTAGAGAAACCATCATGAGTCTCCAAGTCTTTAGTATTCACAAACCCTGCATCCTTTAGGAGAACAGCCAACAAGTATTGAATTTTTGAAAACAAGCTAATAACCTTCGAATCCTTAGAAAAACTATCTCCCATGGAAGATCCAATCACTGCCATCCAAAGATACAAATGCAGTCGAAAGACTCCACACTTCCCGCTCACAAACCTATTACCAGCAACCTTCAAGGCAATACTATCCACAAGAAACCCCATAGATGGGGTAAGCTCCCATTCCAAGTCAACCAGAAACCTTGTAGGAAGACATTTACTCTCTTTTGTACCCAATCCAGTAGAAAGACTCCAAGAATCTGCATTAACGAATAGCTCTAGCGGATACCCTTGAACCATCCACGAGCCACCAACAAAATCAATAAACAAACTGTCAATCACTCTCAACAACCTTGAAACAAATTCCCTTAGAAGAACCAACACCAAGCAATTGAAAAACATCTGAACAACTGAAATGAAGAGCCATCCAAGCCTTATTATTTAAAATTCCAACAAGATCTATCCAAGAATCTTCACATTAAAAATCAAAGAATTCAATGTAAATGATCCGCTTCACATCAGCAAAACCCCCATAATTACCACCAAACAAGAAGTAGTCCAAGAACAAGTTTGGACACAAATACAAAAAAATAGAATTCCCAAAATCTCTACCACACAAACCTTCATCAGACATACCACGCCAATGGACAAACTCTGTCAAATCAGTGGGATGCTTAACACCGCAAGAAAGGATTCCAAAAAAACATTGTTCGTTCCAAATCCAGAACACCCAAATACTAAACAAGAAGGGATCAGAAATTATCCCTGATGAAAAACCAAACCAAGAACAACCGAATAGTTGCTATTTGAATGAGTTATATTTATGCAACTTATGTAGTTTTGATGATTCCAAACATTATTGTTCAAATGTATAGTTATCTCCTAACAATTTCAGAAGATTTGCACTTGCTCTTGTGTGTACTAACATTTCAGGAAAATCAGACTCCAGACTACGAAAACTTCAATTCAAATTCAACATGAGATATTATGTATAATTGATGTTTATCTTTTCTTTGAATTAACTTTGAAAGGGAGTGATTGTAATTGAGTGAATAAAATCTCACACACACACACAAATAAGGAGATCTTGAAATTCTATACTGATCGTACAGGACGATATTTATCGTACTGGACGATCTGTCAGTTATTTCCTATAGAGAGCACTTGGAACGAATAGGAACTTGCCTTGAAAAATTTTCTAAGTCCTATTCGTCCAGGACGAAATTTATCATCGTCCCAGGCGATAGGTTCTCTGCAAAATTTTCGTCCAGACGAATGTTACCATCGTACGAGGCGACCAGTCCTCTGGAAAATTTTCGTCCCGACGAAAATAAATATCGTACAGGACGATCAGCTCTCTGGAACTTTTTTCGTACAGACGAAAACAAGTTATCGTCCGCGGCGATAGGTTCTCTGGAAAATTTTCGTCCAGACGAAATAAATAATCGTCCAGGACGATCCGCTCTCTGGAAAATTTTCGTCCAGACGACCACATTTTCGTTCAAACGACAAACCGACTTAGAACAGTTTTCAGCAGTTTCTAGAACCGACCTTGTAATAACCGTTCGTACTGGACGAACCAAGTTCGTACAGGACGATCAGATGTACGAAGTCAGTTCGTACACATATACA
The DNA here is from genome assembly GCA_022539455.1 of Dendrobium nobile. Lineage (NCBI taxonomy): Eukaryota > Viridiplantae > Streptophyta > Magnoliopsida > Asparagales > Orchidaceae > Dendrobium > Dendrobium nobile. The sequence goes on from JAGYWB010000027.1 coordinate 1,520,736, forward strand.
AATTGGGTCGTTTCAGATCGTTTAAGTAAAATCGTCCAGGACGATCCAGAATCGTACAGGACGATACACTGCGTACAGAATTGAAAATTTGCAGTTTTTGGGCGGTTTCACTTGTCTTTTATATAAATAGTCCAAATTAGACTGCCACCCAATCTTTTTGTCATTTGATCTTCGTGCCTTTTGAGAGAATAGCCAAGGAGAGAGTGGAAGAGAGCATTCAAAGGAGGATTCCTACCATTGGAGCTAGAAGGCTTCACTTGGATTGCTAAGGTAAGAATCTCTACTTGTGAAATTGGATTTCTTCACTCTTTTTCTTTCTTCCTTCTAGATTCTTGTGAGAAGATCATTCAAGAAGGTCCGGTTCTCTGCCGACACTTGGAGAGTGTGAACAGCCGAAGGGTTCTCTGCCCACACTAGGAGAGTGTGAAAGGACGAAGGGTTCTCTGCCCACACTAGGAGAGTGTGAAAGGACGAAGGGTTCTCTGCCTACACTTGGAGGGTGTGAAAGGACGACGGTTCTCTGCCAACACTGGGTTTTGTGTAAAAGGACGGACGGTTCTCTGCCGCACCGGGGAGTGGTGAAAAGAGTGTGTTGTAAGGGCTTCTCCGCCTTGCTGTGGGTGCAAAAGGAGAGTCACTATTGGTATTAGTGCAATACTCAGAGGGTGCCTCTGAGGAGTGGATGTAGGTCTGGTTATAGACCGAACCACTATAAATCTGGTGTCATTTACTTTATAGCTTTTACGTTTCCGCACTTTTAAATTTCAGTTTTAACAACTCTGTGGTTGAAAAATATTTTTCTACTAACTTTAAAAAGAAAATTTTATTTCGGTTCAACTTTATTTTTAAGAGGATTTAAAATTTTAAAAACTACCAATTCACCCCCCTCTTGGTAGCCTTGGGACACTTACTTAGGCTTAACAACCTAATTACTGGACTCAACAAGTGGTATCAGAGCAGAGTTTCAAAATCATAAGTTTGAACTACTTTTTGATTAACGTAGATGGCTACATTTGGAAACCGAAACACACCTGAGGGTTACTCTATCACTAGACCTCCACTGTTTGATAATATTCCTTTTGATTTTTGGAAAACACGCATGTCTACTTTCTTACAGTCACTTGATTATCGCATGTGGATGCTAGTCCAGGAAGGTTACACAAAACCAACTAGATTAGTTGATGGAATTAGGGTAGATACACCATATGCAGATTGGACTATAGAAGAACGTGACTTAGCACAATTAAATGCGAAATGTTTAAATAGTTTCTTTTGTGCTTTAAAATCTGAAGACTACATGCGAGTTTCCACTTGTAAAAGCGGAAAAGACATATGGGATAGACTTTGTATTACTTATGAAGGGACAAATGAGGTTAAGCAATCAAGACTCAATATCTTGTTACATGACTACGAACTGTTTCGCATGAAACCTAATGAATCTATATCTGACATGTACACAAGATTCACTCAAATTGTCACCTCTTTGCATGCACTTGGTAGGGAATTAACTAATGCTGAAATGGTAAATAAGATTCTTCGTTGTTTACCTACTACATACGATGCTAAAATTACTGCAATTACAGAGTCAAAAGATCTGAACATTTATTCTATTGACAATCTTCTTGGTTCACTCATTGCTTACGAGCAAGGAGTAAGTCAAAGAAAGATTGATGCAGGTGAACCAAGAAAGGACAAGAATCTTGCATTAAATGTGGAAGAGTCAGAAAGTGAACACTCACAACCTGAGGATGAAGACGATATAGCACTGATGACTAGACAATTCAGAAGCTTTTTAAAGAGGAAGCAGAAGAGACGCCAGCAATGGAATAGAGGTAAGTATAACAAAAATGGCAGGGTTTCTAATGAATTGATTTGTTATGAATGCAGGAAACCAGGTCATATAAAAACTGATTGTCCAAAACTTAAAGCCACTCCTAGCAAGGAGAAGGTAGAGGAGAAACCAATGGTAAAAAAGGGCAAGAAGAAGTTTCAAAAGGCTTTTTGGGCGGACTCAGCTTCAGACTCATCTGAGACTGAAAACGAAGAAGAAGTCACCAACCTTTGCTTGATGGCAGATAAAGCTGAACAATCAGATCAAGAAGAGGTATGTGATTTAACATATGATGAACTGTTTGAAGTTTCTGAACACATGCATGATGCATATAGGAAAACTAAAAAGATGCATTCTAGTTTAGTTTTAGAATTGGAAGAGCTTAATAAGGAACACGAAATCCTTAGGAAAGATCATGCTTTAATTGATAGCAACCACATGAAACTACTTGATGAATATGATGACTTGAATAAAAATTTTGAAAATTTAAAATCATCCTATGCTGAACTTGAAAAAGAATTTAAGAAATTTAAGGATGAATCTGAGCACAAGACATATAGAATCAATTATACAAATCGAATCTTGGAGGATATGAATTCATTTTACAAACTTACTATAAGAGCTCTCGAGGATAATAGGAACCCCCCTAAACTTGAAGATTTTACAAATCCTAAATATTATCCTAAATTCATGAAATCCCTTAGAAGACAATCATATGAAAGAAAACATAGGAATATTTTTCCTAATGTTAAATGTAACAATTGTGGATTTTTGGGACATATATCTCACACCTGCACTTTAAAGATGAAACCTAATTTGGTGTGGAGAACTAAGATGCATAAACCTAGACATATCACACATGCATCTGATTATAAATTTCATAAAGGTGAACCCAAACTAGTTTGGGTTCCCAGGTCTAACAATTGAGAATTTTGCAGGAATACTCTCACACAAGACCTCGTGAGAGTATATGGTACCTGGACAGCGGATGTTCTAAGCACATGACTGGAGATACTGCTCAATTCATAACGCTGGAAGCCAGGAGTGGAGGCAAGGTTACACTTGGAGATAATACCACAAAGAAGGTGGTTGGATCAGGTATGATTGGAAATTTGAAAAACTTTTTCATAGATAATGTTTTATTAGTTGAAGGCTTAAAACATAATTTGCTTAGCATAAGTCAGCTATGTGATAAGGGCTATAATGTAAAATTTTTACCTACTAGCTGCATAATTAGCCTAAATGGGAAAATTGTTTTAAATGGAAAAAGGGTGAACAATGTCTACATGCTAGATTTAAATTGTATTCAATCTCCTACTGCTTTTTGTTTGAAAACTGTTTCTGATGAATCATGGCTTTGGCATAGGAGACTTTGTCATTCTAGTATGAAAAATCTTAGAAGAATTACCCAAAAGAATTTGGTTAGAGGAATACCTAAACTAGACTTTACTAAGAACCACTTATGTGATGCATGTCAATTAGGAAAACAAGTGAAGTCCTCTTTTAAATCCAATAAAGATCTTAGGACCAGTAAACCTTTAGAAATTCTTCACATGGATCTTTTTGGACCTGTAAGCACGGTTAGTCTAGGAGGAAAGGTATATGGATTTGTAATAGTAGATGATTTTTCAAGATTCACCTGGGTTAAATTTCTTTTTCATAAGAGTGAATCATTTGAGAAATTCAGAAATTTTTCAACTTGGATACAAAGAAAACTAGGATGTGAAATAATTTCTATACAAAGTGATCATGGAGGAGAATTTGAAAATGAAAGATTTGAAGATTTCTGTAAAGAAAAGGGGATTGATCACAACTTTTCTGCACCTAGAACTCCTCAACAAAATGGAGTAGTTGAAAGAAAGAACAGAACATTAATAGAAGCCGCCCGAGCAATGTTAGCAGAATACTCTCTTCCTAGATATTTTTGGGCTGAGGCGGTTAGCACTGCATGCTATGTTCTGAATAGGGTAAATGTGAGATCAAATTTGAATAAAACACCCTATGAATTGGTAAAAGGTAGAACACCAAATTTGTCTCATTTACATGTATTTGGTTGCAAGGTGTTCATACATAATAATGGAAAATCTGCCTTAGGAAAATTTGATCCAAAATCAGATGAAGGAATTTTTGTTGGATATTCAAGTGTTGGAAAATCTTATAGAGTATTCAACAAAAGAACTTTAGTCATTGAAGAAACCACACATGTTGTTTTTGATGAAAATGGAAACATAGAAGAGCCAAAAGTTGTTGAAGAAGAAATTGAAGAAAACTCCCAAAAGATTGATAGATTAAATTTGGAAGAAAATGTGGAAGAAAATATAGAAAGAGAAGACCCTTTGCCTAGAGATTTGAGATTCTCTAAAAATCACCCAAAGGAATTAATTATAGGTGAACCAAGTGAGGGTGTTAGAACTAGGCGTGGATTAAACAAGGAAGTCAATCATTCAGCCTTCATTTCAACTATTGAACCCACTAACATTGATCAAGCACTTTCAGATGAATTTTGGATATTGGCCATGCAAGAAGAGTTAAATCAATTTGTAAGAAATAAAGTTTGGGAACTAACTACAAGGCCAAAAGATCAAAGTGTTGTTGGAACCAAGTGGGTGTTCAAAAATAAAATGAATGACTCAGGAGTAGTCATTAGAAATAAGGCTAGATTAGTAGCTAAGGGGTATAATCAAATTGAAGGAATTGATTTTGAGGAAACTTTTGCCCCTGTAGCTAGACTTGAAGCAATTAGGGTTTTACTAGCCTTTGCCTGTTTTAAAGGTTTTAAATTGTTTCAAATGGATGTTAAAAGTGCCTTTTTAAATGGAGTAATTGAAGAAGATGTTTTTGTAGAACAACCTCCAGGTTTTGAAAATTCAAAATTTCCAAATCATGTTTTCAAATTAAAAAAGGCATTATATGGATTGAAACAGGCACCTAGGGCTTGGTATGAGAGGTTAAGCACCTTCCTACTTGAAAGATCTTTTGAAAAAGGAAGTGTGGATACAACTCTCTTTTTAAGAAAAATTGGAAAGGATATACTTATTGTTCAAATTTATGTGGATGACATCATCTTTGGATCTTCAAATAAACATCTTTGTGATGATTTTTCTAAAACAATGAGTAATGAATTCGAAATGAGTCTAATGGGAGATTTAAATTACTTTCTAGGATTTAGCATTAAGCAACTTGAGGAAGGTACTTTTCTTAGTCAAAACAAATATATTAAGGACATCCTCAAAAAATATGAAATGGACAATGCTAAACCTGTTAGTACACCAATGAGTTCTTCAGTTCAGTTGGATAAGGACCTTAAGGGAAAATCTGTTGATCAAAAGAAATTTAGAGGGATAATTGGATCTTTACTTTACTTGACTGCTAGCCGACCAGATATTATGTTTAGTGTTTGCCTATGTGCTAGATTTCAATCAGATCCAAAAGAATCACATTTGACAGCAGTAAAAAGGATTTTAAGATATCTACTAGGAACTCAAAACTTAGGAATTTGGTATCCTAAGTTTAGCTCTTCATTTGAAATTATTGGTTACTCAGATTCTGACTTTGCAGGCTGTAGAGTGGATAGGAAAAGCACTTCTGGAACATGTCAATTCATTGGAAATTCATTAGTTTCATGGTCTAGTAGAAAACAAAATTCAGTGGCACTATCTACTGCAGAAGCAGAATACATTGCATTAGGAAGTTGTGTGGCACAAGTACTTTGGTTAAAACAACAGTTGATTGACTTAGGATTAACTATAGGCACTATTCCAATTTATTGTGACAATACTAGTGCTATTTGTATTTCAAAAAATCCTATTCAACATTCTAGAACCAAACACATCGATATAAGGCATCATTTCATAAGGGATCACGTATCCAAAGGAGAAATTGAACTCATACATGTTTCAACTGAAAATCAACTTGCAGACATTTTTACAAAACCTTTAGCCTTTGATACCTTCAGTACTTTAAGAACAAGGCTTGGTGTTATTGATTTGAATGCTTAACTCAAATGTCTTTGCAAACATTGATACTTGTTATGTTTTGTTTTTGAAATTTTGTGAATTTTGTGTGTTTTTTTTTAATGAATTGTTTTTGGATTTATGATTTTGTTTTATGTTTTCTGTGTTTCTGATTGTTTTTGTTGATTTTGTTAATTTAAAAATTTAAAAAATCAAAATTAATTTTTGGAGGAAATCGTCCAGGACGAAATATTTTCGTACGGGACGATGTGTAAAGGAACAGTTTGCGAAAAATTAAACCGTTTTAGAGCAGTTTTTTATTGGATCGTCTGTACGATCTGTGATCGTCCAGGACGAAATTTTTTTTTCTCTCAAACGTCGGGATGATTGAATGCAGCGGTTGAGTGGATAAGATAGTTTTTAATACGAACTTCGTCTGTACGAAATTTTCGTTCGTCCAGACGAACATGTGTCGTTTCATTGTAGGGGACGGTTTTCAAGAGTCATTAAAACGAAATACTTTTCGATCGTCTGTACGAAATTGTTTTCGTCTGTACGATCGGTCAAGTCAAAAAGCCTGTACGAAGGGACGCATCGTAAGTTGTGTTGAATACGAAAAGCCGTTACATTTTGAACGAATTGGATCGTCTGTACGAACATGTTTCGTCCAGACGAATTATTATGTTCGTCCAGGACGAATATTTTCGTCCAGGACGAAAGTATCGTTTTTCCTTTAAATATGAAGGCTTTTCAAACTTGAAAATCACACTTTCAAATTTCTTTTTCAATCCCCTTCAACATCAAATCAACAATGGCCTCCTCTAGCAAAAGACAAAAGGTTTTGGTCAAGAAACCAAACAGGAATGCCCCAGACAACTTTCTTTCTAAGGAAAATGAGGAATCTTTTCCTCGTTTTGCCTCCGCAAAAATCACTCCGTCTCGCATTCTTATCCCTGCAGAGTTGAAATATCGGGTAATGCACCTCTTCGCCTCAACCCAATTTCAGTTCATTCTTTCTCTCGTTTACCTCTACAACAAACAAACCTACCATTACTTCCTTGCCAACATGAGTTTCAATTCTGACCACTCTATCATTAGTTCTTTTGTTTTTAAGAAAAAAGTTGAGATCACCAAGCACGATCTTGGTGCATTTTTAAACTTAAGAACTGAGGGATATAGAGCCCACACCCTAATGTCAGAAAACTCCTTCAAATGGTTTGAAATCAATAGGGTAATTAGAGGAAATGCAATTGACAATCATGTTGCTAGAGTCTCAGGTATGACCCAAGATGCCCGAATCATCCAGCATATCCTTAGATCCTCAATTATTCCTAAAGCTGGTGATAGGATTAACATCACTCCTCTCCTTTCTTGTCTAACTTTTTTAATCATGTCAAGACATCCTATTGATGAAGCCCAACTCATCATAGATCATATCTATAGGCTTTCAGAAATAGGACATGCTGATCAGAAGAAAAAGAAAAACATTTCATTAGGGCACTTAATTACCTATATTTTGGAGAAGAAATACAATATAGTGCATCCTGATGAAGAATATGAAGAGCCAGTTTACTATAACAATACATCATTCAGACTGCTCTTCAAGGAAGAAAAAGAAAAAGGGAAAGCACATGACAGTGCTTCAGAAGAAGAAGAAAGAGAAGAAGGAGAGCATACCTCTGCACCTCAGTCAGATTATCAGAATCTGATTGAGAGATTTGATCGTTTAGAGACTCATATTGATCAAAGATTTGATCAATTTGATGCTCAACTTGTGCAGCAACAACATGACATTGGTGTTATTAGAAATGAAGTACATGATATCAATACCAATGTAATGTTGATGGCCTCCTACTTTAACCTTTTCGGTGGCATTCCTCCTCCTCCTCCAGAACAGTAGAGATGATTTTATGTGTTTTTGTAGTACTTGTGTTGTATTTTTTGTTGTGTTGTTGTGATTGTTACTCATTTTTTTGTTATGTTAATGTTTTTGTTAAATGTAGGTATTTGTCTTTTATTTTATGTTGTGTTTAGCTTTTGTGAAATGTAATCTTTTCATATAAATCAATGCATTTCACACTTGTTTCAGTATTGATTTGTTATTGAAATGTGGTTAATTTTTTATGAATTTCATTAGTATTATTTAATCTTCATAGTGCTTAAATTAGATTGTAATTGGAGATTATCTACATTAGAAAATCTAGTCTTTCAAAATTTAAAAGTTGTTTATAACTTGTTGTAATTAGAATTTTTAAATTCATGTCTATTCATTTAGACTACATAAAAGTTAAAATTATTATTGCAATTTAGATGTTTACTTATTTTGTATTTCTTTGTTCAAATAATATTTATGTACTTAGAAATATTTGAAATTTTAGATTATTGATTTTGGAAAGAATTGGTGTAAAGTACTCTTGAAAATTGTACAAAAAGTACAAAAAATCAAAAGAAATGCGCAATGGTTCGCAAATATGAAAAAGAGGCACAAAATCAGCTCAATATCAATAGATGCACAAAAATGTGCTCAAAAAGTTGAAAAAGATGCGCAAAGCGCCACATGTGGTAATTCTCTTCTTTCCAAATTCTTTCAATCTCTTAATTCAAATTGATCTTATGTTCATTTATATTCTATTGAATTTTGAAATATAGAATTTTTTCTTCATCTCTCTTGTAATGATTTTCTATATTCAAATGTCTAAATTGAATCATGTCTTTGCTAAATTCTTCTTACTTACAATGTTATATCACTTTTTAAATCTCCTGAATTTCTATGATTGACCTAATGTTTTTAGTTTAAAATTGCATACCCTATGTCAATCACCATTTAGATTAAATTTTAACAATGAATTTCATATAATTATTTACATTTCTGGTCTTTTTCTTCTTCACTTTTTGTTGCTGTCAAAAAGGGGGAGAAATTATTAGTTTGTTAGTTTGTGTATGTTTGTGTTTTATCTTTTTTTAGTGGTTCTGTTTGCAATTTTTTTTAAATAAAAAAAAAAAAAAAAAAAAAAAAAAAAAAATTGTTCTTTAATGCCTCCTTATTTTAATGTACTCATAAATTCAGGGGGAGTTTAGGAGATAAAAAATGTGTTTTAACTTGAAACCATACTAATAATAATTGTTTTGCCATCATCAAAAAGGGGGAGATTGTTTGAATAGTTGCTATTTGAATGAGTTATATTTATGCAACTTATGTAGTTTTGATGATTCCAAACATTATTGTTCAAATGTATAGTTATCTCCTAACAATTTCAGAAGATTTGCACTTGCTCTTGTGTGTACTAACATTTCAGGAAAATCAGACTCCAGACTACGAAAACTTCAATTCAAATTCAACATGAGATATTATGTATAATTGATGTTTATCTTTTCTTTGAATTAACTTTGAAAGGGAGTGATTGTAATTGAGTGAATAAAATCTCACACACACACACAAATAAGGAGATCTTGAAATTCTATACTGATCGTACAGGACGATATTTATCGTACTGGACGATCTGTCAGTTATTTCCTATAGAGAGCACTTGGAACGAATAGGAACTTGCCTTGAAAAATTTTCTAAGTCCTATTCGTCCAGGACGAAATTTATCATCGTCCCAGGCGATAGGTTCTCTGCAAAATTTTCGTCCAGACGAATGTTACCATCGTACGAGGCGACCAGTCCTCTGGAAAATTTTCGTCCCGACGAAAATAAATATCGTACAGGACGATCAGCTCTCTGGAACTTTTTTCGTACAGACGAAAACAAGTTATCGTCCGCGGCGATAGGTTCTCTGGAAAATTTTCGTCCAGACGAAATAAATAATCGTCCAGGACGATCCGCTCTCTGGAAAATTTTCGTCCAGACGACCACATTTTCGTTCAAACGACAAACCGACTTAGAACAGTTTTCAGCAGTTTCTAGAACCGACCTTGTAATAACCGTTCGTACTGGACGAACCAAGTTCGTACAGGACGATCAGATGTACGAAGTCAGTTCGTACACATATACAAATTGGGTCGTTTCAGATCGTTTAAGTAAAATCGTCCAGGACGATCCAGAATCGTACAGGACGATACACTGCGTACAGAATTGAAAATTTGCAGTTTTTGGGCGGTTTCACTTGTCTTTTATATAAATAGTCCAAATTAGACTGCCACCCAATCTTTTTGTCATTTGATCTTCGTGCCTTTTGAGAGAATAGCCAAGGAGAGAGTGGAAGAGAGCATTCAAAGGAGGATTCCTACCATTGGAGCTAGAAGGCTTCACTTGGATTGCTAAGGTAAGAATCTCTACTTGTGAAATTGGATTTCTTCACTCTTTTTCTTTCTTCCTTCTAGATTCTTGTGAGAAGATCATTCAAGAAGGTCCGGTTCTCTGCCGACACTTGGAGAGTGTGAACAGCCGAAGGGTTCTCTGCCCACACTAGGAGAGTGTGAAAGGACGAAGGGTTCTCTGCCCACACTAGGAGAGTGTGAAAGGACGAAGGGTTCTCTGCCTACACTTGGAGGGTGTGAAAGGACGACGGTTCTCTGCCAACACTGGGTTTTGTGTAAAAGGACGGACGGTTCTCTGCCGCACCGGGGAGTGGTGAAAAGAGTGTGTTGTAAGGGCTTCTCCGCCTTGCTGTGGGTGCAAAAGGAGAGTCACTATTGGTATTAGTGCAATACTCAGAGGGTGCCTCTGAGGAGTGGATGTAGGTCTGGTTATAGACCGAACCACTATAAATCTGGTGTCATTTACTTTATAGCTTTTACGTTTCCGCACTTTTAAATTTCAGTTTTAACAACTCTGTGGTTGAAAAATATTTTTCTACTAACTTTAAAAAGAAAATTTTATTTCGGTTCAACTTTATTTTTAAGAGGATTTAAAATTTTAAAAACTACCAATTCACCCCCCTCTTGGTAGCCTTGGGACACTTACTTAGGCTTAACAACCTAATTACTGGACTCAACAAGAACAACCGATAGAAACACCAAACCGACATAGAACCTTCACCAAGATAATCTCCGTCCAAACCAACCTCAAAAATGCCGCTAAAACTTCACATTCATCCTAAAACAAATCAGATCTGAACATGATTGAAAAACCAATCCAAGAAAATCTATCAGCTATTACAGGCTGACAAAAAACCTTTGAACGCCAACGAACAACCAAATTCCCATTCAAACAATTTAGTCTACCAAAAACACCTACATCCAACTGTAAATTAACTCTGGAATCAGAAAAAGAATTCTACATAGGCTCTCCGTCAGTCACACTGGACCGACGGAGAACTTCCGACCTCCAATGATCTGCCAAAATCGCCGCATCATCTATCGCTCCGCTCCGCTTCGTCTTTTACCTAAAACTTTTTTTTATCTCAATTTTTTTAAGCTTTTGTGTCTATATGTTTTGAGGTTATTAGCCTTTCTTTTATTTTAATTATGAAATTAGATTAATTGTATTTGGGTATCTTACAAGTTTTCACTTTTTACTTGATTGGGAACTCTGGGATACTAACCAACTCACTGGGTTGTTTAATATTTGGTGTCCCCATTACCCCTATTGGTTTAAAGTGAGGAGTAGTGGATCTTGTTAAAAGAGTTGCTATTTGCATGTTTTACATTCTTACAACTTGTATTATTTGATGATTTCAAATATTATTGTTTTATGTATAGATATCTCCTAACACTTTTTGGAAGATTTATTTTTGCTCTAGCGTGTACTAACATTACAGGAAAATCAACTCAAAGCTATGAAGACCTCAAATCAAATTCAGCATCCAATCATTTGTAAATTAAAAGCTATAAATTGCCTTTGAATTGAGAGGGAGTGATTGTAATTGAGTGAATATTCACAACACACACATATGGGGGAATAATTTTTGTGAACTGATCGTACGGGACAAACATAGTTCGAACGGGACGATCATGTCAATTAACCCCTCGGAAGAGCAATGGATCGAACAGGCAGCGAGAAAAATTTTCTAAGTCCTAATCATCCGGATGAATTTAATATTCTTCCCGGGACGAACTCTTCTAGATTCTCACTTTGCACTGTTCATCCAGATGAAATGCATGGTTCGTCTTTGGGCGAGATTCTCTATTTAAAATCATCCAAGATGAAATTTACCCTTTATCTCTGGATTAAACTCTATGTTTAAAATCGTCCAGGACGAAAGCCTGTTCCTCCCAGGACGAACCTAGTTCATACGGGATGATGATCGTGTACGAACATAGTTCATACCAATATACATTAGGATAATTTCCTACACTTTAAGTAAAATCATCCGGGACGATCCACGATCGTACGAGACGATCCACATCGTACAGAATTGAAAATTTGTAGTTTTTGGGCAATTTTTCTTGTCTTTCCTAAATATAGTCCAAATTAGACTGCCACCAAATCTTTTTGTTCATTGATCTTCACGCCTACTGAAAGAAGACTCAAGGAAAGAGTGAGAGAGAGCATTCAAAGAAGGATTTCTTCCATTGGAGCGTGAAGGCTTTGCTTGGTGTTCAAAGGTAAGATTTCCTACTTGTGATTTGAGATTACTTCACTCTTTTCTTTCTTCCTTCTAGATTTCTTGTGAGGAGATCTGTCAAGGAGATCGGGTTCTCTGCCCACACTAGGAGAGTGTGAAAGGTTGAATGGTTCTCAGCCCACACTAGGAGAGTGTGAAGAGATGAAGGGTTCTCTGCCCAAACTAGGAGAGTGTGAAAGGACAGACGGTTCTGTGCCAACACTGGTGATAATGTAAAAGGATGACGATTCTCTGCCGCATTGGGTAGTGGTGGAAAGAGTTTTTGTAAAGGCTTCTCCTCCATGCTGTGGGTGCAAAAGGAGTGACACTATTGGTATTAGTGCAATACTCAGAGGGTGCCTTTGGGGAGTGGATATAGGTCTGGTTTAGATCGAACCACTATAAATCTTGTGTCGTTTATTTTTACTATTTTTTATTTTCCGCATTTTACTGTTTAAAAAGTTGTGGTTGAAAAACTTTTTATAAAAATTAATTAAAGTTTATTTTCGGTTCAACTCATCTAAAAGAGGGATAATTTTTAACTACCAATTCACCCCCCCTCTTGATAGCCATGGGACATTAACTTAGGTTTAACAACCTATTCACTATGAGTTGCTAAAAGGTAGAACACCTAATTTGTCACATTTGCATGTTTTTGGTTGCAAGGGTTCATTCATAATAATGGAAAATCTGCCTTAGAAAAATTTGATCCAAAATCAGATGAAGGAATTTTTATTGGATACTCAAGTGTTGGAAAACCTTATAAGGTATTAAATAAAAGAACTTTGATTATTGAGGAGACCACACATGTTGTATTTGATAAATCTAAAAATTTGGAAGAGCCAAATGTTATTGAAGATGAGATTGAGGATAACTCCCAAAAGATTGATAGAATAAACTTGGAAGAAAATGTGGAAGAGAATTTAGAGATAGAAAACCCTTTCTAAAAATCACCCCAGGGAATTGATTATAGGTGAACCTAGTGAGGGTGTTAGAACTAGGCGTGGATTAAACAAGGAAGTCAATCATTCAGCCTTTATTTCAACTATAGAACCCATTAATTTTGATCAAGCACTTTCTGATGAATTTTGGATATTGGCCATGCAAGAAAAGTTGAATCAATTTGTAAAACTAAAGTTTGGGAATTAACTTCAAGGCCAAAAGATCAAAGTGTTTTTGGAACTAAGTGGGTATTCAAAAATAAAATGAATGACTCAAGAGTAGTCATTAGAAATAAGGCTTGATTAGTTGCTAAGGGGTATAATCAGATTGAAGGGATTGATTTTGAAGAAACTTTTGCCCCTGTAGCTAGACTTGAAGCAATTAGGGTGTTGCTAGCCTTTGCCTATTTTTAAAAGATTCAAATTATATCAAATGGATGTGAAAAGTTCCATCTTAAATGGGGTAACTGAAGAAGTTGTTGTTTTAGAACAACCACCAGGTTTTGAAAATTCAAAATACCCAAATCATGTTTTCAAATTGAAAAAGGCATTATATGGATTAAAACAAGCACCTAGGGCTTGGTATGAGAGGTTGAGCACCTTCCTACTTGAAAGATCTTTTGAAAAAGAAAGTATGGATACAACTCTCTTTTTGAAGAAATTTGGAAAGGATATACTCATTGTTCAAATATATGTGGATGATATCATTTTTGGATCTTCAAATAAAAATCTTTGTGATGATTTTTCTAAAACAATGAGTAGTGAATTTAAGATGAGTCTAATGGGAGACTTAAGTTACTTTCTAGGCTTTAGCATTAAGCAACTTAAGGAAGGTATATTTCTTAGCCAATCTAAATATGTTAAGGACATCCTCAAAAAATATAAAATGGACAATGCTAAACCTGTTAGTACACCAATGAGTTCCTTGGTTCAGTTGGATAAGGACCTTAAGGGAAAATCAGTTGATCAAAAGAAATTTAGAGGGATTATTGGATCTTTAATTTACTTGACTGCTAGCTGGCCTGATATCATGTTTAGTGTTTGCTTGTGTGCTAGATTTAAATCAGATCTAAAAGAATCACATTAGACAGCAGTAAAAAGGATTTTAAGATATCTGTTAGGAACTCAGAACTTAGGACTTTGGTATCCTAAGTTTAGCTCTTCATTTGAAATTATTGGTTATTCAAATTCTGACTTTGCAGGCTGTAGATTGGATAGAAAAAGCACTTCTGGAACATGTCAGTTCATTGAAAATTCATTAGTTTCATGGTCTAGTAGAAAACAAAATTCAGTAGCCCTATCTACTGAAAAAGCTGAATACATTGCTTTAAGAAGTTGTGTGGCACATGTACTTTTGTTAAAACAACAGTTGATTGATTTAGGATTAACTATAGGCACTAAACCAATTTATTGTGATAATACTAGTGCTATTTGTATTTCTAAAAATCTCATTCAACATTCATGAACCAAACACATAGACTTAAGACATCATTTTATTAGGGATCATGTATCCAAGGGAGAAATTGAACTTACCCATGTTTCAACTGAAAATCAACTTGCAGACATTTTTACAAAACCTTTAGCCTTTGATACTTTTAGTACATTAAGAACAAGGCTTGGAGTAATTGATTTAAATGCTTAATTAAAACTGTTTTTTGCAATATTGATTTTCTTTATATTCTTTGTGATTTTTATTTTGTTTGTGTGATTTATCTTTTTAGATCTGTGTTTAGTCATTTTCTTTGTTTGTTTGGTTTGAGTGAGAAAATAAAAAATTTTAAGTCATCATCATCGGGGACAAAAATTTTTCGTACGGGACAATTTTATGCAATGTGTAAAACTATCAAATTTTAAATCGTGTGCATACAGTTTTTATGTTTAAAATTGTCACTTCACATGTACGATCGTAAATCGTCCAGGATGAAATTTTTTTTTCATACGTCAGGACGAATGCATAAAACAGTTGAATGGATAAGGTCGTTTTTATTACGATATTCATCCGTACGAACCTTTGGTTCATCCAGATGAACACATGTCGGTTCATAGAGAAGGATGGTTTTCAACTGCCATTAAAATGAATTGAATTTCTGATCGTTCGGACGAACACATGTTCGTCTGTACGATCGTTTTGGTCAAAAGCTTGTATGAAAGAATGCTTTGTAAGTTGTGTGTTTACGAAAAGCAATTTTTTTTAACTCATTCATTCGTTCATACGAAATTTGTTCATACGGGATGAATCAAATTCATACGGGACAAAAGAAATTTTGTCTGGTATGAACAGTCATTTTTCCATAAATTGATGGTATTTTTTAACTAAACTGTCACTTTCACACATCTCTTTCAAACCTTTCTTCTCTTAAGATCTTTCAATGGCAAGTTTTAGCAAGCGCCAAAAGTCTTTTTGGCTAAGGGTCCACCAAGAAACACATCTGAAAATTTCCTTTCTAAAGCCAATGAAGAATTTTATGCTAGGTTTGTCTCTGCGAAAATTACCCAATCTAGAGTACTCCTACATGAACAATTAACTTTTAAGGTAATGCACTTGTTTGCCTCTACTCAATTTGGTTTAATCCTCACCTTAGTACACTTCTACAACAAAGAAACCTTTCATTATTTTTGGCGAACATGTCTTTAAACTCCGACCATTCTGTCATCAGTTCCTTTATTTTTAAAAAGAAAGTTAAAATCACCAAGGTTGACCTTGGTATCTTCCTAAACTTAAGGACTAAAGGATTAAGAGCACACACCTTAACCTCCATAAATTTTAGTTGGACTGAAGTTAATCGAGTGATTAGAGGAGTAAACTTTAAGGATCATTTACCTAAGGTAGCAACTTTAGTTCGTGATGCCCGTATCATCCAGCACGTACTTGGAACTTCCATTATACCTAAACCTGGTGATAGAGTCAATATCACTCTTCTTCTTTCTACTATTACCTACTTGATAATGACAAGACAACCTATAGATGAGGCCCAACTCCTACTTGACTACATTTATGGTCTTTCTAAAATTGGTCATGTTGATCATAAATGAAAGAAGAACATAGCCTTAGGACATCTGATTGCCTATATTTTGGAAAATAAGTATGATTTGATTCATCCAGAATAAGATTTTGAAGAACCACTCTACTACAACGATGCATCCTTTAGAGCAATCTTTAATAAGGAAGAGCCTAGCAAAACTCATGTTGTTCTGAGTGAAATAGAAGAAGAAGCTGAACCTACATCTGCTACTGAACCAAATTATCAGAATTTGGTTCAAAGATTTAACCATTTGGAGGCTCATTTTGATCAAAGGTTTGATCAAATTGAATCTCATTTCCAGCAGCAGGATATTCAATACAATCAAGATATGGGATTTATGCGTGATCAGATAAATGTCATAAATTCCAAATTGCTTATAATGAGTAGTTACTTCAATTTCTGTGGTGTAGCACCACCACCTCCTCCACCAGATCAGGGTCCATATGGATGATTGTTGTGTTTGTTCTGTGTTTTCTTTGTAGTTCATGTGTTAAGTGATTTCTTTTAGATTGTTGTATTTTCCTTATTTTAGTTATGTTATTATTGATATCTAGGACTTAAAATTGTAATATCTTCATTTGATATCAATATATGTTCACAAGTTTTGTTGTTTAATTATTTTAAAAATGTGTGTTAGACTTTATGACATTTATTATTTTTTTTAATTTTAATAGTGCTTTAACCTAAATTGTAAATTAAAATTAATTTCATTAGAAAAACTAATTATTCTAAATTTGAGTGATGATTATAACTTGATATTATTAGGATTTTCAATTCCATGTCACTTATTTAGACTACATTATCTTTAATATTATTATTATAATTTAGATGTTTTCTTATTTTGTATTTATCTTTTCAAATAGTATTTATGCACTTAGAAAAAATTTAAAATTTTAGATTATTGATTTTGGAAAGAATTCAATTACTCTTGAAAATTGTACAAATATAAAAAAATCAAAAGGAATGCGCAAAAGTTTGCAATAAGAAAAAGAGGCAAAAAATAAGCCCAAAGTAAAAAGATGCACAAAAATGTGCCATACAATTGAAAAAGATGCGCAAAGCGCCACATGTGGTAGTTACTTCTTTCTGGACTCTTTTAATCTCTTAATTCAAATTGATCTTATGTTCATTTATAATTGACATTCAAATTTGAAATATAAAATTTTTTATTCATCCTTAGTGCAATGATTTTATTTATCTTAATGTCTAAATTGACTCATGCCTTTGATAAATTCTTTTTATTATCTATGTTATATCACTTCTTAAATTATATGAAATTCTATGATTTCTCTAATGTTTTAATTTTATTTGCTTACCTTATTTCAATCACTTTCAAGATTAAATTATCAAATGAATTTCATACTTCTGCTTACATTTCAAGCCTTCTTTTCTTCTTCACTTTTTGTTGTTGTAAAGAAGGGGGAGAAATTATTTGTTTGTTTTGTTTTTGATTTGTTTTTAATAGTCTTGATAGTCCTTTTATGTTTTTCATTATTGTAGTTGTGTGTTTTGTATGTTTCTTGTTTTGTATAAAATTTTTGGAAATTAAAAATTTTGAATTTATGTCTCCTTATTTTTCATGTATTCATCAATTCAGGGGGAGTTTAGGAGATTCTTTGAATTTGAAATCCTACAAACAATAATTATTTTGCCATGATAAAAAAGGGGGAGATTGTTAAAGGAGTTGTTATTTGCATGTTTTATATTCTTGCAACTTATATTATTTTGATGATTTCAAATATTATTATTTTATGTATAGATATCTCCTAACACTTTTTGGAAGATTTATTTTTGCTCTAATGTGTACTAACATTTCAGGAAAATTAACTCCAAACTATGAAGACTTCAAATCAAATTCAGCATCCAATCATTTGTAAATTAAAAGCTTTAAAATGTCTTTGAATTGAGAAGGAATGATTGTAATTGAGTGAATATTTACAACACACACATATGGGGGAATAATTTTTGTGAACTGATTGTATGGGACGATCATGTCAATTAACCCCTCGGAAGAGCAATGGATCGAACAGGCAGCAAGAAATTTTTCTAAGTCCTAATTGTCCGGATGAATTTAATATTCGTCCCGGGACGAACTCCTCTGGATTCTCACTTTGCACTGTTCATCCAGACGAAATGCATGGTTCGTCTCTGGATGAGATTCTCTGTTTAAAATCATCCAGGATGAAATTTACCCTTCGTCTCTGGATGAAACTCTCTATTTAAAAGCTTTCAGGATGAAAGCCTGTTCATCCCAAAAAGAACCGAACCGACTTACCACAGTTGGTTACGTCCTGCAGGGATTTTGGAACCGATCTATAGAATAACCGTTCGTACCGGACGAACCTAGTTCGTACCGGACGAACCTATTTCGTACGGGATGATGATCATTTACGAACATAGTTCATACCAATATACATTAGGATCATTTCCAACACTTTAAGTAAATTAGTCCAAGACGATCCACGATCGTACGGGACGATCCATTGAGTACAGAATTGAAAATTTGCAGTTTTTGGGTAGTTTTTCTTGTCTTTCCTATATATAGTTTAAATTAGACTACCACCAAATCTTTTTGGTCATTGATCTTCATGCCTATTGAAAGAAGACTCAAGGAGAGAGTGAGAGAGAGCATTCAAAGAAGGATTTCTTCCACCAGAGCGTGAAGGCTTTGCTTGGTGTTCGAAGGTAAGATTTTCTACTCATGATTTGAGATTACTTCACTCTTTTCTTTCTTTCTACTAGATTACTTGTGAGGAGATCTGTCAAGAAGATCGGGTTCTCTGCCCACACTAGGAGAGTGTGAAAAGACCAAGGGTTCTCTGCCCACAATAGGAGAGTGTGAAAGGACGAAGGGTTCTATGCCCACACTAGGAGAGTGTGAAAGAACGGACGATTCTCTGCCAATATTGGGGATAGTGTAAAAGGATGAAAGTTCTCTACCGCACCGGGTAGTGGTGGAAAGAGTGTTTGTAAAGGCTTCTCCGCCTAGCTGTGGGTGCAAAAGGAGAGACACTATTGGTATTAGTGCAATACTCAGAGGGTGCCTCTGGGGAGTGGATGTAGGTCTGGTTTAGACCGAACTACTATAAATCTTGTGTCATTTATTTTTACTGTTTTTTATTTTCCACAATTTACTGTTTTAGAAGTTGTGGTTGAAAAACTTTTATAAAAATTCATTAAAGTTTATTTTCGGTTCAACTCATCTAAAAGAGGGATAATTTTTAACTACCAATTCACCCCCCCTCTTGATAGCCATGGGACATTAACTTAGGTTTATTAACCTATTCACTAGCCTCAACAGATCTCATTTCCATTATGATATTTTCTATTTTGCAAATAATCTTTTCTTATGCTTAGTTTGTTTGTCAGTTGTGCATCCTTTCTCTTTGTTAAGAAAGGAATGCCTAGTAGTTTTTTTTTTTTCTTTCTAGTTTGTAATTGTTTTTTTCTGCTCTTAATGTAATTTGCATTTCTTCAAAAAAAAAAAAAAGAAGATGAAGGAAAAGGCTGCAACACATAAGTCTATAGTGAGTAATAATTTATGGTTATAACATTTTATAATAATCCTAGTTAAATCATGTGAAATGTTGATATCAAACAACCCCTAAATAAATGAAATCCAATCTTCCCCTGAATTTAAGAAACCTTTGATTCAATTAAAAACCAAACAAAAACTATTTAGCAGGATTTTATTTAAATTTAGATTTAATCCTGCTCAAAATACACCACCATATAACATCTTTAATCATGCCATAAAACTGCAATCAAATAGCCCCTCATACTAACAAGTTAGGGATATGATTTCTTTTTTGTTAAGTATCACTACAACACTCACGTAATAATGTTGAGCAATGGAAAACCTATTTTTGGAGAAGATAAGTAAAGAAATAAGGAGTAAGTGCTCAACTTTGCCTTGGTTCCATCCTTAAGTAGATCCACCACATGTTCTCTTGTGATGATGCAAACACGTAGAGGTTTCCCTTAGATGAGTGGGCCAGGCAAGCTACTCTGGTACCATTGCAATATCTGAAGAATCATTGGAAGAATTCCTAACTCGGTGTTAAGCACGGGAGACAATTGGCGTCAGTGAGTGAAATCAATTTCTGAAGAAGTTGAAGAACACAAAGAGCAAAGAAGAAATAAAAAAAAATTGAAGAAAGTAAAACCTTGGGATGTTTGCTGTATCTGGAGAGCAATCAAAATTCACAATTAAAAAAAGTTCAACATTTGGGGCGTATTAAAATAGGTAATTAGAATAAAAATGAGATAACATTTCATTGCATCATCTTCTCTAAAAGTTAACAATATGAAAGGTAACATTCTTGTCTTTAAATTCTTGTTTTCAAGTTTGGCCCTGGAATGTGACAGCCTTCTCCTAAAAATTCCATGGTACTACTTCACATTTAAATAAATAGGCTCCTCTGCCATTTTGATGGGCAAAGGCATTCGAGCATGTTGCTTTCCAAGAAATTGAGGAAGCACGTGATGAAATGCATATGTAATTATTAGCAATAGAACAACTGGGCTGGAATATTATTTGTCAACTAATATGAGTTCTATGTGATTCAAACATCTATTTTACTTTATCTAAAAACAAATTTGAAGGAAGGCTGATTGGCAAATACCATTTACCAAAGCCTAAGGCATATAGGCTGCCAGCATACCATAATATAGATCAGAGAATGAATATGCCGCACATGGCTGTTAAACTTTAAGGAAAATAAGGACATGCAGCAAGAGAGCACCATCTTACAAAAGGTGAAAAATTAAACAGAAAGTCTCCATTTTTATTGGATCAAACAAAACACATATATGCTTGTGAGAACTCAATAAAAAATTACCTATTAAAAAAGTGAACCATCTTAAACATGGAGTTAAATTATAAAAAATAAAGGGAACAAAGTCCATGCAAATGATTTGCCAAGTTCAAATTGAGTGTGTGGCATTATATATTCATCCATCATTGGAGGCAACAAATTGAAGATTGACTTCTTTTGCTATTCTTCCTGTGGGGAATTTCCATCTCACCGTAGATGGAGTTGAAGAGTAAGATATATGAACATCATTAATAAATTTTTTTGATAAAGCCACAAAAGTTACATTAGATTTTATATATATACTAAAATGAAAATGTCATGAGAACAAGCACACTTACACAAAAAAAATCAATCATTTAGCTTACTAAATCACTCAATTGAAAAAAAAAAGTTTCTTAATATGGTAGAACAAATATTTTTACTCTAGAGACGTGTATAGTGAAAACTTAAATATGGAACACAATTGAGCCTAAGTAAGCCATCACAAGTATATCAATCAGGGCTTCTTTTAAGACAATCACATATCATTTGGTCAACTGATGATAGAAATTAAGGAGAGTTATTGGGTTGCAATTAAATAAAGCATACCCAAGATTATATGATAAAAAAAATTCATATTCTATGTAATGTGTTCAGAAAGCCACCCTATATTCTTTTCTTTAGTTGTTTTCTTCATTGCAATAGAAGAAGAAAAAAAAATTAAGCTTTAAAATGATGATTCTTAGATGAATTAGTTGCTACAAATATACAATGATTAAGTCCAACTGAAAGCTAACCTCAATATTGTACTACCAAAATATTTCTCTATTGCAACAGGATCTTAGGAGCTGTCGCAATTGGTTAATAACCCGGCGCCAAACATTAGCTTTTTATTTCAGTGTTTTGCATCTTTTGACCCTTTTGCAACCCTCTCTGCAGCATGACCTTGAACATATTTGCAAGTGCATCCCAACTCCTCTCAAAACCCCTCATTTGCCTTTATTACGAGCCATTTTTAATCAAATTTATTCTCCTATCTTTTTATCAAGGAACCATGCTATACAAAATTAAAAAATTAAAATGATATAGAGAGCAGTATGTCAACTCAATCAAGTTTCCAGAAACATGCTTTATGCATATCGTATGTCTTAAACAAATAAAGGTTGTTATTGCTACTCTCTTTTTCAGTTGATAGGATCTGTACTACATATAATGAAAATAAATAATATCTTAAATCATCAAACCAATGAGAAAAATATATATAAGTTTTTTTTTGGGTATCCTATTTAGGAAGGATTTATAAAATTCAGAATAAATCCTGTAAAATAAAATTTTAAGAAATTTAAACCCAAATGTTTTGGTAAATCATCTTACCCTCAACCTTTTTCATCCGGGCTTGGGACCGGCATTGGCGGTTTTAAAAACATTTTTTATAATATTATTTTTACATCAAAAAAATGAATTGTTCTTATGAAGGAGAACAAATTAAGAACATTGGAAGGATCAACTTAAAGGAATGTTGAATCTCATAACATATTAATGAATAAATTTAACAATAGGAAGTATAAATGACCCTTGCGTCAGAAAGTTTATCAATTTTCCAAGAACAAAATAAATTTTATATGGACATGTCAAACATAATTAACAAAAATAAAAATTTTACAATTCCCAAGTTCATAAAAAAACTTCAAAGGAATGTGCAACAAAATTATCATTATATAGTAAGTAATACATTATCATTTGAAAGACCTTCTGAATGAAATTTAGAAGAAATTTCATTTTCCTAACAAAAAGAGAAATGATAATAAACAAGCATCTACCATGAAGGAAAATATGTTATTGTAATCATATAATTGCATATAACTATTTAAGATAAGTATATTGTCATGTATTTGTAATTTAATTTTTATGATTGAGTAAAGCATAAGCAGACAAAGTTAGAAATTAGTTTAGTAGGAGTTAAAACCTGTGTCAAGTTCAAGAAAAAGTTCATTATTAAAAAAAGACATTCAACATAATGTTCAAATCTAACGAATGTCATCAACTCTTAAAGATGCTATAACCTGCAATTAAAAAAATAAATAGAGAGAGAGAGAGAGAGAGAGAGAGAGAGAGATACGAAGAAATAAGTAATAAAGATCTAGAGTATCAAGCATAAAAATATGTATGTCAAACATGAATAAAGATGAAAGTTTAAAGAACGTCTAATTTGATTCTTTTAGGTTCGTTCTCAATAACTTCATCTGATTGTTCTTTTATAGATTGAGCTGTAATTGAACGAAAGGTTCGATTGCCACATTGTTTATCTTGAACCTTTACTGAGAATATCAGCTCCTTATCACAAAATTTTGTGATAATGTTATTATAATCTTCTATATTGGATGCCTACATTAAAAATGAAAAAATATATAAACGTATGCATATATAAGTTATAATATAAATAGAATGACATAAAAAAATATTTACCTTTATTTTTTCTAAATTTGTAACTGGCATGCCAATGATTTGTTCCACTTCATTATCAAAAACTGTAAATATTGCAGATGAACTAATATCCTCAACACGCAATTTGATAAGATACCTGTAATAAATATTTTTGAATTATGTTATAAAGTTAAGATTTTTTATTTCAAATAGGATAATATTATATAAATATTTACCTCAAACTATATTCAGCATTTTCTTTTAAACATTTAGAACATTTTGTAATACCATCAATAATAAAAACTTTTGATTTACATGTATTGCATGAATTGTACCATAGATTCCCTTCATGATTAAGTCCTTTTATTACTACTCTTGTAGAGTAGTACTTTACCTGAAATGCATAAAAAAAATAATTTATTAAAATGAAATCAAAATAATAATTGAAAATATTTATTACCTCTCCCAATGAATGTTCAGATGTGTTGATATTTTATAGATTTGTCATCAAATATGTATTAAAAGTAGATGATGTATGCTGATGAATAATTTTATTGGACCTATAAATTGAAAATTTTAATAAATAAAAATTAAGGCAGTTAAATTAAAAAATTTACGTAAAGCAGTAAAATTTTTATACAAATCCAAGAGTTCTTTTTATGATGGCAGATTTGGATTAACTTCTAAAGTTGTTGATTGCGTTGTCGAGAGAATGAAACCTGATATATTATAAAATATGATTAAAATTAGAAATATAATATATATATATATATATATATATATATATATATATATGGTAGATTTACCATAAAAATATTTGTGAAAATACCACTGAAATTTTATCATGTCCCTCATAAATATACTTCACTTCTTTGATACTAGAACATATCTCAACATTTATGTGACAATTATATCTTGATAATAGATATGGATTGTAAGGAACTACCCAACAATTATCTAAGAAACAATTTCTTACTTTTACTTGATGGCCATCTTGTCTTCTTCGATAAATTTGATATGAGTCATCTCCAAATATAGTTTTGTTTAAGAAAGATCTTGGATATTTATTCTTACATAATCCTTTTTTCATGCAAGCATTATTTTTGTTTAAAGTTTCATAGGGACCATGCATCATATGTTTTACAACATACTCATGTAGACTCTTATATTTTGAAGGATCTGGTAATTCTGTAGATATAATTCTATCAAACTATATTAGAACTATTATCTTAAATATAGTATTCAAGATAATTCAAAAATGAGCATTTGGAAGTCCTCTTTTTTTAAATTCAATAACATATACACGGGCAGCTACAGTACCAAAAATTGACTTCTTTAATAATTAATACTTTAAATCTTATAATTTAGCCCTGAAAATATGTGTTGTTAGGTCAAGTCTATCATGTGTTGTTTGACCTGGATTTAACTCATTTTGAATTTCTTGCCAATCATGATTACATGTCATTATTATGAACAGGTCTGGTTTTCCGAAGAGTTGACAAAGAGCCATTGCATCTAAATATCTTCGCCGTATATCACAAGGTCGGTCAATGAATGAAGGTGGAAGTATAATTCTTTTACCAATATTATTACTTTGTGTTTGGGAATAGAATTGGATATTGCAAAGGGTTATATAAAGTATATCCATCAATTTTTTTACCAATTCCTCTAAAAGATTTAAATCTTCTAACATTCATTTAATTATTTGTTTTAGTATCAGGGTTATAAATATATAATTGGAAATAACATAAACCATTTGAACCTTTTGTAACAGGAGGTATATTGTGATAATTTGACCTTGAGCTCTCAATGTGTAAATTCCTTGTATTGCATTTGCCAAATTTGTATCTATATGGGCTCCGAAAGATGTAAATGCAAATATACTGTTATATGCTCTAATCTTACTTCTAAATTCTTTTGAATCAGGTGAAAATGAGGTAAATAATTCATATAGTTGATCTGGAACAATTGTCGGAGAAAGCACAACCTCTCCATTGTTACAGCAAAATGTTGGAGGTTCAAATTAAAATAGCCTTTCATTACAATAACAACATAAATGTTGTTATTTAAGAAAGTGTACTTCTGATAAACTTGATTCGTAATCAATATTAAAATTGCTGATTATATATGCTTCTCTATCTATTTAATAAAAGATAAAACATATTAATTATTAAGAATTATAAATTAAAAATAACATAATAACTTTATGTTAGTAAAAAGAAACCTGAATAATTTGATGTTGACAACAAATAAGCAATTTTAAAATTAGAAAACTTCTTTTTTCTTTTTCTAGCAATATTACTATCAAGCCTTTTTTTTGTTTTTCTTCAACAGACATTTTAGGATATCGTTTCCTTTGATATTATTTTTTCCTTTCACCCTCCATGTTAAATATATTTAATAAAGTTTTAAAAATATTAATAGATTAAATGATACAAAAAATTTGAAAAAAAAAATGAACAATAGTCATAAGCATTCAACAAAGAGAAAACAAAATAAATTAAAATTTAATGAAAATAAAAATAAGTGAAGTAATAGTTAAAATTCTCAACGGAACAGAAAAAATATTTTGCAATTATAAAAATTGTGTAAGATCTAAGCAGTTATTAAATGAAAATAAATCCATCACTACTTTTCATGAAACATTATTCCATATTATTATATTTTTTTATTAAATAAAATTATCTAAGTATAAGACAAACTCACAAACATTAATAATTGTTCACCTTGTTCACAAAGAGAAGTATGCAATCTACATCAACAATTAATATATTAAAAGAAATAAAACAAATTCTTATCATCATGAATTAAATAAATAAATAAAAATTTTAATTATGATACTTTAACATGAGGCCATGATTCATAACATTTCATATCTTCATGAGTACAAGTTATAACAACAACCAAAGTTTAATAAATTTTGAAAGTTGAATTAACTAATTTTATAACCACAATGTAATTATGGATAAGATCTCAAAATAATGAATAAAAAATTGCTATATGGACATTTGAAAAATGCAAAATAGTAGAATTAGAATAATGCATTAGAGATCAATATATATTTCTTGCATAATAATACGTTTCATGAAAACTGATCCCAACTATTTAGAAAATGTATTTAATAAGTAAAATTATCGAAATAAAAGACAAATTCACAGATGTTAATAGTGTTTGCCTTGTTCAAAGACAAAAGTATGCAATACGCAACAACAGTTAATGCATTAGTAAGAAATAAAACAAATTTATGTCATCATTAATTAAATTAAAAAAATTATTTTATATGATAGGAGACATAATGCGACATATGGAGAGAATATCATAATAATATGTGGGTGATTATTTATATTTTTAAAATTGATAACTACACAGATTGTAGTATGTAAACTAACTCTACATAGATAAAAAAAATCATGTGCATTTAGGTAAAAAGGATTTCTAAAAATTTCTTCTTTCATAATCTTATTGAACCTAATCAATTTGAGAGGTTAATATACAGGGATTGTGTTACTTACAGGGCATGCATAACATAGCCATACATTAACCTACTCTAATATAATTAATAAAAAAAAGTGTAATCATAGGTAAGATGTCTATAGCCCTCTTTATATTGGCTGATAATTATCAAGGAGTTAAAGTTGAAGGTAATTTTATTAATGTATTTTTTTAGTTCCATTAATGTATTTAATTTCTTTAGATTAATTTAAACTATTATGTTATATTGTATTATCAATATGAGAAACAACATAATTAACACAAGGTTTACATAACTGTTATTATTGATACTTTTTTTTAGTAATTTTTATATTTTCTTGATGCCTTGAAGAATGTTTCAATGTTTTCCTTTTTATAAAAAAACTCTCTGTTTGTTAATCTAGAGATATGCTTAGCTATTCTCGTGAACTGTAATGCATGTAAATCTTAGTTAGAATAATGCATTTGCTTATGAAAAACATGTTATGTGAAAACCCATTATGATGAAGCTGGAAGGTAGAAGAGTTACATTGCTTCTTTCATGAGGATCTTATCACTTTATTCTTTCAAATCCAAATTTACAGTGAGGCTGCTGATGATTATTTGGAGGAGATTTGCCATCTTTCTAGAAAACCTATTACTGCTTGAGCTTATGAAGCTTACAGATACCGTGACAGTATAGAGGAAGATGTGGGATTGTCAAAGTGGTTAAAAAAGCTGAAGCTTAGCCCTCAGTTGGAGCTGTTCTGGTGGAGGATGAGCAAATTTTCCATTCCAAAAAAGGAATTTTTGAAGTATAGGAAGCTTACAAATCATGATTTATGTGTTAGAGGCTATCAGGATGTGGAAATTTTTAAACATGTTGTTGTTCGGTGTAAGCATTTGTTGGTTGTTTTACGGAAAATTCAAGAGTGGGGTTTTTATATCCCTATTTTTGGCTCTTTAGATGAATGTTTGAGAGTGTTGAAAAATCTCATTGCTTTTGCTCCTAATATAGTCAATTTATATTGCACTGTGGTGTACTTGTGTTGGAAGAACATAAATGAAGTTGCCCATGGGAAGAATGCAAGTCCGGGCTCTGTTATTGCAGCAAACATTCTTTCTTCAGCTATTAAACTCTCTAATCCATTTATAGATAGCTGGGGTGCTAATCTCCTTAGGGAGTTCCAAAATACATGGCACCCTCCACCGCCAGGTTGGATTAAGTTTAATGTTGATGCGTCTCTCCTAACTTCAAATAGTGCTGGAATTGGAGGTATCTTTAGAGATTACAAAGGAAGATTATTACTTGCCTTTGGGGAAAGAAGAATTCATTGTGATATAGCTCAACTTGAGATGGATGCTATGATGTCAATTAGAAAGTTCATTCAATCTTGGATGATTGATAACAAAGGAGTAATAATTGAAGGTGATAACCTCAACATTATCAAGTTTATTCAAAATTCTTTGAAAAAGGCTAAGTGGCAAAGCTACAACTGAATAGATGAAGATCTTCTATTCTTGGCCGACTTCAATAAGGTAATTTTTCTCCATTTTCATAGAGATTGTAATAAAGTAGCCGACCTTTGTGCTACTTTGGCTTTAGAGAAATTTTTGTTTTGATAGTTCCGCTTTTGCTAGCATCCCTTCATCTTTTAGTTCTTTGTTGAAGAAGGAATGCGAGCCTTTGCTTTAGCTTGTATCTACATCTTTTTTCTTAAAGCTATTTGCATATTTCAAAAAAAAAAAAAAAACACATTGTGATAATTACTCAAATGTGATTTGCAGAGGATGATGGATTATATTAATCTGATAATTCTTTATGAGGTTTATAGTATTGCAGGTGGCTTTTTTAATGTTTTTTTGTAGTTTTAGCACCAGCATGGAAATTGAGTTTGTTGTAAAATGAAAAACAAAATTTAACTTATTAATCTCAATCAAATAAATAAAGAATATTAAGAATAAATTAAATTGAACTTATTTATCATTTCCAATTCGGTTATGTTTGGTTTGAAGGAATTGAAAGAGGAACATAAAAGAAAATAGTTGTAGTAAATGAATTGAATTATAATGATTTATAATTTATTTGCATACTAGTTTTGTTGAGCATAAGTTAAATCTTATCTACCATGTGATTTGTAGGAATAATAACATGAACATTATGGTTTGAGGGAGAGCCAATCTAGAACTCTTATAGTAAATCACATTATCTTATTATCTCCTTGAATAGATAATACAAAAGTGCCCATTGTTATGGTATTAATGAAGTTTTCTATAGGTTTGTTAGCTTTTTTGACGTTAAAGATGCATCAGAGTGTTTGCAACTTCTCAACTCTCATGCATTTTTTGATGTAGAGTGCCCTAATGATCATAATAAATAATTAAGAGTCATATCCTAATATATTTAATTTATTTAATTTCAGTTAAATTGTTATGATATATTGTGTAACATAAAGCATGATCCATAACGTATTTTCTACCATGTGAATAATTTGAAGTATTAATATAATGTGATAAAATGATAACTTCAGGATAGTTCAAACAATCACTCCCAACTGCAAACCACCCATATACATATTTTGAAAATTGCATTTGATAGAGACATTTTATAGCATATCATTGAAGGTATGAAACATGATTACCTATTATACTATTTTTCAAAAATCATGTATTATTTTTAGTTTGAAAACATTATTTTGTTTAATGGCCTAATTATTTTGCTTTCTTTTTCAATATAAAAGCGAATTTACAATTATTAGACTCATTGATGCTATTGATGGTGATAATTATGACACTGTGGAAAGAGGAAAAGATACAAAGGGTAATAATGATAATTATAAGGTGCAAGAAATTTGTTCTGCAAACATAGAAACGTTGAATGGGATGAGTAGAGTTGTTTAAAGTATTAGGTTGGTTTACTTGTGGTTGTTAAACGAATTAAACATTATTGAATTTATCATCTGATTGGTGAGATATTGACAAAGAGCCCAAATAAAAAAACTTCAATATTCTCCCTTTTAATGCACTTAAATTAATACCCTCATAGTAGAAATTAACAAGATCTAAACAATAGAAAGATTTAGCTAATGATTATATTAAAAAATACAAATGACATATTATTTGGAATTACAAGTAAGATGAGGACAAAATATTAATATCTTAGTGAGCCATGTCTTAAGCAAGATATAATGTTAGTATCAGGAGTATATAAATGAGAAACATACCTCAAGGAAAATAGGATGTGAATTACACAGACAAGCAACAAGATTGATTCCCACTAAAGCATATAACAAGAAAACAAGAACAACATTAATCAAAGAATGCAATACATTGCAATCACAATCAGAATGCTCATCATTCCATAATCAGAAGAAATATGTATAATGCTTTTTTGTATAAGGAATTTTTTTAAAAAATATATAAAATATAAATAATTAAAAACTTCTTCATCAAAAGCTTAATGAATTTACAAAGCCAAGAAAATTCAGATACTATAGCTTGATTTCATAACTTGATTCTCTTAAAAAAGTGAGCACACCCATCAAATGTTTCATAAAGCTACTACATATGAGCAAGTTGATTGTAAAAAAGCAGTTTTTTGCAAAAAAAATAGAAAACAATGACAAAAGTATAAAAATTTAGTAGCCGAACAAAATATTATTGTGATTGTGGTTTGAAAAGAAAAGCTATGAGAAAGAGACCCTAAACTCACTTTGTTCCACATACAAAAAATATATATAAACAAACATAAATTTATATGAGAGCAAAAATTTTATGGCACTCAACATAACAAAAGCTCATTAGAACAACATTAATACAATGTTACAATAGAAGCCTTACATATAATGTTAAAAGATGCAAATCATATAATTTTAGTCAACTTTAACTACTAAATAAAGTGAGATACTTTAGAAGAAAGAACATGGAAAAGAGCTACAAGCAAAACTCAGACCACATACTAAGAGACAAACTAATCGAAACCAATAAACCCAAGTAACAAGACATTAATAAGATCTAATTTATCATTCTTTAAACTTGAAGCCAGGTTAAGTTAGAAGGGCGAAGTATTTTGAATGTACAAGAGAAACCAAATGAAATAAAACTTTAAATAGAGCGCGCATTCAAAAGAAGCATCTTGAGAGATAAAACTGCAGAAGTATATGAGTTCAAATAAAAAAAAAATATTAAGAGTTCGGTAGGTCAAAATTATTAATAAGAAATATCTATCAGTAACTTTGTCAAAAAGTAGTTCTAGCAAATAAATTATAAAGAATCAAATCATATTAAATAGTTAAAAAATTAAATGAGAAATAATCAGACTTATCATCATTCTCCCGATCAAATAAATAACTAAAAATGTGAAAAAAAATAAGTTAACCATCCAAAAAAACAAATATAGAATCATATAGCAGTAAATTTGGGAAGGTCCCAATACCAAATACAACAAAGCTTAGGCTGAGAGGTCTCAAAAGCATACATGGTATATGTATAGATAAAGTATGTAATGGGTTCCAAGAAAAGGTTGGCAATAATAGAAGAGTGAATTATGTCATATAGTGGTGCAGTAATAGATAGCAGTAAATATGCTGAGAACAGGATACGGAACATATCAGAACATATTATAATGGGAAAAAAATTCTGCACAAAATAACTGATTGAATAAGCACAAAAGCAAAGGTTTTGGCTTGTTTGCCTGCCATACATTTAGGGAAGTACATGAATGGAAGAGAGAATAAATTTTGGTATATTGGTGTGGTAAAGCACTTATTATTTCACCTTCATATATTTTTAATTAATCTATGTGGTATTATATTTTCATGTGTCCCTCTTAACTTTAGGTTAATGTTATGGGGGTCGCAACACTAAGTATGCCACAAATGATCATAGACTTTAAAGAGTCACATAAAATATGAATTTAAAATTAAGTTAAAATTATGGTATTTTAACTAAACTCGAATTCTTAAGCTCATGAATAGGAGTTAATCACCTACATTTCTAATATGATTAAGCCTGCTAGTGATGAAAAATCATTGGGAAGTAATGTCCGAAAATTGGAGAAAGCAGCAGAACAAAATTTGAAGAAATAAGTGATAAGGACTCATAAAGGTTTAGAAGGATGTGTTTTTTGTGGTTGTAGAGCAGGAAAAAGGCCTTATTTCCATGATGTAGCTCATGAGCTTGGCAAAGAACTAGTAAGAAATAAGAAAACTTACTAAATTTAGCTTCATTGCTCTTACGATCTATTCATTTTATGCAATTTGATATTTATTATAAAATGTCATTTTCTCTTCAGGTTTATATGAAGGTAAATATGATTTATGGTAAGGGAAGTATAGGTCTCATGGGTTTTATTTCTCAAACTGTCTTTGGTGGTGGTTGTCATATCTTAGGGTGTTAACTTTCACCATGTCTTATCTTTGTTAATTATATTTATTTCATGTTTCATCAAATTAACCAATATTTTCATTTATTTGAATAAATGAATTATACCAAGAGCCTTACTACCTCATGAGGTAAAGAGCTATCATGATTTTAAAAATGCTTCTTCTTACAATAACAGTTAAAGAAAAAAAATATATAGTTGTGTAGATTTTAGGAGAAACTATTGGAGATGTTAAGACAGTTGCATACATTCATGAGACAAAGTCAGAGATGGCTAAATAGGATGGCTTTGATTGCCCTTCCCGGTGAGGAAAAATGAAAACTCTTTTCATTTTTAAACTTTAGGTGGATATGGGACAATGGAGGAACTGTTAGAAATTTAAATGAATTATTTTAAGTTAAACAACATTGTAAGCATACCTAAAAAGATATTTAAATGGACATATATGATTCAACAAGAAAACAACAATTATGAAGCAAGTAACGCTTGTTTTCAACTACAATGTTTGAAAACTTGAAATCGAGTAGAGTGAAGAAACATTGTAGGCAAACACCAAAAGTTAGATTCAAAAAATCTCAACTCATCAATAAAACCATAATTTTAAAAAAACTTGAATACCAACTTCCTCCACTTTCCTCCACTTCCCATCATGATGACCACCATCGAGCCTTTGCTCAGTAGTAATCAAACCAACTATAGATAAATCTATAAAAATATAAAAAACTCTATATATAACACAATTTCTTGTAGGATTAACCAAAACCGGGAACCAAAACCAATATGATTTTGAATCCAATTTAAAATGAATTATTTAAGGTAAATTATAAAATAAGAAAGCTTTGGGGAGTAATATCAAACACAAAGAAGGCCTCAACATCAAATACCAATAGAGAAAAAAAAATAGACAAAAAAAAAAAAAAAACAACATCAAACACAAATAACACAAAGCAAATACAAATAAAAAAAAATGAATTTTATAGATAATTTAATGAAAATAAATAAACTAATTATAAAAGATCTTTCATTTCAGATAATAGATAATGGTTTAGCGAACTTACATGAAAATCAAAGGAGTGTTCGAATGAACTAATGGGTTGATGGATTCTACAAAAGAAATATGTATGAGGAGTTGCGCACAGTGAGAGCAATCTGATGGTGAAAAAAATACTATACCTTTCCTTTCTTCTTATGCTTTAGTCATATGCAAATAGGAAATATCACAATAATCACAATAAGAGATGAAGTAGAGGAATAGCAATTCCTACACACTTTAAGTTGTTTGTATATATAATATAAGATGGATAAATACTATTTCTTAAGTTAACATTTATTATGCATTAAAAAATGTAACGATCATGATGATGTAATGAGATATTCAAAAGTGACACTTTAATAGTACTATATATATGTAACATTATTAATCTTAAATCAATTGGAAATAAGAAACATACCAATAAAAATGAGGTAGAGGAAAAGCAATCCCCTAAGAAACTTTTTAAACGGGAGAGGAATTGTTTTACAAAATTATATTATATAGAAAACTAAAATGACATTTGAACTTATTAAAAATTGAATTAATAAAATTATTTAATTTAAGGAAACAAGAAAGCTTTGGGGAATATCATCAAACACAAAAAACATAAAACAAACACAAATTAAAAAAAAAAATAGTTACATATATTTTAACGAAAACAAATACATTAACTATAAAAACACTTGCATTTGAGATAAACACTGTAAAGTAGAAGAAAATGAAAGGAATAAAAGCGTACAACTATCCAACAAGAGAAGAAGCCACTATTATTAGGTTATCAAATTGTTGAAGTAGATAGATGTCGTGACCATCTCTTCCCAACCACTCGGACATCGATTTGTACCAACGTGAAAATTGATGGGTGAACCTTTGTTTCCACTTCCTGGACAAAATGAAAATTAACAAAGAATAAATTGAGGCATGTAAATAAAATCATGCAGCCATGGGAGAAAGGATATAGAAAGATTACGAAATTGCATAGCATAGAAAATGATGAAATAGAAATTTAGGTCTTAAAAGGGGAAGAAAAAATTGCAATTTATGAAGAGAGGGAAGCACGAGAGATAGGGGGATTTGGTGAGCGACTGCTTTGAGCAAATACCAATACTGAAAAGAAGCCTTAATCTACATTTAGAGAATTATTTAGGATGTAGGAATATCATGACGTGCATCTAGTTAATGAAGATCTTAATTTTTAAAACTTGTTATAAAACTGATATTGTGTATATCAACAGTATATGAAGCCAAATACCAATAATTATGAGGCTAATGATTACGTTTGAAATTGAAGAGAAGTGTTTGCATTGGAAAACTTTCAACGCAAGAATTGAATGACATTTAGATAATTGTTCTCAAAATTAAAAACATACTTCTCCAAAAATTTTCTATATTCCCTTTAAGAAAAATGACCTTAATCGAAGATTATGACAAAGAAAGTCATCCCAAATGAAGCCTTAATCTATTGATTGGAAAGTGACTTATAATAAAGAAATCACACATTCATATGCACGTGCACCATGCATATTTTTTTAATGTATCTGTAGATGCGTATTTGTAATTAAAATAACTCAAACTACAGTAGAAAACTTTAAGAGACTTTGTCCAAATAAAAACCTCAATCTATTTTTGTTTCCGTTTATCACCTCTCTAATTGCCTATTAGCCAAAATGCATATACACAATTTTCCATAATATAAAAGATTCCTCGTTCACTGACGAAAACAAAATTTTTTAACCCAGACATAAAAAATTCTTCTCAAATATATTTTTCTACTCTTTTTTTTTTTAATATTACAAATTTGCATTAAAGGAAACAAAGAAACTACTTACAATTGATAAAATGGTAGCCATCCTTCTTGACCAAATTCATCAAGTTGGACAAATACTACGAAAAGAAGAGCTATCAAAGAAAAAATCACCATCTAATGCCAAAGTAGCACAAAAAACAGCTACTTTGTTACAATTCCTATTCACATGATGAAAAACAACTTTATTGAAATCA
This sequence comes from Dendrobium nobile, assembly GCA_022539455.1. Taxonomy (NCBI): domain Eukaryota; kingdom Viridiplantae; phylum Streptophyta; class Magnoliopsida; order Asparagales; family Orchidaceae; genus Dendrobium; species Dendrobium nobile. Next base: position 1,556,059 of record JAGYWB010000027.1, read on the forward strand.
TTAAGAAAGTAAAGCTTATTACCCAAGCTCTCCTCCAGCTGCCATTTGATCTTCTTTATAGATTGTTGAATGTGATTAATCACATTGAAGTTGTCTCTTTCAATGATGATTCCAACACATTCAAGCATCCAACCTTGAATGAAATCCCGAAGAACAAAAACAGATTCCAATTCCAGTTTACCAATGTCCCAATGCAAAGAATTCCTTCCAAAAGCTAGGAGCACTCTACCTTTACAGTCTTTGAAGATGCCTCCTATACCAGCCCAGTAATTAGAAAGCAATGAAGAATCAACATTAACCTTGATCTAATCTAGAGGTGGAGGGTGCCAAGAATTCAAATACTCCCAAGAGAGGTTAGCACCCCAGCTATCTAGAAAAGGATGAAGGTTAGATGAGGCTAAAGAAATCACATTTGCAGTAGTCATCGAAGCAGACATTGCAGGTTTCCCATGTTTGATCATATTATGGTTTTTCCAATTACAGAAAACCGTGGTGCAATAGAGTCTGACCATTCCTGGGTTACAGTTAGACTGACGTCTAAGTTCCACCAAACATTCTTCAAGAGACTAAAAAATACTGATAGCAAATCCCCACTTTCTGATTTTGGAAATAATATCAGTGATACACTTGCATTAAGCCACAATGGGTTCATAATTCTCAGCCATACAGCAGCCTCTAACACACAAGTCACTAGTAGTCAATCTTGTGAATTTAAGAAAAGATTTAGTTGGAATTGCAAACTTCCTTAGCCTCCACCAGAACAATTCTACCCTGACATTAAGTTTAAGTTTAAGCATTGAACCACAATATATTTTTGTACCCACACAAAACTTTCCATTTACCTCTCGTACTTAGTTTTACTTCCACGTTTATCAATTTTCTCATTTCCATATGATTTGTTTGGAACTTTAGAGCAACCAAATGCCTTTGCACATAAGTTTCTGTTTACCTCTCGTATAAGAAATATAGGATATGCATTACTACAAAAGTGGATTTGTCGTTCCCTTCTCTGGCTAGCCAACCACAAAGTTCCTTTGCATAGACTTTGGCTACTTTAGGAGCCGATTGGAGATTCGTTGGTGAATGTCGAAACCAAAAGAAAATGGCAATGATGAATAATAAGAGGTATGTAAAATAAGCGTAGGAGGCAGTGGGAGAAAGAAGACAGTGAAATTATCAAATTTAAACCCTAAGATTGTTGCATTCGATGAGAGGGAGAAGCAAACAAGAAATTGACAAAAAAATTTGAAGAAATTAAAAAGAGGTGTGAAGAAATTAAAAAGAGGCATTAAGAAGTTTACCTTTTGGATGGGGATGTTTGGTGAGTTCGGTGAGCAGGCAGGCAGCGACAATGTAAAGAACAGAATAACAGGACATACAATCACGAGAACATAAAATTATATATAACAACGTAAAAATGGTGCACATTTCATGTAGGGATTCATTGATACGAAGAAAAAGATAATTATAAAGGAAGAAGAGCGGTAAATTTTGTCGCGAATAGATGAAATGATAATAAACACGGATTGCGCCATTTGGTTGTTAACAATGGATATTGATTTAAAGTTTTAGAATTAACGATCATGATGATATATGTGAAGATTCACAAGTAGTATAGATATAGATTTGGTCATAGCTTATTCGTATAATATTCATCCGGCTCATCATTGAAAAAAAAATAAACCCATTGTGTCGATCCTACACTATACCAGATGACAGCCCAAATAAGATTCGTGTTTTGGTGGAACCTAATAATCAATTTGGAGTTCATCTAATTGAAATTATTTTGGAATGAATTGAAATTCATGATCAATATGAAACCTATCTATTAATAGGCCATAATAGAATTAGGCCTGATATACCGTCAAAACATTATCTTGATCGGGCACGAATCTCAATAAAATCAAGTTGGAAACTTCCAAAATTAAATTTGGGACCATCCAAACTCCGATTTTAGTAAACTTACAGTCAAACTAAGTGTCTTAGAAATACAAATCCAACGACACCAAATTCAACCAAATATGAGCCCAAGCAGGTCCAAATAAAGTTGTTAGAAGCGCTTTTGGAAGATTCAAACCACAATTTGGATTGCCAACTGATTTCCAAACATAACGAGCTTATTGTTGAATCAAGCGGCTTGACGAGACAAATCTAACGAACCCAAGATCACTGAATTCCCATGCCAATAATATGTTTAAATGTCCATCAAATGGTCCATGATCAAGGGATTCAATATCGACCATCCATCCAACCACTCTTCATTTATCCTTGATCTCTCACCTATTTACGAGCCATGCCACTACAGAAATCTATAAATAGACCCCACATTACTCTTGAGGAGGGATCCAAGCAAGAAGTGAAGAAGAGAAGAGAAAGAAGAAGAAAAGGAAGAAGATCCTCCTCGACCACCACCGGAGTTTTGCCAGACCTATACCAGTGTTTTCCCAGACCAAAAAAGAGAAGAGAAAGAAGAAGAGAAGGAAGAGAAGGAAGAAGATCCTCCTCGACCACCGCCAGAGTTTTTTAGAACCACCACCGAAGTTTTACCGGACCACCACTGGAGTTTCATCGGACCATCGCCAGAGCTTTTCCGGATCACCACTTGAGGCCCTCGTCTTCATAGGACCACCAGTTGAGGCCCTCACCTTTGCCGAACCACCACTTAAGGCCCCCAACTTTTTCGAACCATCACTTGAGGCCCTCGCCTTCGCCGGACCACCAACTAAGGCCCAAAGTTCTTCTAGACCACATCCTAAGGCCTGGAGTTCTTCCAGACCACCACCTAAGGCCCGAAGTTTTGCCAGACCACCACCTGAAGCCTGAATTCTGTCAAATCATCACCTGACACCTAGACTTCTGTCGTATAGTTTTTACTTGTAATTTCTTTGCCATTGGAAGCGAGTTAATCCATTGTAACAAACTCAAGTTATAGTAAAATCATTTTTAACTGGGCCAGGCCCTGTGATTTTTCCCTTTTTTTAGGGCTTTCCACATAAAAATCTTGTGTTCTCTATGTGTGAGCTGGATATTCGTACAACGCTAAGAGGTAGTGTTTTAACTCTATAACCACATATATTCTAGCTTGCAATAAGGCCAATCTTAATACATATATGATATAATTCATCTAAATTAAAATAGTTTTTAAACTGAAATTAATTATTTAGTTAATTAGTTTTAGTTAAATATTTCTTTAATAATTTATTTTATTTTCTTTATTTCAAAATTATGGGCTTATATTATATCTACTTTCTGGCTTAATATATGTAATTGGGTTTGTTTCCTATTTAGCTACTTATCCTTCAAGGAAAATTGGGTGGAAAAAAAAAAGAAAAAGGAAAAGGAGTTGTTCATGCATGCTTACAGTTCGGGTGTGAGAGTGAGGGTTCTTCTAAGAGAGCAAGGACATGGGTGATTGTTTGGCTTCTTGTGCGAGAGAGAGAAAAAGAGGAAAATCCTTCATATGTTCTTCTTTAGTTTGATCTTTTCTCGGGAAAGACAAACATAAGAGAATATCAGTTGGAAGCATGATTTAGCGTCATAAGAACTTGTTCTTTTGTCAGCTTAGCTATATGATGAATACACATGTATATCTCTCCTATTTAGATTAGCAAAAATGGTCAATTGTTATTGCTACACTCGGTTTATTTTTTTCATGTTCTCAAATTTTTCAATTTTTTAATATCTTCTATCTATATTAAGAAAATTGTATCTGAATTTTTGAGAAAATTATAAGAATTGTGTAGAAAATATACCCTTCCTAATATGTTTTATTTAAAAGAAATTTATTTTTTTATAAAAAAAAAATGGATAAGGTAACATCATGATTATAATTTAGATTAATTCAAAACAGTATCTACATCTAGAAAAACTTAAAAAGGGGGGGTTAAGTTAGAGGGATAAAGATGAAGCTATTATACTTCAATTTTTTTTGGTACCAAAACTATTTAAAGGAATTTCATTAAAATCTTGAGATATTGGGAGAGAAACTGTAATCGAGTGGATCAGTCCAAAATTGCTCTTTCCTTTAAAAAAAAAAATTTAAAAAAAAAAAAAAAATGATTTTGAACATGAGAATCTTTCTAAATAAAAAGATCATTTTTGGAGAATGATTATATATCATGGTAGAACACATGAAGAGAATAAATTTACGAAATGAATAAGTCTATAAATAGAAAGCTATTTAGCTTCTAAAATAGATATAAAAGATGTTTAGTGTTGGCAGTTCAACAAAATTATCCCATGATAAAACTTTCTCTTAATAGATTTCAAAATATAAATCTCAATCTGAAGGGTTGTAGCCATTTCGGGAGAAAACTTTGATAATATTGTTGTTCTTAATGTTATTAATTGTAAGAATTTCATTAAAATCATGAAATATGGGAGAGAAACTATAACAGGAGATCAAGTCCAAAATGCTCTTTCCTTTAAGATTTTGGACATGAAAACTTCTAAAATAAAAAAAAAATTTGGAGATTGATTAAAGTTTCATGATAGATCACAAAAAAGAGAATAATTTCAATAAATGAAAGTCTAAAAATAGAAGCAATTCAGTTTCTAAAAAAGAGTATAAAAGTGTTAAGTGTTGGCAGTGCATAAAATTGATTCCCAGTATAAACTTTAGCCATATTAAAAGTTTTCATAATTTAAATCTCAATTGCAAGGGGAAGAGCCATTATTGGAGAAAACTTTGATTATATGTTGTTCTTAATATTAGTAAATGTAGTATTTCACTAAAATCTTGAGATAGGGGAAAGAAACTTTACAGTGGATCAAGTAAAAAAATGCTCTTTTCTTTAAGATTTTGAATGAAAACTTCTAAAATAACAATAAAAAAAAATCTATTTTGGAGAATGATTACATACTCATGATAGATCACAAAAAAGACAATAATTTCAAGAAATGAAAGTCTAAAAATAGAAGCAATTCAGCTTCTAAAAAAGAGTATAAAAGTGTTAAGTGTTGGTAGTGCAATAAAATTGATCACGTTATAAAACATTATCTTTAAAGGATTTCAAAATATAAGTCTCAATCTCAAGGAGATGTATCCATTATTGGATAAAACTTTGATAATATTGATGTTCTTAATGTTGGTAATTGTAAGAAATTTAGGGAATTGATTATTGATTTGGGTGTACTTATCATATGAATCCAATTAAAGAGTGATTCTCTAATCATCAAAGTTCTAATGGGGAAATTAGGGGAGTGCAATTAGTTGACACGAGCAAAAAACTTGACTTGAGCCTGGCCTAAAAATTTTGGATTCGAATAAACCTGTTTGAAAAATGGGTCATATTCAAGTTTCAAATCTTGACCAGATCACAAATATAGGTCTAGTTCAGATAAACCCAAAAACCTAAAATCAACCCGGCGACTCGAGCACAGCACACCCGTACTTGCCTGCATTAAGAACTCTCCATTCATTACACTCTTGGATACCCCATTCGAGCCGACTTGCCCTGCACTCACTCGGTGACATACTCGCTCGCTGATTAGCTAACCTTTCTTAGTGCGTTATTAAAGTTGTTAGGGATGTTAGGCCCTTTGAACTAGTCCGCAGAGCTAACCAGAGGGAAGGGGTGAATTGGTATCTAAATATACTGTTAAACAAGACCAACACAATATCTCACTAAACAAGTCACCACTAAAAAGAATAAAGTGTGAAAAATTAAAGTGCGGAAGCCAGTAAAAAAGAACACAAGGATTTAAAGTGGTCTCGGTCAAACTTGACCTACGTCCACTCCCTCGGAGGCGCCTCCAGGTAATTGACTTACCATCGTGACTCTCCTTTTAGCCCCACAGCTAGGGGAGTAAGACCCTTACAAGTACAACTCTTTTTTACCACCCCTCGAACAAGTAGAGAACCCCACTCCCTTTTGTGTTCCTCCTGAAGCAGAGCTAGAGAACCACGACACTATGCTGAAGCTTACTCTCTCCATACCCATTTCGAAGATAAAGAACTAGGGAAGAAGAAGTGGAATACAATGCCTTGGAGCAACCCGTGGAATAAAACCCCATAAGCCCCCTCAGGTACTCTCCCTCTAGATCCTCCTTCTCCCCCCTCCTCTCTCTTCCCTCTTTGTTTCTAGGTCAAGACAGTAACCAAGGGATGTTCCAAAAATGTTGAACTAACTCTTAAATAGAAAGCTTCAAAGGAGCTCATTATTATAAGTTGCCGACTTTTTCAGGACGAAATTAACATATGTCTCTGCGGATCGTACAATACAGTAAACCATTGCCGAAGCACTCGCTTGAACAAATATGATGACTGAATTGAGCTTGACAAAGATCTCGATCATCCACGCCGATTTAAAGTTTCATATCAGAGAAACAGAATCGCTAACCAGATCAATCGCAACATGCTTGAATTTGTTGGCGATATTATCGTCCAGGAGCAACTAAGGGTTTTCCATGATTGATGCGGATCCTGAATCATACCATGCGATATTCCAACACCTATGTGACTAATCATATATCGTAAATTCCTTTTGATCGATCATTCGCAATTGTGTAATATGCGTCCGGCCGATTCATGATCGTCCTGGCGATTTTCCAAAAATACAGAATACCTAAATTGTCTATTTAATGGCGCATTTCTTTATTCTAGGTATGACTATGTCTCTGGCCGAGATAAATCTCCGCCGTATAGATATCATCCGGGGATTGAGGTAAAACATAAGTTTAAATCTCTAAGAGAATTCGGTAGACTTAGAGTATTAGCTGATATCATGAGTATACTTGGCTAGAGTAACAATTAAAATAAATTTGTGTGTAGTGTTACTTAGCATCGCACTTCAATAGAAATTGACTCAAGAAGAAAAAGAAAATTACAGACTGACTACCCTAATCTACCATCTTGAGCTGTACCGATTTTCCATCGATCTTTGAATCCTTAATAATTAGTAGTAAAAGGAGTCCAAAGAAAAGCAAGAGTGTTTGACTAATCATAAAAATATTACTTGAAACGAATTATGCAACAATCTCCCCTTTTTGATGATGGCAAAACTTATGAATTATCAAAAATATAGTAGAATGGAGTTGAAATTGTAAAAAAACAAACAACCATCTAATAACATACCTCTCTCCCCTTTTGACATCTAAGAAAGGAGGAGGACACTAAGAAAACAAAGTCAAAATACCTTTTTTTAACGAAGGCATGAACATGATGAGTATCCATGTGATTGATTTGTAAAAATTTTGTGAGCTAATGAATCAACAAAAAAAAAATCCACGAATGTTATAAATATCCGATCAGATTACCCTTACTCAGATTTCTTTTAGGGTAGAATTATCTTTAAATCACCAAATACCTAATCAAAGAATTCATTGGATGAAAAATAAAGGCCATTCATCACATTGTTTCAGAAAATCTCTTATAGAATAATGAACCAAAGTAGAATTTGTCACAATCAAAATAATCAAATCAAGCTTTTGATATATGAAATCTTCTAAGTTTTAAAAGATTTGAAAGGAGAGGAGAGCTTTGTTTTGGTGGGCTCATTTTATGCCATCTTGTCAATTGAATGGCTACTTGTTGCATCTTTTGATTTTTGATAACTTTGTGTATTTTTTTAATTTGGCGTCATTGGCTCTTTTGTTGCTCATTGGCCAAATTTTTTTTTTTGCAAGCTCATTCTCTTTCAAAACTTTAAAAAATCCTAGTTGGATTATCTCTAAATATTAGAGAATAGGATCTCTCTCTCTAACATAGGGAAGAAACAATTCACAAAAAAGAATCAATAACCAATGACAAGAGTAAGAGGAATTTGATGTGCAAAAAGATTTGATCATTATAAATAAAGATAGATTTGTGCATAGGTTAGAAAAGATCTTAATTTTCATACACAATTGTTAATTTGAAATAGATTTTTTATTAGAAAAAAAAATGTGCACTAAAATAGGTTAGAGAAGAGACACATCAATGTATATTTTTACCATCTATAGATAAGAGAGTAAAACATTGACTACAAATTTTCAAAAGTAATGAAAAGGCATACGATATCATTTCGAGCGATGATTTGAAAAAATAGAAAGAAATAAACAAACAAAAATAAAGAAAGCAAAAAAAGAAAAGAAATAGAACAAAAAGGAAAAAAAATAAAACGAAATAAAAAGAACAAAACAAAAAAAGCAAGTAAAGATCAAGTTATGCTTTATGTCAATCACACCAATTGGTCCTTAAAGAGTTGAAAGTGTCGAGCAGTGGTTTAGTAAAGGTCAGCCATTTGTTTCAGTTGTCACATGTGTAAATCAATGTCTCCCTTATGTCACATGACTCTAATAAAGTGATGCCTAATGTCAATGTGCTTAGTCCTTGAATGTTGGAATATATTTGGTTCAATTATCTTAGAATCATATGGCACTTGTTGTCACAAAAGATTGATATGGTGCCTTACGAATCCTAAATCAATACATGTTGTTTCAACCAAGGACTTGGCCACACAATCTCCCAAAGTAATGTACTCAGCTGCATAGTGGAAAGTGCAACAGAGTTTTGCTTTCTACTAGACCATGAGACCAAAGATTTCCTATGAATTCGACAGTTCCTGAAGGCTTTTTCTATCCACCTTGCATCCTGAAAATCAGAGTCAGAAATCCAATTATCTCAAAAAGTGGTTGTGCCTTGGATACCAAATTCCTAACTTTGGGTCCCCAAAAGGTAATCTAAAATTTCTCTTAACTGCAGTCAGGTGGGACTCTTGTTCAGTTGAAACCTAGCAAAAGGAAACACTAAACATAATATCGGGTCGCTGCAGTCAGGTAAAGTAAGAATCAATCATGCCTCTGTTACTTCTTCTGATCACAGACTTACCACTTGGGTCTTATCAAAGAACACTAGAAGTCATGGGAGTATTAATTGCTTAGTTTATCTCCATCCATATTTCAAAATCCCTTTGTATTTTATTGATTAAAAAGGTTCCATCTCCAATTATTTTTTTGCTAAATACAAAAATAGGACAATTCTCCCATCAAACTCATCTCAACCTTACTCTTTTTTATGAACTATCACAAAGTTTTTATATAGAAGATCCAAAAAGTATATCATCCACATAAATCTGAACAATGAGCAAATCATCTCCAACTTTCCTAAGAAAAGTGGTGTCTCTACCTCCCCTTAAAACTCCCTTTCTAGTAGAATGTGTTAATCCTCTCATACCAAGCTCTTGGTGCTGCTTAACCATACAAAGCCTTTTTTAATTTAAAAACATGATTTGAAATTGGAAACTCTCAAAACCTGGGGTTGTTCTACAAACACATCCTTTTATTCACCATTTAAAAAGGCACTATACATCATTTGAAAAAAGTTAATCCTTATATAGACAAAAGGCTAATAGCACTCTAATGGCTTCAATCTAACTATAGGGGAAAAGACTTCTCAAAGTCTATCCCTTCTATTTGTTATACCCCTTAGCCACTAATCTTCTTTTTTCCTAACACAACTCCAAATCATCACCTTGTTCTTAAAGACCCACTTGTTCCAACTATACTTTGTCCCTCTTCTACAAGCTCCATACATCATTTCCTAACAAAATTGATTAATCTCTGCATGGCTAAAATCAAAAATATCAGTAGTGGTGGTTATTGTTGGTGGGTTCAGTCAATGAGATAAGCAAGTCGTTCACCTCTCTTCCTAAGTCCATTTCTAGTCTAACTCCATCAGAAGGATCTCCTAAGATAAATCTTAGGGTGATTGTAGAGTATCTCCAATCTCTAGGCAAGGTGTGGAAGGTCAACCCTTTCCTCGAATCTAATTTTCTACTCCTTGGGGGAATCTCCTACTCCTTCATGTTTTGGTGACCTACCCTTCTCTAATTTTCTATCAGTGGTAATCTCTCCAACATCATCATCATCCTCAACTTCAGGCTTTTAGGATCATACTCATCAAATACTACATGGTAGTTTCTTCACCATCAAAGTTCTCTTGTTAAATACCCTAAGACTTCCAACACTAAATATCCCAAAACACTCTTCATCATATTTGGATACAAATTTTCCCAAGTGAGACTTCCCATTGTTGTTGAATGAAAACCCTTACAACCAAAGACATGAAGGTGGGAAAGATTGGGTGTTCTACCCTTAAGGATCTCATAGGATGTATTATCTAATTTGGCTCTAACATTCACCCTATTCAACACATAACAAGCTGTGATAACCGCTTCAGCCCAAAAGTATTTTGAAAGTGAATACTCAGCAAGCATGGCTTTAGTGGCTTCCACCAAGGTCTGGTTCTTCCTTTCATCTACACCGTTCTGCTGAGGGGTCCTAGGAGCTGAGAAGTTGTGGCTAATCTCCTTGTTCTCATAAAAATCTCCAAATCTTTCATTCTCAAACTCTCCCCCATGGTCACTATGGATGGTCAAGATCTCACAACCTAGCTTTTTTCTGAATCCAAGTAAAAAATATTCTAAACTCCTCAAAGACTCATTTTATGTGAAAAAAATCTAGTCCAAGTGAACCTCGAGTAGTCATCAAACAATCACCAAACCAAGACTTTCCCTCCCAAGCTGGTAGTGTAATGGTCCAAATAAATCCATGTAGAAGGACTTTCTAAAGTCTAAGTGGCTAATGCCTTAATGGGGTGAAAGGTGGAGTGGACTTGCTTTCCTAGTTGCAGGCATCACAAAGGTGGTCTTTTGAAATTTGAGTTTGGGACACCTCTAACTAGTCTTTTGGGTCACTTTCTTAGGGTTTTTCATACTTGCATGACATAATCTCTTGTGCATAACCATGAATCATCAACAACAATTTTTAAGCAAAATGATGCAGCGCATTCAATGTTATTTAAATCAAGCATGTACTTGTTGATCCTTTCCCTGTAAAATATTTGTTATACTTGAACTTTAATGTCAGAATTTGCAAAGAATTGCACGATGAAGCCCTTGTCACAAAGTTGACTGATGTGAGCAGGTTTGTTTAATCCACTACAAGCAAAACATTTCATCATAAGGTTCTTGGAATTACCAATTATACAGCCTACCACTTCCTGTGGTGTTGTCTCCAAGAGTAACTTGCCTCCAGTCCTGGACTCCAGCAAAACAAATTGATTGGCATCACCAGTCATATGTCGAGAGCATCCGCTTAGTTCCACATACTCTCACGAGGCCTTTGTGAGAGCCACCTGCAAAATTATGCAATACCTGTCAACACTTATCCTACATTCATATGTGAAATGCATGTCTGTTCTATGAAAGTAATGAGCTGTGGTATGCTGTAAATCATGCACTTTGGTCTCCACACCAATGTGTACATGGTGAACATGCAAGTGTGTGAGATGTGTCCTAGCATGCCAATAAAAGCCTAACCTGGAAAAGGATTTCTTAAATGGCTTGAGTTATAATGCCTCTTCCTAGAATTTTGGCTTTTGATCAAGTGTTGGTGTCATCCTATTTCTTTTAAATGTATCCAATTCATTTTGAATCCTCAAGTTAGTACTTTTTAAGGCATCATTATTAATCCTCAATTTTTTCTCCATCTCTTTAGACTTTTAAATATTCAAGTGAGATGTGTGTGACTTTTAGTGCTCATGCTCTTCAATTAATTCACAATGCATTTTGTTTAACCTCTCAAATTCATCAAGTAGAGTCTGTGATTTGAACAATCGTAGAATGATCTTTGAGAATAACTTCATACTCTTTTGAAATTAAAAAATTTAATTTCAAGCTAGCATGTGTTTTTTCTTAAGTTTCCTATATGATGCAGGAATTTTTTCAGAAACTTCAAAGAGTTGATCGTAGGAAAGTTCACATACCTCTTCCTGAAAAAGATGATCATCTGCCATTAAGCACAAGTTTGTTGTTACATCTTCTAGTTCAGTCTCCGATGAATCAAATACAGAATCCACCCAAAATGCCTTTTGAACTCTCCTTTTGTCCTTTCTAAATTTTGATTTCTCCTCACTCTTTTCCTTGCTTTTTTACATCTTAAGTGTAGGGAAATCAGCTTTAACGTGTCCGAACTTCCTGCATTCATAACAAGCTAAGTCAGAAGATCCTTTAGAATATTTGTTATCCTTACCTTTTCTCCAATTTTGATGATGCTTGCGTTTCTTCCTTAGAAAGTTTTTGAATTGCTTTGTGATTAGTAATCATCGCTTTCCAATTTCTATTTGATCATTCACCACTATTCCCGTACCTCTTTCTTTTCTCACCTGCATCAGATCGATTCACGCCTTGCTCGTAAGCAATGAGTGACCAAGTAAGTTATTAATTGAGTAAGTGTTGAAGTCCTTAGATTCAGTGATTGCGGTGATTTTATCATCAAACAAGGGGCATCTAAAATTTTGTTTATCTAAATTTGAAAGTTCCACCTTAATGCATGCAATGAAGTAATAATTGTGAGTGAACCTTGTATACATATCAGAATTGATTCAGAAGGTTTCATACAAAAAAGTTCGTAGTCATGCAAGAGAATTTCAAACGAGATTGTTTCACTTCATTGTTCCTTCTAGATAATGCATAACTATCCCATCTCTCTTTTCCAGTAAAGCAAGTAGAAACAACCATGTAATCCTCGATTTTAAAGCACAAAAAACAAATCAAACACTTCGTTAAGTTTTGAGCTAAACCCTTTATAATGAAAGTCCATTCAGTAAAAGCAACTTCAGTTTTAATTCCATTAATTTCACGGAAGTGGAGAATATCCTTCTTTAATAAGCATCCACATGCGATAGTCAGTTAATTGCAGAAAAGTAGACATGAGGTTTTCCAAAAATAAAAAAGAAGGTTATCAAACAAAGGAGTCGTGTATGTAAAATTACTTCAGTTGTATTAACATTCTCTCATAAGTCCATCGAAATTCAAAAAGTTTTCAAACTCATTTTTATGAATAAAGCTCTGCTAGCACTTTAAAGTTTGTTAGGGATGTTAGGCCCTATGAACTAGTTCCGAGGCTAACCAAGAGGGAGGGGGGTGAATTGGTATTTTAAAAATCTTTAAGCAAAGACCAACAAATATAAAAAACCAAAGTAACCACAGAAAAGTAAGTGCGGAAAATTAAAGTGCGAAAGTAGTAAAAAGAATACAATGATTTATAGTGGTTCGGTCAACTTGACCGACGTCCACTTCCCCAGGAGGCGCCTCCGAGTATTGCACTACCAACATTGATACTCTTCTTTAGCCCTCACAGCAGGCGGAGAGGCCTTTACAAAAACACCTCCTATTTGCCACCCCCGGCAAGGCAGAGAAACCCCCATCCTTTTTCTTTCCTCCTGAAGCTGGAAAGAGAACCATAATCAATAGCTGAAGCTTACACTCTCCCAACCCTTCCAAGGGACAAGAGGACTCTAGGGAAGAAGGAAGTGGACAATGCTTGGAGCAACCCTTGTGAAACCCCCTCACAAGATCCTCTCCTCTTCTCCCTCTCTCTCTCTCTTTATGGTTTTCTTAGATCAACAACCAAGCGCTCAATGAGTTTCTATGTGTCGCTCTATTATTACTACTATTCTGTTTGATACGAGAGCTGTTAAATAGAAGGCTTCAAAAGGAGCCTCATATAATTGCAAGTTGCCACTTTTATCGTCTAGGACGATAATAATATCGTCCTGTCAATACGATCAGTTTAAAACACAGACTATTTCCAAACCAACTCTTTCCACATACCTATCATCCCCCCCCACAATTTGCTTATATCATCAATGCCTATCTCACATATCTAGTCGAACACACTATATTCCCTTACGATTATTATTATAAACATCTCAAATTCTTCTACTCTCATTGAATTGTCATCCTTCATCCATAAAGAACATATTCTCCAATCTTTCCCCCCCCCCCTCCCCCCCCCCCCCACTCCCCATCAACTCCCTCCCCAACTCATAAAATAAATCACTCCTATATTGATCTGTGATCACCTTAATTGTTTGACAATATCGTTCCCTTTTGATCCTTCTCAAATCACCAATACGATGGGTGATCTACAAACACCACCCTTCAAACCTACAATAATCATTCACTAAAACTCCAACAATTTTACAACACATCATTCATCACTCCTAACTAAATCCAACCCCCCCCCCACATCCCAACCCCCATCCCACAATCTACCCAAACCAACAAATCTCCACACCAATATAACCAACACACTTACCTTTAACCCCCACTTCCATTACCAACACCTCCCAATCCACACTCTAAACCCATACTTTAAGCTAGATCATCCCCCCCCCCCCCCCCCCCCCCCCCCCCCCTCCCCCCCCACCCGCATGTAAATGTCGAATCACTGGTTCTCTTCACCTCTTGTGAGAGTAAAAATAGTAGATTCTAAAATCTCTCAAGTGTGATGTGAGTATGGTTACTTAGCCCCCACCCAAAACCTTAAATCCAATCTTTTCTAAAATTCCCCCCCCCCCCCCCTCTCTGAGTACGACATGTCATAATGTATTTCATGTATGACTCAAGAAGGGAAAAATAAAAATGTACAGACTAAGTCCAACTCTACTCTATTTCACTAACCCAATATGAGAGCTGCGCACGTCCAGTTTTCCATTGCATCTGGGATCCTAAAAGTTAGTAGCTATAAAGGTGTCCAAAGAGATACAAGAGTATTTTCCAATTATTAAAACATTATCTATGAAACCGAGTTTGCAATAGGCTTGCCTCCTTGCCTTGCCCGCATGCTCGCTTTTTGTGCTCGCGGTCACCTGAGGTTGTCTGCAGTCACCTTGCCTGCATCAGCGTCCATATTGCAGTCATATGACTTTTCTTATTACCTTCTGGATTCAAATGAGGTATGTTCAGGTCTAATTCTGTGACATGTTCGCTAATCTCTTGGTTCAAGTCGAGACATTAAATGCATATTAGTTTTGACCGTTGGGTCCAACTCAACCTAAATCCATTTTGCACGCCTATGGGAGGTCTTACTTGTGAAATCATAAAGTTTTGATGTTGTTGGTTGTTGTATTATGCATCATGATACTAAGTTGCGGTGATCTGAAATGTTCTATATTTTATGTTCTGATATATGAATGATTATTCTAAAAATAGGATTGGATTTTCTTTTGTTATGTTCAAAGATGAAATTTGTTTTTCTAGATCATAGTTGTGTTGAGAAGCGGATATACATACATAGAGGAAGTAGTGAATTTGAAGAATATGAATCCACCCCCCTCAAGCCCCTTTAAAAAACTGATAATGGATTAGAATTTTGACAATAGAAATTTTTAACAAATCTATATTTTATTTATAACATTGTTGATTAAGAATGTTAGCCATACTCAACAAATTACTTGTGATAGATTATGAATAGATCCTATTGTATAGCATATATATTTGCTTTACACACTTTAGGTTTATCTAAAGTCTTTTGAGATGAAGTTCTTTCTACTGCATGTTATTTAATAAAAGCAAACACTTCTAAGCTATTTATATTTTAATAACTCTTAAGAAGCGTTATAGACTAAAAATAACCTTAATTTGACACTATTATAGTTTTTATTGTCGTTTCTTCTCTCATAAAACCAAGAAAAGTTAGAACCTATGATTATTATGTGTTTGAGGTTATCCTTACATGTGTCAAAGGTTATATGATTATGAGATTGAGTTCTCTAATTAAGATTGTATTCTTACAAATGATGTATTGTTCATTGAAAATTAGTTGTGTTATATTTTGAGAACAATAACAAAAAATAAAAATAAATAGTTGTGTTCTCGTAATATAGAATATGATTATAGGATTATTATGAGTTTGATTGGAAGCCCACCTGTGTCACTTAGTTTTAAAAAATCACAAAATAATATTGTCTAACTGAATCATAAAAACATCTAAAAATAGCAATGATTATTTTCTTCATGTTAGTGGTGAAATGTAAAAAAACAGATAATGGTACACACAGTACATGCGAAATTGAGTTATTTGTGACGCTGTGTGAGTGGTAATGACTATGTATAGCGATCGTACATCTAGATGCCACGTGTCTGATATGTATACGACACTGGCATATGTTGTGTCTATGGATAATCAGTCGATCAATAGATAGGCGAGAGTTTCTGTGTAAGAATTTACTGCAATACTGGAGAAAAAATGTATTTTAAAATTGTAAAAAAATATATATATGAAATATGAATTTTCTTTTTGAACTAGAGCACTTTGGTTCTCGAGGCTATTGTAGCGCAGAGTCTGTGGTCGGCTTATCGCCTTGCCCCCCCCGCCCCCCCACCTCAACCCTCTCGGGATAGAGTTCACTGTACAGGATGGGCGTTCAAAAAATAGATCATTTATAGGACTGTTCGAGACCGACTGCTATAAGTAATTTTTTATTTAGATGAGTGGGTGGTGGATTAGGCCTAGTGTTGTGGTGCTAAACCAGTAAAGTATTTATATTTATATTAAATCCTAAGATCTTAAGCATTAAACCCCCACCGCCTTAACTTGCTTGGGAAGGAAGAACGGGGGAGAGAGAGAGAAAGGAATGAAGAGAGACGGAGGATCGAGAAAGAATTTAGTTTAGATATTTCTTTTAATCAATATATGTAACTTAAATCTCATTTTGGTTTTCACTTTTTTTGAGTTTGATGAACTTTTTCTCTCCTAAATGATAAAATTTTTTCTTGCTTTTAACATACTTTTTACTGTACAAACTTTTTGTGTTGATATACATAAAAATTTTTTGGATTTTTGATTATAATATTATTGATTTTTTTTATCGGGTAAAATGAAACTTATGATTTTTTGAAATTATAAACTAATATATATTTCTTTCTTATATGTTATAGAATCTGCAGTTCATGTTGCATTCATACATTAATACACATTTCATCAAAGCAAAAGGTTGCTAATTGACACTATAATATTTCATATGTTGACTCGTAAAAACATATATCCTCATAGAGTATGAGTGGACTATCATTTAATTAAATATTTTGATGATGATTTAATTATTTTCATGGAGTAGTTTATAATTACATGAATTATAGACCTTAGTTGATTAATAAGTGATTAAATAGTTATTTCTCCTAATTGATCTTAGGAAGTGATATTAAGGAAGTTGGATTCAGACAATACAAGGTAAATTAAATATGATTCTCTTATTAAAAATAGCGTACACTTGGATTCTTGATGATAAGATAGAATCAAATGGTTCTTTTTTTCTTTTCACATGTTTAAATGGGTCCTATAAAATCAAAGAATTAAATTATATGAATGAAGCAACTATTACAATGAATTTGGTTGTTGGGGATTCACTTAGAAAGATTGTATTGACTATAACTGAATTTTTTTTCAACTATTGTTTAATGATACATTCAATTCAAATATTGATGGGGTTGGTGGCTTTCTTGATTGGGATTTAGATAAGCTAGTTGGTAGGAAACTTTCTTGCATGATGATGTAGAAGATAAACATCTTGATGGCTCAACAAGAAAGTTTTGTTTTATGGGAGAGAAAAAATCATATTTAGTCTTTTTGAAAATCGCTATATGAATAAATTAACTCCAAGAAAATTGTACAAATGATTGATACATTGATGAAGAATATAAGTTTCAAAAGTAGTTAAGATAGATTTTTTTTAATACTTTTTTAGATGAAAATTTGATTTATTTATTGATTTATGTTGATAATTGATTATTGGCTTGTAATAATAGTTTGGAAATTTAGAAGCTTAAACATATTCTTATATCTAAATTTGTATGAAGGTACTGGGTGAAGTTAAGAAAATTCTTGAATGAAGAATCAATCTAGTATAGGGTTTACTTAGTAAGTTGGGTTTTCAAATGTCATTATCATTTTTACAGTCATCAGATGAATTGAATTTGGTAAAAAAAGTTGTTTTCATAAAAAGACAAAGTCATGTCGATGTTCGTTTCCCATTGCATTCATGATTTGATAAAAATTCAAGTGCTGTACAAACTTACTAAATCATATCTGTGGACAATTCTGTGAGGACATGGCTTCCAAACTTTTTTTTACTTCAAAGTTTTACTCTGCATTCTTATTTACTTCAAATCAACACCAATATTTTTTAAACCTCTATATTTGAAATACTGGCACTCTCTTTTACAACAAACCAAATAGCCCCTAAAACCAAACAACACTGGTCATGACCATAATCATCAACTTTTTTTATTGTCAATGTCATGCAATTCTACGATTAGCTTCCTCTGCTCTAGATAGATAGCAAAAACCGAATTTGGGGTGTTGTTATTCTCTTAATGAAAAAAAACTAAAAAAAAAAAAGAAATGCAACGCAAGATGAAGAATCACATAAAAGACGAAATCCTTACAAAAACTCCACAATCGGCCAACTCGATACAAATCTACTATAATTATATGTGGCTACATCAAATTTCTAACTCGGTTTGTACAAATAAATACATTAATAATTGCAATACTTTTCCCTAATTCACACCTCTAATTATCATTCATTTTCTAATAAAGTGTGACAATTTTATTTTTTTTTTGTTTAAAAAATTCTTTTGCACCAAGACTTTGACGGCTTACAGTTAGACTTGGTTTGATTAGTAAGTAATAACATACTGGCAGTATGTTTAGAAAAAATTTTATTGTCTGCATCTTTTTGGGATATTTGGTTTTAATCTTGCATTCTTTTTTACCTTCAGAATCAACACCAATATTTTTAAAAACCTCTATATTTTAAATACAGGGCACTCTTATATACCAAAACAACGAAATAGCCTAAATTCGAAAAACACTTTCATGACATAATCTTAATTTCAACTTTTGTTATTGTCACTGTCATGCACTTATAGCAGTAGGTTATTCATCTATGGATAGTAAGCAAAACCGAATTTATGGTGGTTGTTATTCTCTTAATGGAAAAAAATGAAAAAAATGCAACAATAAGAAAAATCAGATAAAAGAAGAAAATCCTTACCACAAACTTTTTATCAGCAACTCGAACTAATCAACTAATATTTGTGCGAGTCAAATAATCTTAACTCAGTTTGGACTATTAAATACACTATATTGTAATATTATTACCTAATTCACACCTCAAATTATCATTCATTTTTTAATAAAGAGTGACAATATTTTGGTTTAAAAATTTGCGGACAAGACTTGATGCGCTCTTACACTTCGACTTGGTTTTGATTAGTAAGTATTAACAAATGGTGTACTGTTAGATAAACTTTATCCATCAGCCACCATTGAGGCCCTCACCTGCCGGCCACGCTGACCTTGTTGTTTCTGCAGAAGGCCTTTAAAAATATTCCAAAAATGCCCCTCTCATACAACATAATTTGTATACACATATGTACACACAAAGAGGTAAATGTAACCAAACACGAGCATGGGCCATGGTGAGTGTAATATAGGAACATACGTGATGTCTAGGCATGCTACGCTGGTCAATAAATTTAAATCTGATCATCCTAAAAAAGTAAATAGAAGTTGACAAGGTCTAATGTATAATTATAAGATGCCCCCAAACACCTGCATGGGCCCCGAAGAGCATATTGTAGGAACATACACGACATCTAGGGATGCGGTGCGGGTCATTAAATTTAAACTTGATCCTCCTAAGTATGAAAATAGAAGTTGAAAAGGTCCAATGAATAATTACAAGATGCCCCCAAACGCACGCATGGGCCACGACGAGCGTATTGTAGGAACATACGTGATGTCTAGGGATGTTGCGTGGATCACTAAATTTATTCTTGATCCTCCTAAGAAAGCTAATAGGAGTTGATATGGTCTCATGCATAATTATAAAATGCCCCCAAACACCCACATAGGCCCCATCGAGCGTGTTATTGGTATACATATTTTAACTGAAAATAATATACATATAAATTTACATAAAAATAAAGTACAATTAATAACACTAATTAATACTAATAAATATTAGGTAATAATGATAAACACCTAAATGAATACTGAATGCAATGCTACATTAATAATGTATTAGAAAAAGTATATGATATTTAACAAAGATATTTTTGCTCGGCAACAACTAAAATAGCCTTACAATGCAATACAATATTTTTTTTTCAGCTTGCTTTAATAATAAACCTCTATGGATAAAAGCCACAACCTCAAAGTAGCCATCATACAGACCTAAACAAATATAATATATATATATATATATATAATATATATATATATATATATATATATATATATATATATATATATATATAACGTTAACATTCTATTAATAGCATTCATTATAATAGTAGTAAAATAAATAGATGAAATTAAATAAACAACCTAATAAAAAAGTAGGTTATCATAAAGCAGTTATATATGTATGTTTGGGAATAAAGGTGCCAAATCATGCAAACAGTGAAAAAAAAAATTTGATTTATATGAGGGATTTCATGAGAGGGATGCATTTGACCTAGGGCTCTTGCATTCAGTTTGAAAAAGAAGGCTCGGCTTCCACTTGAGTACTTGACATACAGAGAGATTTTCGGATGTGGAGGCTGGTAGTATGTGGGATTTCAGTTTGGAGGTTTCAGTGTGATACGAAGGGAAATAGGGGGTTGACACATTTAAGGAAGAGGAGTGAGGACGCATGACTGGAGGATTAGAAGCCTTCACCAGCTATGGTAGAAAGGAGCTTGTAGATCAAGTTAAAAAAACGGGGCACCCACTGAAGCGTTGTTTTCATTTTAACAACGAGTGAGTTGACAGGCTAGGGTTTTAGGATACGACGCTAGAGGATTTTAGAATTTTACGGGATTTTAGCAAAAATCATTCAAATATAAAGGTAAACTTAATGTGATTTGTTGTTTCATTTGACTTATAATAATTTTTCTTTAATAATAGTGGTATAAGCTTTGTCATCATTATACATGATAATTAATCTAAGGAAAAGCTTTTGATTTATCCATTACAACAACACGATGGCTAGAGTTTTCTAGTGGGTATTTGTGATAAACAAATAGTTTGCTGCATATGTAATGGATATCATCTTTTAGGAAATATTAGGTTGCACTAGACTTTTAAGCAAAAGATAATATTTGCTTGCTATTTTGTGAGGACCTTCCATTGAACTCAAAGATGGAAGTCCCTACTTTATAAAATCCATGATCAAACACCCACGGGTTACATTGACCTAAACAACTCCAATCTTGATCTCCTTTTGCTCACTCATTTGAGCATTCAACTGACTCGCATCATGCCACACTCATCTATTAATGCTTCGCTCTCAAAAGAACTCCCCTTGCATCATGAGTAAATTCACCCATTTAGTCGTGCAAAAGCATTTAGCCGAGCATTGTCTCACACTCACAACCATTTCCATCACCATTATTCTTCTCTGGTTGGGGGATAAATTGATAGTGAGTATTGAAAATTACAATGGATCCTTACCATCACTGAGGTATTTACACCTCTCCTTCATATTTTGGAGATAATTGATTCCT
Source organism: Dendrobium nobile (assembly GCA_022539455.1). Classification (NCBI taxonomy): domain Eukaryota; kingdom Viridiplantae; phylum Streptophyta; class Magnoliopsida; order Asparagales; family Orchidaceae; genus Dendrobium; species Dendrobium nobile. The sequence goes on from JAGYWB010000027.1 coordinate 1,577,379, forward strand.
AATTTGCAAAGCTAATTCATACTCTTCAGCTCCTCAATTCTATACACACTCACATTTAAAAGTTCTTGAAGAGATTTTATCTTCCCAATCTCAAATAATGATATATACAGGCTTGGTCAATCCCAAGTGACGTCATAATATCATTAGAGATCTTAAGAGTATCTATGTATCTTCTTAAATCATTTAAGTTCGAAGATCATAAATGTTAACCTCCTTAATATCATTCCCAAGCCATCAATACACATGGGATAGTCTGGTTCTCGACTTGGAATGTTTTAATAAGGTACTGTAGTATCCATTAGGACATTATCAAAGAGGGAAGAGAATGCAAATGTTTGAACTTTCAATCCTCCCTAATATGTCAAGCTTATTCGTGAAAAATCATATATCTTTAGTATGAAAGACCCTCTATTTTTATTAAGACTTGTCAAAAGATTTTTTGATCAGAAATAAATAAATCTCTATATCCTCCATGGCCTTTCCTTGAAAACCAGTAAGCTAGATGAGATCCAAAGCAATCCATATATGGATTGTGTCATCTTTATCAAATTTATGCTCTTGGGTGATTGTTAGTCAACCCTCCATAAGATTGGTACGTGTCTCTAACTGCAATTTTGTCCAAATGGCACCACAGATAAAGTTATGACCGCCTCAAATAATGATTTTGCGCCAAATGGACCACAAAAATTTTGTTATGGCAGAGCCAATACCTCCTTAGTGACATAAATCCTTGGAGTGAATCAATAGGATATGATGATAAGGACCAGCTCTGTTAGCTATGGATTCAAATTTATCCCTAGCAAGTATTACCCAGGTCAACAAGGTACCCTTGAGAAAGCAACCCATGGCTCCAAAGGATCTTCGTCAGGTTGGTCGACTACCTCCTCTGACTAAGTAGACCAAGGACCACGATGTCCGGTGAGGAACCATCGGATCTTGATTGGGTCTATCATTCATTCCCCCACCATCTGCTTTAAGTATAAGTTGGTGAAATTTCTACCTTTAAATATTAAATCTTCATACCTTCAAACATCTTAAACACATGCTGCTACAATATGCTAGATACATGTATCATCTACGCATCTTATTGATGACTATCCTAAATCAAAAGTTCTCTCTCATTATTGGGAGGGGTAATTACTATAGGGGCTTGCGCCTATAGGAAACCATATCTCAGATCATAAAGTCCTCGCAAAAATAACGGCAAAATCTCGAGGTAGTGTCTTATATACAATTTCAACTACCTTCCAAAAATTTAGCTTGGAACTTATTCCATAAAAACTCCCCCGAAAGGAAAGCGTAGTGGGTGGAGGCCGGGCCCGAATTTTGGGCCCACTACACATAAAGAAACTATAATTTGACAAAAAATATCTAATTTTACATAGCGAAAGTAGGCACAACCAAAAATATATAGCCTATCTATAATGCCCAAATATCTTTCCTTACCATTGTCAACAACTTTTGCAATTATAATTAATATTATAATTAAAAAAAAAAAAAATACTTTTAATTGACCTAACATCCACCATTATTTGTGACTTCCATCACTTAGGTGAACAACCATAATCCCCTAATTACCTTTAAAAGCTATTAATTGACATCATTTACCCTAAAATCCTAATATTAAAGTGAATCATCAATCACCATTTCTCTAATATTTCTTGTGCTCTCACAATATGTTAAATTGTAAATCCATACATTATAATCTATAATCCATAGATTTTTTTTTCTATCTAAAAAAAGCTCTTGTATATTTTTATTTGTACTAATTTTTATGCAATGGTCAGGTATATAAAATTCCAAAGAAAAAAAAATCACTCACTAATTTCACATCTGGTAAACTGATTTTGAACCAATCCTCTATCCATTATATATATATATATATAAATATATATATATATATACTATTATATATATATATATATTTATATATTATATATATTTATATATATATATATATATATGTATATGTATAACTATTTCTCTTTGCTTAGGCAATATACTTACAAATAGGAAGTTCCCACATATCAAGGGATCAATAGATAGCAACAACAAACCAACCATGAGGTCTGGGGCTCCAAAACAAGTATAGAAAAGGACAGATGAACCAACCATAATAGTCAACTAAGCCATCAGTCTTACTGCCATGGAAACCAAGCTTGGTTTATTCCCTTAGAAGATAAATGCCTCTTAAGTCTAGAGACAAAACCACAAACAGGAGTCATGCAGCAAGCCAAGTCAAAATAACTAGAAAAACATTCATCAAAATATTTTTAATTGATTTCAACAGGTACGGTGTTTAGTAGCACCTTTTTATTCCAAATCAATTGGGAAATAGCAATTAAATACTTTAATGGCAACGTTTTCTATTTTGTTGCGATAATGCAATGAATAATATGTTTTAAAATATAAAAAATTGATGTTAGATGAATTTGTTGTAATTACTATTTCTCCATATAAATAATCGTCTTGTGCTCTCATTAATATTTAGAAATTCTAGCTCAATTCCACACATAATCATTCCGATATTCTTTAATCCTGGAGTTTTTTCCTCTTACTTTAAAAATGCTATTATATTTATGGTAATTTTGTTGTGTCAATTTTTATGAATGGTCAGGTATAAAAATTCAAAGAAAAAAAAACACTCAACAGTCTCACATTTTAGAAGTAAATTAGACAGAATTCTATGCAAATTAGAATAAAGTAAAACCTAAATACTTCATCTAAACTTTATCTAATTAAATGAAATAATCCCACACTTGCCTTACTATATTTAAAATAAAGGATTCACCCAAACTACTAAAAGGATCAATAGATAGCAACAACAAACCAACCATGAGGTATACCGGGGCTCCAAAATAAGTATAGAATAGGACAGATGAACCAACCAGGACTGTCAACTAAGCCATCAGACTTACTGCCATGGAAACCAAGGTTGGTTTATTCCCTTAGAAGAAAAAGGTATCTTCAGTCAAGAGACAAAACCACAAACAGGAGGCATACATCAAGCCAAGTCAAAATAACTAGAAAAACATTCATAAAAATATTTTTAATTGTTTCAACAGGTACGGTGTTTTAGTAGCACCTCTTTATTACAACCAATTAGGTAAATATCAATTAAATACTCTAATTGACAATATTTCATATCTTGCTGAAAAGAAATGAATTATAATTTTAAAAAGAAAATTTTGCTGTGAATCGTCAATCACTATTTCTCCAATATTTCTTTTGCTCTCATAATATGTTAAATTGTAAATCCATACATTAATATCTAAAATCCAGGAGATTTTTTTCCTTCTACTTTAAAAAGCTCTTGTATATTTTGATTGTACAAATTTTAATGAAATGGTCAGGTATATATAATTCAAAGAAAAAAAATTCACTCAACAGTCTCATATCTGGTAAACTGATTTTGCAACCAAATCCTTCTAAACACAACACACACACACACACACACACTATATATATATATATATATATATTATATATATATATATATATATATATATATAATATATATATATATTATATATTATATATATATATATATATTATATATATATATATATAGATATGTATTTGTTTGCTGTGTGGTGTGTGTGTGTGTGTGTGTGTGTGTGTGTTGTGGTTGAAAAATTGTTTTTTTATATATATAATATATATATATAAATATATATATATATATATATTATATATATATATATTTATATATATAATTAATTAATCGGGTTAAGAGGAGAAATTTTTAAATTACCAATTCACCCCCCTCTTGGTTAGCCTTTAGGATATAAGCTTAGGTCTAACAACCTAACTCATTTTGAACAAGTTTCAACCCTCATTTCCCTCATTTTCTTATCTTGAGTGAAAAGAAGAGGTCTCTCGCTTCTTGGAGAATGCCACTTCAAACGTGGAAGACCGAAAATCTCAATTTTCCATTTCAATTGATTCAGGTATGCTTCCAAAAATTCTTCTCGATGATTTGGCATGTCTTTCAGAGACGATCAAAATATTTTTTCGTCTCCATTAAATCCTATCAAGTTAGTGATTTTATATAGCCACAGAAATTTAGGCTTCATTTGGGATGGCTTTCTTACTGCTTCTTAAAGTAGTTTCTTAGTGAAAAATTTTTTAAAATTGAACTCTTAGTCCCTTACCACAATTGGCCAACTCAAACTAATCAACTAAGGCTTTGTTCGGACAGCTTTTTTATTGTTTTCTAAAATAACTTTTTATTACAATTTTTTTTTGTTTATAGAATTTTTCATATTGTTCACATTTCCTTTTTTAAATTTTACCATATTATTGAATGACCACACCCCAAATTAAATTTTGCTTGTAATCCATAGGAGAAGACATAATCACTATAAGTTCATGACAGTCAGAAATAAAAAGAGTTGATGATTATGATCATTAAATTGTTTTTGTTTTAGGCGCTATTTGGTTTGATGTAAAAGAGGTGCAAAGTATTTCAAATGTAGCAGTTTTGAAAATATTGATGTTTGAATTGAAATTAAAAAAAAATGCATAATAAAATTTTGAAGTAAAAAGAATTCATTTTTTAGTTTAATTCAGTGTACTTGAAATTCCTTCGATTTGAGCATTTTTCAAATACATTAAAAACTCACTGTCATTGTCATCATTATTTGCCTCCTCTACCCTTCAGAGTTTTCACAGTTCCCCTCTGCTGAGAAGGAAACTTTTTCTTTCATTCCTAGAACACAAGCCTTGCTTGACCCATACAAAATATGGGATAATACTTCATATTGATATTTCCCATAACTCAACCTATGATGGACTTTTATTTTGTTGTAATGAAATTTTTTTTTTATAATGGTTAATTTCTTCATCATCAACAACAATTACAACAACATCAAATCTTTTTCCCTCTATGTGGGATCAGCTACATGAATCCTTATTATTACTCTTATCTTATGAAGTGTCAAATTCTCAAATAATGGTTCATTTGATCCCTTGCAAAAAATAAATCACCTACATGGCTAATGTCGCTGATTCGTTTTTTCAAGATTATTCATCTCCATAGTGTTTCAAAGTCTATAAACTTTGATCAATATATTAAATTTGTGAGTCACTTTTGGCCAATATATATTATTAAGAAAATTTGACACAACTTAAACATTTAGCTTCATACAAGAAGATGCAAGCAAAGAAAATCGATCCATTCCTAATACAACAAAAGTTGGGTGATAATTCATATGCCATCGATGTACTTGATCCCTCTTGAAGATTTTGAAAACTTTTTTAGGTTGAGGGCATTTTTTGAGTACCATCCTTCACATGTATTTGACGTTGTAATTTTGAATTCAGATTGGAACTCTTCAAACGATGGAGGAAATCAATGTAGCTACAAGATTTAGTTAAATCCAGTTAGGTTAAGCATGGTATATGTTGTAACAACTTGAATTTCTTAAACTTTTAAAAATTCAAAACCCTAATTCATGTTTGAACTAGAGTGCAGCTAGAGGTGTAAGGAATTGGCACAACACAGAAATCTAACTCGAGCCCTACTCAAATTTTTTGAGCTAGGGTTAAACCATTTGAAAAATGGGCCTGGTTTGAGTTCCCAATCTTGACCCATTTCAAATTCTGGGTCGGGTTTGGGCCAACCTGAAAACCTTATTTTAACTCGGATTGACCCTTGACACGATGGAGTTTATGCATGAGCCGTTGTGAGCGGTTTGACTTTTGGAATTTAGTTAGGGTTACTCTCTAATATGCTCTATTCATTTCTATATGTCTCACCTCTCTATCTCTACTCTTTGGCTTCATCTGTTTAGGGTTTCCTAATTTTGCTCCACTCGTCATCTCCTCCACCTCCATCACAGAGCTCTACTTGGACCTTACTTCCTTACTTCCGCTTACTTAATTTCTACTAAATTCTTATTCGTTAGTTATGTTGTAGCGATCGCAAGCCATAGCTAGGTTTTTTTTTTAGTTTTGCTGTTTAAGGTTTATTAGTTTATCTTTCTTTCATTTGTTGTTGGATGTTTCTTAAAGAAATTGTTGTATTGGACCTGTTAGTTTTGATTTTTACATTGAAGCAGTTAGCCAATTAGATTAGGTTGTTAGGGCATCATTTTTTTTCCAGTTTTCCTTTTGATATTTTAGGGTTATTTAAAGGATTTTTTCTCATTGTTTCCAGCTTGTTATTTGTTTCATACTTTATTTTATGCTATTATACATGTGCTCGTGTATTCTTCTTTACTATTATGGTTGTATAATGTAGCTTAGACTTTTAATATATATATCTTCTTTACATTTGCAATCTATACCGTAGACTCTTAGTATCAGTTAGTGGCTTGGGGGTTGGTGGGTCATGGGTGGTTGTATTTTTAAAACTTGCTGTAATACTATTATATTTATTTTTTGTCCTTATGCACTTTGCACTTGAAGTTATTTTGGTTCTTGTGCATTGTTTGTTGGTAAACCGTGTTTGCGCTTTGTTGTTGCCTATTGCATCTGAAATAAACAATTTTTCTTTCATGCTTTACATTATTGCATGCTACAACACTAGTTTGACATTTAAGAAATACTCTTTCATATTTATTTATTATGTATTATCACATTTGGTTGGCTATATGGAGGATTCAAACACCATTCTGGTGAATCTTTTTGATGTGAATGAGCAAGTGGGTAGTGATGATAATGTGGTAGATCAATCTAATAATGCATTTAATGATGATTAAAAAATTGTTAAGAAGTGTAGAAGGATGATTTAAGTAGTTTGGGGTCATTTTGAGATGTTGTATAATGTTAAAGATGATAATCAAATGTGTAAATGTAAGAAGTTATAGCCAAAGTGGCACTGGTAATTTAAGGTGCCACTTTCAAAATTGTAAGAAAAGATTTGTGAGATATGCTCAGCTTACGCTACAAACCAACACTAACTCATCTATTTCTATAGCTGATTATAAATTTAAATCAACAGAATTTTATGATTTATTTACTTCCTATATAATTAAGCATGATTTTCTCTTCCAATGTGTTGAACGGTTGGTATTCGAGCACTTTTTTGCATCTTCATCGGGACTCAAATTATTGTTTATGAATACTGCAAAGAATGATTGTAAAAAAATATTCAGTAAAGAAAAATCTATATACAAACATAGTTATTTAAGTGCACTAGTAGAGTTTGCAAAATTACAATTTATCTCATTTCTCCACACACCTAGCATCTTACTCTGAGCTTCTCCCATCAACTACACTACCACCCCCAAGAAACTACATTTTTGAATTTGGTGTTACTGCGTATGTAGTAATATGAACTGTAGCAGCTCTAGAACTTTGTCCATCAACTAGTTCAAGGTGTTGAGAGGTTATTTATAAAACATTTCAAACTACTCAAAATAAAGGGGTTCAATAAGAAGCTCAATGACTTATAATTAATCATATAGAAGTAACATTAAACTATCTGGCTTTCCTTTCCTTAAATTTACAAATCATGTTTTACGGTTCTAGTGCTAATTAAATAACTCCTAACCGTTGCTCAAATATCATTCTGTAATACCACAAGACTTAGGGGAGGAATTTAACTTACTTTATCTAACATTTATCAATCCCCGATTATCTTTTTAGTTCTTAATAGCCATCTAATCATTCAAAATATGATAAAACATACATCTAGAATATGCTTATAAAATATGCACAAAATTCTTCTTCAGATTTTTATTCATCAAGAGATCAAAAATAATAATTCAAAATATAATGAATCAACAAAATGTCTAAATGAACTATGAACAGCAAAATAATATGTACCTCAAAGTCACAAAAACCTTGCTTTCCATTAAAACAATCTACTTAGCGGGACCTTTGCCTTTGCCTTTGCTTACCATATTTTAACCAACAATATGAGTACACAACTCAACAGACCAACCTTTTTCCCTATATCAAGTTTAGTTTATCTTTTTACTCTATAATTTTAGAAGACAGATCACATATTGATATGAATGCAAAAATTCCCACTTATAACTCTTATTTACCACCTCCTTCCTACTTGGGGAAATTGCAAGAAAAATTAGAGCAAAAAAAAAATTCAACAGAGTCATCTAGAGTCAGAGCTAAACAAATTAGTATAAATAGAGATACATTTGTATTGGGCCCAAACATAGAATCCAAAGTGTACTTTCATTTTAAATAATAGCTTTATAAGCCATGAAATGAATGATGATGCACATGCAATATACAACTGAGGAATTAAGGCATATACATACAAAATATCAAATTAAAAAAAAAAAACCCCAATCTCAAATGCCTATTCAAAATTTCTAATATTTTGCCAAATTCATAAAGGATATAATAATTTATAACACTTTGTCAACTATTCTAAGATTCAGGAGTGGTACAATTATCTAGAAATTTATACATAATAAATCAATTAGTGAAATTTTGTATTCTAATAGTCAAATTTTCCAGAGCATAATATGTAATGATATATTAAAAGTTGTGCAGCAAATCATTTTTTGAACTTAAGAAAAACACATTTATAACATGCCTTTTTATAAGTATTTTAGATTTGAAACTAGAAACAGAATGAGTTGTCTACCTTGAGCTTGATAATTTCCTCAACTAGCTAATCAAAAGATTTTTGAATTTCATCCTCCAAAACTCCTCTATTTTTTCTCTCCTCTTCTTCTCCTCTTTCTTCTTCTCCTTTCTAACAAGGTTGGAATTGACTGGTATGTGCTAAATGGCCTTATATATCTTAATTTTTAAAAACTACTATTCTGATGTAGCGCTGCGGCTCTCAACTTCCCATCATGGATGTGCTCCTATAGAATCTTCCAAATGCTACATATTCTCTCCACTTGAAACTTGGCGCTGCAGTGCCATCCATTTTTCTATTTTTCTAAGAGTCAATGCCCAGACATCCAATATTGACGTCAGATGCCCATAGAGAATTTTCCAATATCTTGTAGAGTAAGGTCTAGTCTAAGCTCCACTGTCTCAATTACTGTATTTCTCTTGACTAGATAGTAGAAGAAAAGCTGTGCTTATCGCAGTATTCCTAGTATAAACTCGCACTATAATGTCTCTTGAATCTGACACAATTTATGAAGGGCGAATCTGAAATTACGTAAAAGTAAGACATTCGATCGTAGAATAGCATCCAAGGTATCTTAAGTATACGTGATAGAATCATGACGAATATGGAAATGTGAGAGTAGTAGGGCTTGTGCACAACCCCCCAACCACCCCCACACCACCCCCCCCCCTTAAACGAGTGAGCTTGCCCATTAACATGGTGCAAGCCTAAACACTCTATTCGACGTCCTGTTGTGTGTGAGCCAGAATAGCATTGATGTTTGAGCGGTTAAGTGAAGTAATGTTGTCAGATGTGTTAAGTCGATCTTCGCGCGCATGTTTGATGTCATCCTGCAAGCTGCTCGGATTCAACATAAGAATGCCAAATTTAAGATCATGTGCCATCCACCCCCTCCCACCCCACACCCCCCCCCCCCCCCCCCCCCCCTTATGTCTGACCCACCCGCCCCTCCCCTATCACCCCCCACTCCCCCCTATGAATGGATGGCTAGTGCTGAGGATGTTGGCTCATTTGGGCTTAGACAGATCTATTTTAAATAAGTGTTGACCTCTGTATTATTCAAACTCCTGGTCAAAGAGTTTGACTTGGTCAAATTGACCAAGCCAGGCCCCAAGAGTAATTCTAATGTGTTCAGTGGGTCAGACCAAATCCGTTGAGCCTAGACCCAGGCCCTGGGTCAATATGGTTGACCATTTCAACCCAAGTTAACCCTACTTGAACCCTTTTAGCCTAAATTTAATTCAATTCAATTCCAAGCTTCTTTTGGCTGAAACACCCCACCCCTTGGGTCAATTTGACTAAGTGGAGCAAGTCAAACTTTGACTTGGTCAACCCAAGTCCTCCTTATGTCAATTTGGCCTATTTTGGTCAAATTGAACCTATTTAATGCATTTAAATCCTTCCCTATTGAGTTTTCAATCAAACCACAGCCAATTGAGCCTGGTTTCCCTCCTAATTAGCTATAGATCTAATCTTAGACATCCACCATATGCCTATGATTATAAATATGCTTTTTAGGGTTTATGAGATGGATATTTTCTTGATTTCTCTCTCTCTAGACCTCCAAAAGCTGTGAGATTTCATGAGAGAGTTCATTCTACCTCCCCCCATCTTTTCCATGCAATAACCATTAGCCAAAGCTTGCCAGCGGCATGATCTTCGATGAATCAAAGGCAAACAACTTCAAAGACATTTTCCCATCGATCGATTGCATTTCAAAGCTTGAGTTCAACAGAGAAATTAGATGAGGACAATCTACAAGATCAATTGTGTCAAGATCTCGAAGATCCAATGGTTATGTGGACCTCCTAAAGGACACTGCTACGCTGCCAGATTATAGAGGGCATACGACCGCGCCACCCCGAGGGATAGAGATGATCGCGAACCTCTGCGCTCTTCAAAAATGGGTCAATGGAAGGGCAAATTAGATCGTGCATATGACTAAACATTGAGGATAGAGGCTCTCACCAGTGCAGCCCGATGGGTCGTTATATTCACGGCATGATCAAAATAAAGGGTTCCCCCAATCAATACATCAACTTGAGTGGGGTTTATTAGACATGGAATTTGGTTTCCCATGGGCGCAAGCCCCCGTGATTAATTACATCTCAGGCCAAATCTTAAGAAAACTCTCGATTAAGGATCATACATTATCTTTTCAAATGGGATTGGCACAAGGGTATAGACTAAGAAATCCTTCTCAAAGGGAAGAAAGGTCCAATTTGGCTTAGTCAACATGCACGGTTCATACCAACATTCATAGGGACTAAGGTATTAAGGAGAAAACTAGAGAAAAAAGAAAGTCAAGCAATCAACACATACATGAGAGAAGGATGGAGGTGGCGTTATTCATGTGACGCAGATAAGTAGGATTTATAGTCCCTGAAGAGAAGGAACTTACCCACTATTTAGGCATACTACGAGACCGAATGTAATAGCGTTGAATCCTAACTCTAACTTGGGTTTAGTGTTTTACACACAACACTAGCACCCGTATGCTAACTAATGTTGTGCAAAACCTAGAGGTACCCCGGCCTGGATTGGGAAGCCAGCTAACCACTTAATTGATTTAAAAAAATATTTTCCAGTCATTTCTGAAGGGTGGATGGGTGCTTTATTCTTTGGAAATTAAGGCCAACATTTAGAGAGTTTTTTAATTTGCTTTGTACATATGTAAGGTGAATGCTCCTAGAGATAATGCAATTAAATTTTTGATTTAGTTAGTTTTTAATGCAATGCATGCTTGTTGAAAATCTGAATCATCTATGCTTTAGAATTTAAAAATAGGCTTATATAAAAAATAATTTTTAAAAGGAGATAAGACTTCCCCAGGTCCGGCACCTCATCCTCATAGGCCAGATTATCCGGACTCTACCCGCATGCAGGGAAGTGTCTCTTTTGAAGGAGAGAGAAGAATGAAATGATATGCATGCGACCCCGGATGATTCCGGGTATTTCTTAGGTTGTTAAGTTTCAAAATTAGTTAAACCTTAAAATTTTAAATATTAGTTATGAGTAGAAAATATTTTAGTCCTTAGAGAGCCAAATAAAATCAAGGCTAAAACAAAATTGAGATACAAATTGCATTTAAACTAAGAAAACATGCAACCCTAGAGGCACACAATCAGAAGTAAAACATATAAAAAATAATCAAAAAATTAATAAATGTCCATAGGCCAACTGTCCTTAATTACAACCCAGGGTCTGCAGGAAATAAAGTGGTCAGACACCACTGCCAACAACCTAGATTTCTAAACCTAGGACTAACGCAAATGACTTTGAGTTAGATATTGGGTCTTCAATTCTTTAGTCTTCTCTTTTTGGATTTCTCCTCCTTGGACTCTTTGGATCTCTCCTCCTTGGACTCCTTGGATTCGCCGTGGCTTGAATATTCAAATAAAGAGGCAATCCCCCTTAAAGGGGTATTGCCTTTTCTCTTGGATATCTAAAAACCATCCAAACCTGATCTTGAAAATGGAAGAAGACTCTACCCTTTGAGGATGCCTTCTAATTATAATAATAAAGTTTAAAAAATAATTATAATAAAACTAAATTAAAATAATAAAGTTTCTAAAATTTAATCTTTATTTAATAAAATAATAATAATAATAATAATAATAATAGTAATAATAGTTTTTAAAATAAAAATAGTAATAATAATAAAAATAATTATAGTAATAATAATAAACAAGTAATTTTGATAATAATAATAATAATAATAATAATAATAATAATAATAGTAATAATAATAATAATAATTTTTAAATTAATAATCAAAGAGAATTATAATAATAATAATAGTAATTTGAAATAATGCTAATAATAATAATAATAATAATAATAATAATAATAATAAACAATTAAAATAATTATAATTATAATACTAAAATAGTGACATAACATAATAATAATATTAGTAGTATATTAATAATAAAAAAAAGTAATAATAATAATAATTTTTAAAAAATGATTTTTACTATTTTTATAATATTTTAAAATATACTTATTATTTTTAATTAAAATTAATTTTAAATTAAATAAAATTAAATTACTAACAATTTCATATATTATATATAATTTTTAGATAAAAATGATTTTTCCATGATTTTTTTAAGTTTACTAATTAAAAATACCTTTAAAAAAGAATAAAAAAAAAAAAGACTTTGGCGGCGGCGTGATGCGTGGCACGAACGAGTTCGTCCCCGAAACCATGGGCAATCATTTGCGATTATTGCGCGATGACGCAATCATCATAAATGATTGGAAAGGTAGCGTGCCGATCTCGTAGCCTCTTATGCACGTCGGACAAGCCCTCCGATGTCTAATCTCCCGCTATTTGAAATGAGTGGTCAAGATCTCACCGGACGCGTGATCTAACCCTTAGCATGGTCTAGCTATTTGGAAGGCATCGCGGAATAATGGAACACGGATCGTTGATCAAGAGATCAACGGTCCATATTTCGTACATATGAGTTTAGGTGAGAACTGAAACCTTAAAATAATAAACACCTTCTTATTCCAAACAGCTCAACCAAACAACTTATAAAATTTAAACACCATTAATAAAAGCAAAGAGCTTTCATGGGGGACCGTTTTCGCAGTCTAAAAGCACTGTATGTAAAGTTTTTTAAGTCTATGTTTTATAATATATGGTTTGCAATTTTACCTAATCCACACGGTGGATTCGAGAGATCTTGGGCTTGTTGAGCTTGTCGATTGTCCATGAATAAGTCTCCTATTGAACTCAAGCCTCGAATCATCCTTGATCAATGGGAAGAAGCCTTGGAAGGATCAAATTCTCGGTTTGCCAGAGAACTCGCCGCCGACGATGTGTCAATGTCGGGTTTCACTTTGGGAAGGAAGAAGGGTGTCTCTAGAACTCTCACACAAAAATCTCAGGCCAAGAAGCTCTAGGGAGGGAGTAATTGCAATATCCTCTTTCATGAAGTCCTAAAAAGTGTATTTATAGGATTAAAGGGTAGATCAACGGCCTAGATCCAACCTAGGTTGAATTAGGAGGGAATTGGAGCTCTATTGGCCGTGGTTTTGAATTAGGAATGATTAGGAACCAATTAAACCCATTAAAAGGAATTAATTTGGGCTTTAATGGGTCAAAATTGACCTAATAAGACTTGGGTTGACCAAGTCAATGGTTGACTTGGTCAACCTAGTCAAATAGACCTAAAAGGTAGGTGGATTAGGTCTTGGAAGGGCTTGAATTGATTTGAAATTGATTTGGACTCCATATGGATTAATGGGTCAACCAGGTTGACCCAGGGCATAGATCTAGGCCCAGTAAGCTTGGCTTGACTCCTTGAACCCATTGGGAAAAATAGGTCAACAAACAGACCCCCAATATGAGTGGCAAACAAACTAGTGAACCGCTCATGTTGGTGTTGACCAAATGTGAGAAGAAAAGTAGAGTAAAGAGCACAAGCGAAAGAGGACCAAAAAGGTGGAAGAAATTGAGGAACTCTTTTCCTGGACTTACCCTATAGCAGGGGCAGAGCCTAGGAGAGAGTGAAGAACAGCAGAACATAAGTAAGATGTCACCATATGGTGAACAAGTTGGGGATTTTCTCCTGGCCTTACCCTACAACAAGGGCAGAGCCTAGGAAAGAACCAAAGTAGAGATCAACAGAAGGGTGAAAATAAGTAAAGAACTTCTCCCCTAGCCTTACCCTGTAGTGGGGGCAGAGTCATAGAGAGAATCGAGAGCAAAGGTCACCAAAAGGGTGAAAAAAGTAGGGAGGGTTTCTCTCCTTTCCTTACCCTATAGTGAGGGCAGAGCCGAATAGAGAACCAAAGTAGAGATCACCACAAAGGGTGAAAAGAAGTAAAGGACTTCTCCCCTAGCCTTACCTTATAGTGAAAGCAGATCAGTAGAGAAAATCAAGAGAAAAGATCACCACGAGGGTGAACAAGTAGGGAGGGTTTCTCTCCTTGCCTTACCCTATAGTGAGGTTCTGCCGCAGAGAGAACCCAGAGTAAAGTAGTAAATTAAACTGACTACCTACCTGACCATATTGAAATAGCATAATAGAAGGTGAAGGGGCCCCGTATCCTCCTAATCCTTGTAGAATAGTGGATTGGGGTGACTCAATATTTGCCTGACCATATCAAAACAATAAATGAATGAGTCACAAAATCTGATGTCTACCTGATCACAACAGGACACTCAGGGAAAAAGGGTGGTGAGGAATGCCTTCTAGGTGCTCTGCCAGGCTCTCTCAACCAAGTAAGTAAAACCAACTACTTGCCTAAACATATTGAAATAGCATAATAGAAGGTGAAAAGGCCCCGTCTCCTCTTACTCTTTTAAGAATAGTGGATTGGGGTGACTCAATACTTATGCCTGACCTCAATAAAAGTAAAGAAGCCATAAAATTAGAAGCTTGCCTAGTCTTTAACAGGACATCCAGAGTAAATGGGTGGTGAGGAATGCCTCCCAGGGACTCTGTCAGGCTCTCTCAACCGGGTAAGTAAAATCTACTACCTGTCTGTTAAGTTCAAACAATAGTATAAAAGATGGAAAAGTTCCCGTCTCCTGCTGATCATTTTAGAATAGTAGATTGGGGTTACTCACTACTTCTTCCTGACCTCAGAAAAAAGAAAATAAACCACAAAATTGGAAGCTTGCCTAGTCTTTAATAGGGCTTCCAGAGTAAAGGTGTGGTGAGGAATGCCTCGTAGGGACTCTGTCAAGCTCTCTCAACTGGGTAAGTAAAACTAATTACCAGTCTGATCGTATCGGGATAGCGGGGTTGATGATGAAAAGGATCCCGTCTCCTCCTGGTCCTTTAAGAATACTGGATTGGGGTGACTCACTACTTCTATCTGACCTCAACAAAAATTAACTAAGCCATGAAATTGGAAGCCTGCTTAGTCTTTAACAGAACATCCATGGTAAAAAGAGGTGGTGAGGAATGCCTCCTTGGGACTCTGTCAGGCTCTCTCAACCGGGTAAGCTTCAACATTTGCTCAACCAGCTCCACCTTGCAGTTGAGAAAGGGCTTAATACTCACTCATGTCAGGAGTAGTGGGTAAAGAGTCAGGCTCTGATGCTTGTCTGATCATAATAGGACAATCAAAAAGAAAAGGGTGGTGAGGAATGCCTTCTAGTGGCTCTGTTAGGCTCTCTAAACCAAGCAAGTAAAAGTAATTACATGTCTATTAGTATCAGAACAGCAGTGTAGAAGGTGATATTCATCTCATCATAAACCTGATACAGATCTGTAAAGGGATGTTAGGGAGAAAGGAAAGGTAAATGGAAGAATTTCAAGGGTAGAGTTATCTAACGAATCCCAAGATAGCATTTTGATAACCACATGGTAGAGGATAAATCGTCATGACCATGAGTATCCAAATGCCATCATGATCTCTTAGGGAACCCTAACCCTACACAAAAGGGGAGGAAAACATCAGAATGATGTCTCCCAAGAAAGCTCGAAGAGATACAACATCAATAAAGTGTATAGAGGGGCAGTCTCATCCCAAAGAAGTAAAAAGAACTAAAGCAGCGAGGGGGCACCTCTGCTATAAAAGGTAAGACAAAGCCTAGTAGAAACAACTATCAAGAAAGCTACAGTGCTAAACCCATACTAACTGATGGGAACCTTGCAAGAAGTAGAATCAAAATCATCACATCCAAAGGACCTCTCTGATAGCTAGGAGTCAAGTCTCAATGGGGATACAATTGGTAAAAAGATCTGAAGAGCTAACTTTTTGCTATAAAATCAAAGCTCACAAAGGTGATGGTGGCACCTAAGACGTGATGTCCAAAATCACCTAGTGAGAGGAAGAAAACCAAAGTAGCGAGGGAACACACTTACCTCCAAGGATAACAACTCTGAGTATGATCAAGCTCACAGTGGTAACACCTATATAAACTGGTGGGACCCTGTGGGTAGTGAAAGTAACCTAAACACATTCATAAGACTACTCTGGAGATTGAGCCTAGTGTATGAATGGTAGTATAGGTCATAAAAAGGAGCAAGAGAATTGATATTCTGCTAGAAGATCAAAGTTCTCAAGGCAGTGATGTTAATATCTTGGACAAGATATGCTACATTAGTACTAGGAAGACAACTCTAGGTAGAAAGGGGACAAACTCACTACCTGAGTATATTAATCATGAATATGAATGAATAAAGATCAAAGGCTCCTTGGGGTAACACCCACACAAACTGGTGGGACCCTATGGAGAGTAAAAGCAACACTACTACATTCATAAGACTACTCTAGCAGCTAAGAGTAGGGTACGAATGGTGAAGTAGGAAAACTAAGGAGCTACTCTTCCGCTAGGAAATCAGGGCTCCTGAGGGTGTGATGCTAATCATCTGAGATAAGATGTACTACATCATAACTAAGGAAATAACTGGAGGTGACAAGGGGAGACAAATGCCACCCAGTATAGTAATCATGAGTAAGATCAACGATCATCTAGGGGTCACAATAGTAATAGCTACCCTAACTGGGTAGGACCCTGTGGGGAGTAAATGCGACACTATCACATTCATAAGACTACTCTAGCAGCTAGGAGTAGGGTACGAATAGTGAAGTAGGTCAGTAAAGAAACTAAGGAGCCGATCTTCCACTATAAAATCAAAGCTCTTAGGAATGTGATGCTAACATATGAAATAAGATATACTACATCAAGATTAGGAAAATAACTCTAGGTGGTATGGGGAGCACATATGCCACCTAATATAGTAATCATGAGTGAGATCAATGATCATCAAAAGGTCATAATGGTAACACCTACCCCAACCTGGTAGGATCCTGTGAGGAGTAAAAATAACACTGCTACATTCATAAAACTACTCTGGTAGCTAGGAGTAGGGTACGAATGGTGAGAGTGAGTTACCAAAAGAGTGGAAAAGAGGGTTGAACTTTCTTCAGAAAGATCCGAGCCCACAAGTTAGTGATGTTGACATCCAGGATATGATATATCACATCACTGACAAAGATAAATGAAATCACAAAAGATCATAATCTAGTAGGTATACCTTCATCCTTGAAGCAAACACCAAGGTGATTAAAAGGAGAGGAAAGGGGAATTTTGGGGAACTTGTGATCTTGGAGAGTATTACCGGGTTTCTCCTGTGATAAGGGCAATCGATTTTTCTCTACTAAGAGCTTTCCTCTTTTTTATCATATATATATATATATATATATATATATATATATATATATATATGTATTATCAATCATAAATCTGGATTACCCCGTACTGACGTAGATAACACATAGTAGAAGAATTGTTTTCCATATCAATGAGTTACTCCTAGTATAAGGACATCCTCTAATGATTGGAATACCGAGGGAGGGAATTATGAATGGTTTTGATATCCAAGATCATGTTCACCACATGAACAAAACTGGGGAAAGAGATTACACAGGATCTTTGTAAAGAAGTGAACCATTGGTTTTGATAACCTAGACCACATTCAACCCATGTGAATGAACTGGGGAGCACAATTATAGTAAAATTAATATATAAATAAAATCAACATTAGGATGGAGGATCAACATTACCACTCCTGAATAACATAAGAGGGAATTGATCTAGTATCTCATCTCAAAAAGAGGTTTAAACTATTAGTTTTGATACCCCAGATCACACTTGGGGGTGCCAAGTGAAACTTGGTAGTATAAATATAAGCACTAATATCCCTATGGAGTATTAGCATATCACCTTCAAGGATGACCTTATACTCTTCAAAATGAACATTGTGTAGTAGAGGACAAATCGTCGTGGCCACATAGACTGCTGAAAAGTAAAAGGGATCCTTTTAGGAGCTACATATACATAGGGATATTTGCAGGAGGTAGGAGGTCCCCTGCAACTTGTGAAACTCAAGCATAGTACTTTTTTAGGTATTGCCCATTGATGACAGGCATAGGGTTAAACCCATTTACATCAACAAGTAGGTAGGCACCACCTTCATAAACTTGCTCTTTATTAAAGGGGCCTTCCCAAATAGGCTCGAACTTACCACTTCGCCGGTGACGTGAAATGATAGGCCTACACAAAAATAAGAAATAAATCGCCGACCCGGAAAGTATGTAGTCTAATAAGGCGATCGTGTGACCGGGCCATTCGGGTCTAGTATAGCTTAAGATTCTTATAAGACTATAAATGAAGCTCCTATAAACCATTAAGGTCTTCCAACCTTAATCAGGCATTATCTTCATTAGATAGATTATAACTAACTACTCCAGGCAGTGAGGGGAGCTCGACCTCAAGTGGGAGGTCAGCTTCAACCCCAAAAGCTAAAGCATTTGGGGTGGACTAAGTAGGAGTACAGTATGTAGTCCTATAGGCCCATAATGCTTCAGGTAAATTATTATGTCATTCTCGTTTATTTTTTCTGAAGAAAATGCATAAAATTGCAATAAAATAAAAAAGAACTAAAACAACAAACTAAGGACTCACCATACTAGATTCCTCCTTTAAAATAGACATAAATAAAGGAGGAATCTTATCTAAAGTAATATCTTCCCAAATAAAAGAACTCATAATCTCATAGTTAGCACATAAATTCGCTAACTTGTTACATTTTCTATCAACATAATTGAAAATAATTTGAAGAAACCCATCAAAAGTTTGAATGTTACCATATTTTGAGGATTGTTTTGAGTCTTGCAAGAACCTCATCACATTAGCATTGTCTCCTTCAATAATAATGCCCTTATATTTGAACATCCAATCCTTTATCAATTCCTTGATTGATTGAGTAGCAAGAAACTCCATAGTAGAAATATCCCAATGAACATAAGATTTTCCAAATGCCAATAATAATCTACCTTGGTGATCATGAACCACACCACCAATTCCCGCTTTATAAGAAGGTAGAAGGGAAGCATCCACATTGACTTTTAGCCAATTGGGTGGAGGGGGATTCCAATGGATATTGGACAGCCAAGAAGGCTGGTTAGCATCCCATTTACCCAAGAAATTAATAGATCTTTGAGACATAGATGAAGAATAGCTCACTGCATTAGCACCAATAATCATTGAGTTGTCTTCTTTACCATTATGAATCAAATTATTCCTAGATTTCCAAGTAAAGAAAATCACATTGCAATAAAGATAAACCATGAATGAGCATTGATTAGACAACCAGTTGATATATTCCTGTAATGAATCAAAAACAGGAAAATGAAAGCCCCATTTTTCAATTTGCAGAAAAACTTCCTTCAAATTTTTACATCTAGCTGCAACATGGTTTAAATCTTCATCTTCAAAACAATCTCTCAGGCATAGACTGCAGTTAAGCAATCTTTTATAATCCAGCAGCTTCTTAGTGGGAATGGCATCATTGAAAATCCTCCACCAAAAATTTTCCACCCTTGGATTCAGCTTTGCTTTCTTAATCTAGCTCCAATAATTTCTGCAGCCCGTGTAATTGACAGATTTTTCAAGTATCATAGCAGAAATTGATTTACCACATAATTGATGCTTGAATTCTCTCTTGTCTTCCAATGAATCGGTATTAATCTTAATTTTAGAAATTAAGTTGACAAGATCAGTACCCATGAGGTTACCAATAGTAGCCTCATTCCATCTACCGTCAGTGATTAAATTAGAAACAGAAAAACTGCTATCATCATGTGGAATAACAAAGGTTGGACAATTGTTTAAATTCTTGTCTAGAATCCATGTGTCATTGAAAACATCAATGTTATCCCCGTTGACAACATTCCATTTAATAATTGGTTTTAGAGAATTATCTCCATCAGATAAAATCTTCAATGAAGCAGATCCCGCTCTTCTTGAAACTCCATCCAAAATACTTCCATATTTTGGAAACAGAATTCTGTGAAGCAGAGAATCCTTTTCTTCCATGTATTTCCATGCCAATTTTGCTCTCAAGGGTCCAACAAAACTAGAGCAAGAGTGGAGTCCTCTTCCTCCATAAGCCATAGGTAAACACATTGAGTTCCAATTTAAATAGTGAATGCCTTTATTACCATTAGATTTATTCCAGATAAAATTTCTGCAAATTTTATCAATTTCATCAAGCACACTCTTAGGAACTAAAGAGTTTGTACAATGGAATATGAATGAAAAAAGAATAAATTTAGACAACAAGATCTTACCTGCTAAAGAAATAAGCCTTCCTCCCCAAATGTTTGTCATCTTCAAAGCTTTATCAATGATAAATTGGAATTCTTCTTTAGCAAGTCTTCTAGTTGTTAACTTTATGCCAAGATAAGTCAATTCTTTTGCTATTTTGAATCCCATGATACGAGCAATAGATTTCTTCAACCTTCTATTAACCATCTTCCCAAAGATCATGCTAGATTTGTTGAAGTTGATACAAAGGCCAGACCATTCATAGAATTTTTTCAAAATAGATTTTACATTCTTAACCATTTTTTATTTGGTTTCCGAGAAGATGATAACATCATCCACATACAATAAGTGAGAAAGTCTTGGACCCTTAGAGCACAACCAAATTCCAATATTGTCTTCTCTTTTTTTCAAAGCGTTTAAAAGAAGTTGAGAACATAGAATATAAAGAAAAGGAGACAAGGGACAACCTTGTCTAAAGCCACTCTTACCTTCAATCCAATGAGAGAGATTTCCATTGATAAGAATTGAAAATTTAGAATCTTGAATACATTCCAAAATAAGACTTGAGAACTTGGTAGGAAAGCCGAAATACTTCAAGGCTTTCCTTAAGGTAGGTTAACCCAAAGAATCAAAGGCTTGTTCCATGTCTATTTTGAAAGCAACCAAACCTTTAGTTGAATGAGAATGTCTAAATTTATGCATGACCTCTTGTGCAATTAGCACTTGATCTGATAAAGATCTACCTTTCAAAAATATAGCTTGTTCTTCAGAGATTATTTTAGGGAGGAAAGAAGACTTTTTGTTCATTAAAATGTTTGCTGCCACTTTATAGACCGTGTTACATAAGCTAATAGGTCTATAATTGGAAGGAACTAGAGGATTAGAGACTTTAGGAATAAGAACTATAATGGTTTCCTTCCAATTAGAATCCATAACAGAAGACTCCAAAAAAGCATTAATAGCATTCCAAAAGTCAAATTTAATAATATCCCAATAAGCTTTTAGAAAAGAGAAGGTAATACCATCATTACCTGGGGATATGTTATTGCCACTTTGCATGATTACATCCTCAAGTTCTTTACCGAGAAAGATTTTTCAAGCAAAAATTTGTCTCCATCATCAAGAGTTTTCCTTGGAATAGGCCAATTATCCATATTTCAATCTCTATTCCTCTATTTCTTTTTGAAGTAATTGATCAACACTTCTTCAATACAATGTTGATCCTCCACAATCACTCCATTGTCATTTTTAATCTTTGAAATAAAGTTTGAATTCCTTCTTGTCAAAGCAAAAGTTCGGAAAAAATTGGAATTACGATCACCTTCCATCATCCACTTAACCTTTGCTCTTTGTCTCCACCAAGTCTCCAATCTAGCAAGAGTAGAAATAAGTTCTTCCACTTTAACTTTGAGTACCCAGCTATCATGTTCTGAAAGAAATCCATCTTCCGCCTCCTTCATTTGAAAATCTTCAAATTATTTTAGGAGATCTCCTTTCAAAGTGAATAAGCATTTCATTTTTGCTTTACTCCAAAAGAATAGAGCCTTTAGAGTCTTCTTCATTTTAGTATTAAGAATATGAGAAAAGTTACCTTCACATCTTCTATTCCAAATGCTTTTTACAACTACTCTCGAAGCCTTGCTAGAAGCCCAAATGTCTTCAAACCTCAAAAGATTCTTGGAAGCATGATGAATCATGAGATTTAGGAGGATTGGACAATGATCGGAGGCCACACAAGCCAAATGTCTAACCACAAACTGATTAGAAGAGTTCAAAGCAACTGAATTTAAAAGGCATCTCTCAAGCCTCTTAAGGATTCGATCAACTCCAATTTGATTGTTGCACAAAGTAAATTTCGGTCCCACATAGCCAATATCATGAAAATCATGATTTGATAAGAAATTTTTCATCTCTTTAGGTCCAAGGGAAAACTTAAATATTTTCCCTCCTCTCTTGTCGTCTTTAGAAAGAATACAATTAAAGTCACCTCCTATCATCATATTCATTTCATTGGAGGAATGAAATCTCAATCTTTCCCAAAGACTTCTTCTTTTATAAACATCCTTGTTACCATAGATAGTGGCGATCCTCCTTTTGCATAAGTTTGGTATCTCAAAATCTCCAACAATAAGTTGTGAAGAAGCCTCCAACAAATGAAATCCAGCATAATTAGATTTCCATAACACAAAGATTCCTCCTGACAAGCCTTCAGAAGGAACTTGAACAAAATCCCAATCACTTCCAATAAGATGATCAACATCCTTCCTGTCAAAATAGGAAATTTTAGTCTCCAAGAGACCAATGAAGAACACCCCTTGCTCCTTAACCACCTCCTTTAAGTATAGAGAAGCCCTCCTTTTTCTAGCACCTCTACAATTCAAAAATAAAATTGAAGAGTTCATATGTTAAGAGGGGATGAAGTCCCCTTTTAAAATTCTACCTTGTCTTTATAAAGTACATCTGATCTTCTATTCCTTGGTACCAAATTAATATGGCCCAAATTTTTCAGTTGCTTAGAACCCCTCTTCTTAACATTGGAAGAAGAATCTTCCTTAAATTCAATGTCTTCATTTCCTTTATAACAGTCTTGAGGACTTTTTAAGAAGTCATATTTAAAACAGTTGTTTCATCCACCACATTGGCAGATTCATCTTCAAAAGAGACAATCTCTGCATCTTCCACGAACTCTTCTAATATACTAAATATAATTGAGTTAGCAATATTAATAGATAAGAGATGTAAATCCTTCTCTAGAGGTGCAGAATTTGAAATTTTAGGGATGTCTTGAACCGGCAGCTTCACAGCAAAAGAGACATCTTCAAAGATTTTGTTCTGAAAATCAGATGGCTTATCATCTGTAGTGGACTTCATAATAGGGAATTCAATATCTTCTGGAATAGAAGATTTCACCTCTTTATTCTGAAGACATTCTTCCTTCAAAACATTTTCAAGACATCCATTCTTCAAGTGACCGATCTTTCCACAAGAAAAGCAAAAATTTGGTAGCCTTTCATATTCAATTTTCTGAAAGAACCTTCCACTACTACCTTCCACCCAAACTCTAAGAGGTAATTGTGTGTCCAAATTGATACGGACACACACCCTACCGAACTCCCTTCTCCCCCATTGGAACATATTTCCGTCAATCATGTAAGGCTTCCTAATCATAGAAGCAATTATACAAATGTTGATTGTGTCCCAATATTGTAATGGAAGGTTAGGCAACCTATTCAAGATAGGAGACGATAACCCTTTTAAGGAAGAGGGAGAGAAGCTAGGAGACCACCAATCCATACCAATAATCTTTCCATTGACAAACCAAGGTCCATTTGAAAATACAGCTTCTAGAGTTGATTTTTCATGAAATGAGCAAAGAACCCAATCCAATCCAAGCAAAGTGAGGTGAAATTTCCCAAAATGGGACCATTGTCTTCTTAATTCAGTGCTTACCACAGGAAATGGAACATTGCTTCCAAAAACTCTTATAACCAAAGAATTTTGAAGCCTTTTTGAGTTCTCAATTTCATTCTCCATGTGCAGTTTTACAGCAGAACCATCATCCGAAAGAAATTCTCCAAGGTCCAGGTTGTGAACCTTAATGTGTTCCTTTTTGCTCCAAACATTTTGCTGGGTAGATGGCCTAGCATTAATCAGCTCCATAGAATCCTTGCACATTCCGAATTCACCTTGGTTACATTCACGGACTCTAGTTAAATCAGAGTCAATTAGCATATCTTTTCCAGAACTTACTTCCGCAGATTTATCATCATAGCCTCCTACAGGAGGATTAGCTTCTTGCAAACTTGAACTGTTTCCTCCGAAAGCTTCATCAGTATCTCCAAATCAAAACTGAAGGATTATTTATCTCCTTATTATTATCTCCAGTTATTTTCACACCCTTCATGCCAAACATCAGAGCATCTCCATTTTTCTTTCGGACAGGGAAATTTTCATCATTCAAATGAAAATTAAAAGATTCTTCCACCGTCAATTTCTTTCCTTTGCCGATAACCTCTGGAATTAACTTAGATAGGCCTAGAAGTCCACCCTCATTGATAATTAACGACTTACTAGATCTGATATTCTATTTTGATGATTGAACAAAACTAGGTTTACTATCGCCGAAAGCTGGCGAAGATGAAGAAAAGACCTTGCCTGGAGCGAGCGAACCTCCCTTAGGAAGCCGACGAACATCAATAGAACCACCAGCTAGAGTTGGCCGGCGAGGCTCTGACGACATTCAATCCTGCGGGAATCCCGCATAATTGAAAATTTTAATTCCAATGAACAAAATCAGAATTTCCTCAGAGTCTCTCTTTCTAACTTTCTCATTCTATTTTCTTTATATAAATGTGGCTCCGACGACATTCATTCTCGTTTATTTACAATAAGGATTTTCCTTAAAAGTTGCACGAGAGTTTTATTAAATGTCTCTGTCAAGCCATTGGCTTTGGTGAAATAATTCAAAGAGTATCGCCAATTAATGTTATGGCAGTGGGCAAATCTGATAATTTTGGTGCTTCTAAATGACGGGCAGTTATAAAAATTATATGACATGGAACATCAAAGCGATAAACAACATTATCGCGAAAGAATTGCATCACATCTTCTAATTTAACTTCTTTTATTGGGACAATTTTTGCCCATTTAGAGAAGTAATAAGTGGAAGCTAAGATAAACCTATGACCCTTAGAAGAAGGAGGGTCTATAGGACCCACTACATCTGTATCCCAGCCCTCAAATGGCCAAGACGATACAATAGGGTGCAATAAATTAGGGGGTTGGTGAATCACCGTGCATAAACCTGGCAATGGTGGCACCTTCTACCGTGCTCCATATAATCACAGATCATAGTCGGCCAGTAGTAGCCAAGGGGTTTAATTCTAACTTTCATTTTAGTTCCAGACTGATGGATACCACAAACCCCTTCAGGTATCTCGCCCATGACCTTACGAGCCTCTTGTTTATTAAGACAACATAACCACATTTGGTCAACAGAGCATTGATACAAGGTATCATTTATACAGGTGAATGATAGAGCTATCTTTCTAATTTGAGCAGCGAGAGATCTACCATGCTTCAAATATTATATGAAGGGCACTCTCCAATCTGACTCCCATCAACAACAAACACTGTGAGGGTCTTATTGGGAGAAGACAAGTCTGTAGGGCACAGAGCTTGATGATACAAGACAATAAAAGACACAAGGTTTCCAGTAGGTTCAGCTAATTTTTTTGCTAACTTGGCCAAGACATATGCTTTTCTATTTTTAGATTTAGGGATTTTGGCCAAAGTTACTTCTGGGATTAAGCACATGAGCTTCATTACTTTATTATGATATGAAAAGAGCTCAGGCTTAAGTACTTTGTAAACTCTGACTACTTGATTTATTATTAGTTGGGAGTCTTCAAAGATTTTCACCCGCATAATATTCATCTGAATGACCAACTCAAGCCCAAAAATTAGAGCTTCATACTCAGCTTCATTATTAGTATGAGGTTCTGATAAACTATAGGAGTACCTTAGAGTACGACCTTCAGAGGATACAAAAATCATGCCTAAACTTATCATAACTGTAGGAGTTTCATATGGATTTAAGGCTTTAACGGATGACACACCGTCAAAGTAAAACTACCAAGTAGGGGAATCCTGTTCATCCAAACTCATGATTAGTTCATAAAGTAAATTATCATTGAGTGAGGAATCAGCAGGGATCAGGTGATCGGCCAGAAAGTCAGCTAGAGCATGTCCCTTGACAGCCCGCTGAGGGACAAAAATAATGTAAAATTATAGTAGGATCATAGACCATCAAGCTAGACGACAAGTATTGTAAGGGGTTGACTCGAGAGTTTATGTTAACCTTATGTGAAATCATATAATGCCTAAGCTTATGTACCGCAAAGATTAAGGCTAAAAATTACTTTTCCATCGCTAGGTACTTAAGCTCTGCAGGTATTAATCGTATGCTAAGGTAGTACAAGGCATTCTCCTTTCCTTCCTCATTCTCTTGAGCCAATAATGTACCTAGGGATTCATCCAGGGTCGTAGTGTAGAGAATCAATGGCCTACCTGAGATCAGTGTAGCTAAGACAGCGGGGTTCATAAGGTAGCACTTTATAGTCTCAAATGCTTCTTGACAATGCTTATCCCAATGGAACCGGGCATCCTTCTTTGCTAGGTCAGAAAAGGGATGACATGTACTAGAAAGGTTGAAGATAAATCTTTGCAAGAAAGCGAGCCTACCCTGAAAATATCTCAACTAAGTAAGACTCTTAGGATGCTTTAAGTCAACTATGGCTTTGATCATATAATGATCAATCTCAGTGTCACGGTAATGAACTATAAACCCTAAGAACTTTCTTGCACTAACTTCAAATGCGCATCTTAAAGGATTCATCTTCAAATTATACTTGCGCAGGCATTCAAAAATGGTTCGTAGATCTCGAAGGTGATCTCCACGAACCTTGCTTTTGACCACCAAATCATCCACATAGCACTCAACTTGCTTTTGTATCATCTCATCGAAGATAACAGTTATAGCACATTAATAGGTGGCCCCGACATTCTTTAGACCAAACGACATCACCTTGTAACAAAATACACCTACTGATATAAGAAATACAGCAAAATTTTCACCTTCAGGGGCCATCTTTATCTAATTGTAACCAGACGACATCCATGAAGGAAAAAATGCTATGGGATGAAGCAATATACATCATAAGCTCGGGGATAAGAAGGGGAAAATTGTCCTTAGGACATGCCTTATTCAAATCATGAAAATCGATACAAACACGTATATGTCCACTCTTCTTTCAAACTGGAACAACGTTAGCAAGCCAAGTATGGTATTTTTCTTCTCGAATAAATCTAGCTTCTATAAGTTTCTTAGTTTTAGCGATCACCTGTTGTTCAATTTCTAACCTCATCTTGCGAGGTGCTTATTTAGCAGGGACTGCATCAGGCTGGATAGCTAACTTATGTACTGCTACTTCTAGGTTTAAACCAGACATTTCAATGTAGTTCCAAGTAAAGCAGTTTTTAAATTCTGAAAATAACTTGATATATTCTTGAGCCTCTAAATCAGATAGTAGGGCACTATAAAAAATATGCCTAGGATCTGACTAAGTGCCTAAGTTAACCTCACACAATTCATCTATGGGGGAAGTGACACCATCTTCAAACTCTTGTGGAGCATCAATAACTCTGTCCTCGCCACTATCTGGGTCTTCTTCATCAGTAAGAGAAATAACTGGATAAGAATGGAATATAGTACAAATATTGGCATGACTAGACTAATACAATCCTATATAACCCACACATTCTAGGCCTCGAGGGAAGTTAGTTCACTAAATAAAGGCTTGTTGTAGAGCTTGTTCATCGGGCCTAGTAGAACGAACGAGGCTCTGCACAATAAAACTCTCTACGGCATATGAAAAGTAACAAGGGGCACTCTTAATCTCTATATACATAACAGCCTCCTTCGGATCCTGGCTCACGGGACCCAGTGGTGCACCTATATTACGGGGTAAAGAGGGACACTCCTGAGACCGTGCTAGCCCATATGTATCGTACATGTGAGGTATAGAGGATTCATTAGTCCATAGTGGACTATCATCACTAGTGGAGGGAGTATTGGAAGATGTTTGATAGGAATCATCAACTCCTATTCTACGTATCTGATAGGGAGAAGGCTGTCCACTAATAGTCTGATGTCGGAAGTCTTCTTCCTCATCTAAGCTACTGTCAACAACTAATCCACCCTCAAGTATCAAGTGACTATGAAAGGTAGGATGCAAATCATAACCAATGGAATCTAGAGGTGATGAAGGGACTAAACGATGAAGGACATCGATCATTTCATCATCTGAAGAGTCGGACTTGACATTCAAAGAAGAAGTATAAAGGTGTGGGGGAGGAGTAGTCCGAGTGGCAAGGTTCCACGGCTCGTGGGTCGATCCTCTACCTCTACCGCTACCTCTACCTCTACCTCTACTAGGGTGTACATCGTGCCTCACTAAAAACTGAGAAGAATCTCTATCAGAATGTATAGTGGAAACACCTGGCTCAATACTAACCTGTGATGGACCCTATACTATTGATTATAAAGGACCTTATGCAGGTGACTATGTGGGACCCTGTACAACACTAGCGGGTGTCACTGGTGATTGGGCAGGTGGAGGTTTACAAGTCTTCTAAGGCACATAATACTCGGGGTCATCATAAATTGAGACCTCATGCACGAAAAAGGGCTGAGTATCTCCATGAATGGTATACTCGACATAATTCCTCATAAACTTCATACACTGGTGAAAGGTAGAGGTCAAAATTTCATACTCATGGAGCCAAGTCCTTCCTAAAATAGCTTTGTATAAAGAGTCAACCTCAAGTACATAAAACTTTGCCTAAGTTAAGAAATTTCAAAACTTCAAAGGTAGGGTGATAAACCGTAGAACACGTTGGCCTTGATTATTGAAGCCTTTCAACATAATCTTGTTGGAAGTAAGCTTCAAATGACCTAAAGAGAGGCTCATTAAAGTTTCATAAGTGAGAATATTTATTAAAGCCCCTTGATCAATGAAGACCCTGTTCAACTCATAATCATTAACTTCAGTAGTGACATACAAGAGACGATTATGCTCAGTAGTCCCTAAAAGTAGGTCACGGTTTGAAAAGTTAATGCATGACATGTCTTTCAAATGTCATGTATCCCCAACAAATTCAGAAGCAAAGAAAGCTTGATAGGACTCTAGTTCAAGTAGGGCTTTCACCAGGGTCTCTCTCAAGTCAAGGGACATCATCAAAGCATTGTACACACTAAGAAAGGAATAAATGTTCCTTAAGTGAGCCAACACATTGTAATCAACTTCCAGTTGAGTGCCTTTCCCTTTCTCCTTAGACTGCTCTTGGGAGGAAGGGATAGGATCTTCCTGCTAGATAACTATGTTATTATCTTTTTCTTTTACTTTTTTAGTCAACCAAGGTGGAAGGACCTTCCCTAAATGCAAATAAACTTCATGTATTGAGTCATCCTAAACAAGAGATTCCTTTGGTTCAGTGGTGGTGGCTTGTGTTGACTCTAAGAAAAGCGCTCAGAGTGGGTTCTCAAATTCATCTACTGAATCCATGTAACAACCACCCTCTGGAATTACAAAGACTGGTTCTTCTTCATACTAAGACTCAGACTTGTCATAACACACAGAATCATTTACATTATAAGATATATGTAAAGCGTAAGAAGAGCGAGTACTAAAAGAAACTGAAGTAAAAGTGTAAGGTAAAGAACATCAAAAGTAGCCAGAATCTTCTTCTTCTATTATTGCATCATCAATAGAAGGGAGAACAAAGTTCTTCAGCGTGTGCTGGAAGGGGGTCTGTCTTCCCTTATGAGGTTACAACAATATTTTCTCTTTAATACATTTTTTTATTACATAAAAAAAAAGAATAAATGTGCACAGTAGGCACTACAATAAAAAGAGAAGAAGAGAAAGGTGCTGGGGTAGTAACTTGGGCGGTAACTATAGACTTGGCTTGGGAAGACCTCCTCTCAACTGTCTTAAACTCTGTATAGCTTGACTGATCATCTGCTTGGTCTTCTTAGAGAGTGCTAACTTCCACTTTCACTCAGAACTATGGGGTAACCTGCTCCTACTGCCCTGACTGTAGCTCTAACTGTCACTGTGGTTGGGATTAGAGATCATCTGAACTGTCTGAGTAGCTTTGCTAAAGGCTACACTAAATCACTGTTCTGTAGATGGATTTTCTTAGTGGCTATCAACCTCTTAACTCTATCCTTGAACAAATAACAATCCTCCAAAATATGCCCGATTTATCTGTGGTAGGGATAATATAGTGGATGATCTGTGTGTTCCTCCTCCTCCACTCTATTATTGTTCGAGAATGTCAGGATATTTTTCTTAGTAAGGAATTTAAAAATCTTTCTCACACTCTCCCATTTGAAAAGGTATTCCTTACTAAGCTTCTCCTGTAAGTACTGCTGACTCTCTGAAGTCCTACGGGAGGGCCTCGGCTGCACTGCTGACTGACCCTGTATGTGAGATGGTTGTGGCGGTGCTGAACTGACTAAGGGCCTCTTACCCTTATCTGATGGTCCATAGGTATTGTGTACCTCCCCTCTTCTAGGTGGAGGTGCCACTAAAAATTCTTGACGATGAGGTCTACACTAAGGTTGACTCTCAACCTTACGAGAGAAGACAGCGGGTATACTGTCCTGCAAGCTGACTACCTTCATTAGTAACTTCTAAAAGGTTTATATAATGAATCTCTTGAGGTAGAGTGCTATCAGATCATCTATATTCTTCAGCAAAATCTCTACTAGTGCTGCTCCTATAGTTGGGGCTCACACTGTAGGCTGAGATTCTTGCATCTGACTATGTAATCCTATAGTGGCTCTCGAGGATGCTATCTAGTAACAACTAACTCTCATACTGTGATCCAATGCTCTGCACTGATAAACCTTTGTACAAACAGCTGCTCCAACTCTATAAAGGTCCAGACCAAGTCATTGGGGAGATCAGTGAACCAAGTAAACACCACCCGAACCAAACTGTTGATAAATAATATCAACATCAGGGCATCGTTCCCGCATATGTTGCAAAATTTGGCCCAATATTGAGCCACATGCTGCCTCGGGTTCCCAGGCCCGTTAAATACTCTAAATCTCAGAGGAACGAAGCCAGGGGGTAGGGCTTCTGCTCATACTCAATAGGGTAAGGATGCCCTTTACTAACTGCCTCTTTAGTCTTCTTGGAGGAAATCGCCTACTCTACCTTCTGAGTTATCAAATCCTGAATCTAATTGGCTGATAAATGTGCTGGCTAACTCTGAACTACTGTAGGTACTATAGGAACTACCCTCTGGACCCTATCCACTCTCACAGGGTCTAGTGATACTTGCACTACTATTGGCTCATCTCTGGATGTGGTAGGGGTACCTACGCCCACCATCTAGGTTGTAGCCCCCAAAGCTATCAACTGGGCAGTCATCACTACCATGGCCTTAGCCATCTTGGTCATATGAGTCTGTAAGTGTAGGAATGTGGCATCCGTAGATACTGATCTCAAAGATCCTCCTTCCCTAGGGTCTCCCTACTCATCCTGGTCATTGGGGTCTCTTTACTCGTTCGAGTGATCTCGACGTGTAATCACATAGACCCGGTGTACTAGTATGTCCTCGTTTGACTCATCTCCTAGTGTGTTATCCTCTGTAAAGGCACGATGAAGTTCCTCTATATATGGACTCATAGGGGAAGTGATCTTATGGGGGCTGAGAGCTAAAGCTGCCTCAACTCGACCTGATGATATATCGGGAGTAGCTACGGCATCCTCATCACAAGTTATAGGGACCACCTCAGACCCGGAAGGAACTAAAATATCCATCTAATCTACTGCATATGCTGGCTGAACTACCTCTGCCAGGTGTACCGTTTCGACAGGGGTATCTGTAGGTCGACGTATCCAAACCCACTTAATACGGCGAGGCTCTGTACGGGTAACCGGGTAATGAGGGGCTACCACAACTGAACTAATCTAGGATCGAGCAGACTCCCCCTATTATCTCTGTTTGTGATAATATGGGCATCTTCCAACATCAAGAGTAACTTCGCCGGTCTAACAATTGGAGCTATATCAACTAACTGCTGAGGTGGCTATCCTCTCTTCCATATATACCTCTATCTCGCAGTCTGTCTATGTAGTCGAAGAGTAGCCTGAGAAATCTATTGGAATAACCCCTCCCAACTAACAGGCCCTCTACCATACGCTAGGCGGATGATGCTCTGAATCCTTTGAGAGAGGGATCGAACAATAGCGTCCCTTGGGACCCTAGCCCTGGGTAGAGTAGTGATGATAGAAGGGGCCATCGTAATACGGGCAACATCCTTCTCATTCCCACTGTGTGCAAGTGGAGAGAAGCGTCCTCCCTGGATCGCCTCTATCTCAGGTGCAACTACTACCTCAGGAGTAGGTGCAACTATAACTGATCATGGTTTCCGCTACCTGGGAGCCACTCTCCACTGAACAGACTTCTGGTGAGCCACTGCCTCTGCCATCTGCTGCCTATCTGCCTCAGATATAGCTAAATAGTCTCCTATTTCTAGGGGGAATAAGAACAACAAGAAGGGTTGGGGTTTGCCAGGCAGTCTCAGAGTGAGAGAGCCGAGAAAAAATAGAAACCCAATGAGAAGAAGGTGAAGGAGCCTCAGTCTGGGCACCCCTCTTCCTAGTGGAAATAAGAGGGGGAACCCAAACTCAAGGTACCTCTGCCAAAACAACAGGGGTAACAACAGTAGGCTGTCGATACTGAGGGGCCGGAGCAATCTATGCAACATGTGCAATAGGCACTGGCCGCCTAACCACTGGACGAACGGGGGAAAATAGGGAGTGGTCTAGGCACTGGTCATCTAACCACATGGCGCACTGGCTGCGCAGGAACGTAAATAAGATGAGCAGGTGCCCGGGATGTATGCCGAGCAACCAGACATTCGAAGGGATGCATGGCTGCACGTTCTCTCCTCTAGGGAGGAGAGAATGCAGCAGCCTCAGCAAGGCTGGATTCGCCAAGGGTGACAAACGTCGAGTCAGTAAAGGAACCAAAAGTGATTCCTATAGTAGTTGGACTAGCAAGCAGGGACTCAGGAAGAGTCTCTCGTGAGTCCAAACTGAAGCTAAAAGTCAGAAAGTACAAACGAAGACATGATACTACTGCCAAGAAAAGAAATTTATAAGGTTAATTAGAATTGAAATCACAAATGAATGAATGAATAAGGATGAATAAGGGACATAATAGCCTACAAGGCTGGAAGGAAGTAGAGTAGGGAGAAACCCTAGCTAAGAGGAAGGAATCCTAACTAAAGAAAGACCCTAATTAAGAGTGGGACGGACCTAATCTAAGGAGTACCAATCCTAGAGTACACACAATAAAGGATAATATATGATCTAAAGATGGAGAGAGAAACTGGTCCCATCGTGGTCGCCAAAAACCTGTGAACCTCCGAAAGGACACCGCTATGCTACCGAATTACAAAGGGCATAAGACCACGCCACCCCGAGGGATACAGACAATCGCAGACCTCCGCGCTCCTCGCAAATGGGCTAATAGAAGGGCAGATTAGATTGTGCATACTACTGACCATTAAGGATAGTGGCTCTTGCCATCACACCCTGATGGGTAGTAATATTCATGACCTGATCAAAACAACGAGTTTCCCCCAATCAATACATCATCTCGAGTGGGGTTTATTAGATATGAAATTCAATTTCCCACGGGCATAAGCCCTTGTGGTTAATTACATCTCAGGCCGGAGCCCAAGAAAACTCTCGATTAAGGATCATACATTATCCTTTCCGATGGGATTGACATAAGGGTATAAACTAGGAAATCATACTTAAAGGGAAGAAAGGTCCAATTTGGCTTAATCAACATGTAC
Organism: Dendrobium nobile; assembly: GCA_022539455.1. NCBI lineage: Eukaryota > Viridiplantae > Streptophyta > Magnoliopsida > Asparagales > Orchidaceae > Dendrobium > Dendrobium nobile. The sequence continues at coordinate 1,611,465 of JAGYWB010000027.1, forward strand.
GATTCATATAAGCATTAAGAGGGACTAAGGTACTAAGGAGAAAACTTGAGAAAAAAGAAATTCAAGCAATCAAAACATACATGAGAGAAGGATGGAGGTGGAATCATGTATGTAACGCAAATAAGTAAGATTTATATTCCCTAAAGAGAAGGAACTAATGTAGTGAAAAAACCTGGACTTACCCCGTCCTGGATTAGGGAGCCAGCTAACCACCTAATCGATTTAAAATCATGTTGTTCGGTCATTTATGAAGGATGGCTGGGTGGTTTATTCTTTGTAAATTAAGGCTGACATCTAGAGAGTTTCTTTATTGGCTTTGTACTTTTATAAGGTGAATGCTCCTAGAGCTAATGGTATGCATGCAACTCTGGACGGTTCTGACTATTTATTAGGTCGTTAAGTTTCTAGATCATTTAATCCTTAAAATTTTAAATATTAGTTATGAGTAGAAAATATTTTAGTCCTTACAATGTCTAACGAAATCTAGGCTAAAATAAAAATGGCATGCAAATTACCAATAAACTAAGAAAATATGCAACCCTAAAGGCACACAATCATAAGTAAAATACATCAGAAATAATTAACAAATTAATAAATGTCTATAGGTCAACTGCCCTTAATTACAACGTCGTACACCACTGCCAATAACCCGGATTTCTAAGCCTAGGAATATTGGGTCTTTAATTCTTATATCTTCTCTTCTTAGATTTCTCCTGCTTGGACTCTTTGGATCTCTCCTCCTAGGAATCCTTGGATTTGTCGTGGCTTGAATATCCAAATGAAGAGACAATCCCCCTTAGAGGGGTATTGCCTTTACTCTTTGAATATCTAAAATCCATCCAAACCCAATCTTCCAAATGGAAGAAGACTCTCCACTTTGAGGATGCATTCTTCTTTTGGAATTTGAGTTGGATAAGAATATCCCAACTCAAAGACACTTTCAAAATTCTCACCAATATTACAGAGAATTACATTAATAGAAATCAATAAATTCTAGACTCTTCTGCAAGATTATCCTAATAAAAATCTCAAGCAATTTATATGGAAAGTGAAGATATTTATCACAGCCACACTTGCCCATGTTCTTAATTACTTATAATGGATAAGCTATCTCTGGAGAACCTATACCATTTATTTATTTAGCCCTCATTTATTTAGGAGGGCTGAGCAAATTTAAAAGCACCTACACAAGACATTATTAATATTTTTATATCATGACAATTGCCCCCCTTTTATTTAGAGCTGCATAAGCATGGCCACCTGCAATAAACGTCGTTAGCATAAAAAAATATCAATCCTAACCTATGGGTAATTCTATCGCCCATCACATCAATCTACAAAGTGTAGTAAAAGTAAGTAAACATACCAGCAATTTTTACAACATGCAATAAAACTATGAAAAACCTAGCACACAACAGAAAGGTAAACATCGGCCTAGACTAAGTCTAGAAGTGGTGTCCTAGCAAAAAATTCTGTGTGTTTAAGGCTTGTGTAGTTTTGGATAGGTTCTGTGTAGGATGATTAGTTCAAATTTCCAAAGGTTAGAATTTGTTGAAGGTTAGAAAAGGAAAATTTAATTAAAGTTTAAGTATTAGTGAATTAAGGTCCATTTTAGTTAATTTAATTTGTTAATTTAATTTTGAAAGTTCATTAGGTATGTTAAGACCTTAAGAACTAGCCCGAGGAAAACCAAGAGGGGGGGGGGGGGGTGAATTGATATTTTAAAAATTTTCTTAAACCAAAAACAATCACAAACCAAAATCACCACATAAATCAAAGTGCTCAAAAATAAATATAGAAATGTAGTAAGAAATAGAACACAGAGATTTATAATTATTCGGTCAACTCGACCTACGTCCACTTTCTAAGGCACCCTCCGAGTATTGCACTACAAACGTGACTCTCCTTTTGCTCCCACAATAAGGCGGAAAAGCCCTTACAATAACCTCCTTTCTGCCAACCCCGACGAGGTAGAAAACCCAACTCCTATTGCTTCCTCTTGAAGTAGGCTGAGAACCTTGATCGATTGCTGAAGCTCACCTCTCTCAACCCTTCCAAGAATAAGAGACTCTAGTGAAAGAAGAAGTGGAACAATGCTTGGAGAAACCCTTGTGAATCCCCCTCACAAGCTCCCCGTCACAAAATCCTCTCTCTCTCCCTTTCCTCTAGGCTTTCTTAGGTAAAGACAACAGCAAAAGATTATTGAAAAATGTTGAACAGAAGCTCTTAAATAAAATAGCTTTGAAATAGCTTATTAATTGCAACTTTCCAACAATATCATCCATGATGATAGGTATATGGTCATGTATGATCAGTGTAATTTATGCCTAATCAGACGGGACAATCTGGGATAAATAGAAGAAAATTATTTCTATCATCTAGGCTAATAAAATATCATCCTGTACAATTAGTTCAAATCACATATTATTGGCCAGATAATTGCTCGGAACAAAGGTCTGGGCGATTCAAAATTAGCTTGATCGTCCGGGCCGAACTCATAATTGTCCCGAACGATTAGTTCAAAATAGAGAAAAATCGTCCAGAATATCGCCCTGAATTTGGGCTGGCCGATACTGATCGTCCAAGACATCGCCCGGAACATGAGCTAGCCGATGTTGATCGTCTAGGAGCAACTAAGGTTTTCGAACTTGAAAATTCGTTAGGGATGTTAAGCCCATAAGAACTAGCCCGAGGCTAACCAAGAGGGGGGTGAATTGGTATTTTAAAAAATTTCTTAAACCAAGAACAATCACAAATCAAAATCACCACAGAAATCAAAGTGTTAAAATATAAATGCAGAAAAGTAGTAAGAAATAGAACACATAGATTTATAGTAGTTCGGTCAACTCGACCTACATCCACTCCCCGGAGGTGCCCTCCGGGTATTGCACTACAAACGTGACTCTTCTTTTTCTCCCACAGTAATGCAGAGAATCCCTTACAATAACCTCCTTTTTGCTAACCCCGGTGAGGTAGAGAACCCAACTCCTTTTGCTTCCTCCTGAACCAGGCAAAGAACTTTGATCTATTACTTAAACTCACATCTGAAGCTCGCCTCTCTCAACCCTTCCAAAGATAAGATACTCTAGTGGAAGAAGAAGTCGAACAATGCTTTGAGCAACCCTTGTAAATCTCCCCCACAAAATCCTCTTTCTCTCTCCCTTTCCTCTAGGCTTTCTCAGGTCAAGACAACAGTAAAAGATTATTGAAAAATATTGAACAAGAGATCTTAAATAGAAGAGCTTTGAAATAGCTTATTAATTACGACTTGTCGACATTATCGTCCAGGACGATATGTCCTGTACGATAAATACAAGTTAAGCCTAATTAGCAGGGATGATCTAGGACGAATAAAAGAAAATTATTTCTATCGTCCAGGCTGATAAAATATCATCTTGTATGATTAGTTCAAATCACAGATTATCAGCCAGACAATCGCTCGGAATAAAGGTCTGGATGATTCAAAATTAGCTTGATCGTCCGGGCTGATCTTACAATCGTCCCGGATAATTAGTTCAAAACAGAGAAAAATAATCCAGAACATCGCCCTGAATTTGGGCTGGCCGATGTTGATCGTCCAGGACATCGCCCAGAACATGAGCTAGCCGATGTTGATCGCCCAAGAGCAACTAAGGTTTTTCAACTAATAGTCCCGGTCGATACTGAGATCGGCCAGGATGATGTGATCATATCAATTAAGCCTTAATTGATTTCTTTAATTACCAGATTAATTTATGCAGAATTGTCTACATCGTCCATGCCGACATAATATCTTCCTGGCCGAGTTCCAAAAATAAAGAATGCCTAAATAGATCATGGAGGCTGATTCTTTCTGATTTGAGCTTATCATCTTGGCCGATAAAAGTATCATCCAGACCGATCTGCTTAATGATGGCTACCTTAACCATGTGCCCTGATTAAGGTTTCAATTTTTGACCCAATCGTCTAGGAAAAAATAAATAGCGTCCAGGCCGATGTGAGTAAAAATAAAAAAACTCTAATTCAGACAGAAAAATCTCTCAAGTGTGTGTGTGTTTGGTTACTTAGCATCAGACACCTCAAAGGTTATAATTGACTCAAGAAAGAGAAAAAGTACAATATAAATTGACTCAGACCTAGTCTACCAAATCTTGAGCTGGTTTCGATTGTCGTCTGGTCTTGTGGTCCTGAAATGTTAGTAGGCAAGGCAGTCGTAGAGAAATAGGATTGTTTAATATCATCAAAATCACAATTCATTAAAATAGATTTGCAACAATTTTTAATGCTTATGGTATTGATAATTAAAGTTTAAGTTGCATTAGCCAATTTTGGAAAGTCCCGGGTCCTCTTAAGTGCTTGGCTAAGGAGGTCTAAAATGTCACTATTGGAAATTGGCTACGTTTGGGGCATCTAGCATTTTAGGTAAATACTAGGGCTTAAGGTGAGTATTTAGGCTTTGAGTTTGCTGAATTTGGAGTTTCCTATGCAAAGATATAAATTTTAGAAGATTTGGACAATTAAGTGAATTATTAAAACTACCTACTTAGGGGTGATTTTATGATTTTGATCCAAATCAGCTCTAAACTAATTGGAATCACCTCGAAAGGTCAGAAATGACCTAAGAAAGTGTTCCTAAGTGTTTGGGGAAAAATTAAAATTTTTAATATTTTTTAATTAGCTAATAGGGACAAAAAGGTAATTTTCAATTAAAGTTAAATTAAGGGTAAGATTATCGTCCAACTAAGGAGCCCTAATTATCTAAGATTAAGAATTGAGTTATTAACAGTTCAAGCTATTATGGGAAATTTTTTGAGTTAAAATGGATTTATTAGAAGTTTTAGAAAGTATCAAACCTAATTAACGGGTAAATTAGGGTTTGTTAATTAAGGGGTCTAAAGAGCCCTAAAAAATCCTAGAAAATTCTGGGATGTTCAAGATATCACTAAGTTTAAATTTTGAAGTTTTCATATAAATCAAGGCTCTATCCTAACTCCTAAAATTTTTCTAAGTTCGCTAGACGGGTCCTTAATTATTGTCCTTATGGTGTCACTATGTTAGAGGGATTTAGAACTGAGTTTTGGACTAACCTTTAAGGTAACAATGCAGGGGATACATTAAAAATAGTAAACACACCATGTCCTTAGATCTAGGAGAGCCTAAGCTACGTGCTCGTACATCTTACGCATGCAATTTATGATGAAAGAAAAACTAAGTGCGATTAATAATATGATTAGTGAATGATTAGGACCATTTTTTGTGGTAAAAAAAGCATTGTATGAAAAGTTATTTAAGTCTATGTGTTCTAATCTAGGGTTTGCAATTTTACCTAATCCACAAGGTGGATTCGAGAGATCTTGGGCTTGTTGAGCTTGTTGATTGTCCATGAATAAGTTTCTTGTTGAACTCGAGCCTCGAATCGTCCTTGATCGATGGGAAGAAGTCTTGGATAGATCTAATCCTCGATTCGCAAGAGAACTCACAGCTAGCGAGGTATCACCGTCGAGTTTTACTTGGGGAAGGAAGAAGGGAATCTCTAGATCTCTCTCATAAAAAATCTCAGGCCAAGAAGCACTAGGGAGGGAGTAATTGTAAGATCATCTTTCATGAAGCCCTAAAAAGTGTATTTATAGGATTAGAGGGAAGTTCAACGGCCTAGATCCAACCAAGGTTGAATTAGGAGGGAGTTGGAGCTCTATTGGCCGTGTATTTGAATTAGGAATGATTAGGAACCAATTAAACCCATTAAAAGGAATTAATTTGTGCTTTAATGGGTCAAAATTGATCCAATAAGACTTGAGTTTGCTAAGAGAGTTGCTAATTGTATGTTTTACATTCTTGCAAATTGTATAGTTTTGATGATTTCAAATATTATTGTTTTATGTGTTGTTATCTCCTAACACATTTTGGAAGATTTGTTTTTGCTCTTGTGTGGACTAATATTTCAGGAAAATCAAACTCTAGACTATGAAGACTTCAAATCAATTTGGGAATAAGATAGTTTGTGAATTGAAGCTTGTACTATTCATTATATTGAGTTTGAGAGGGAGTGATTGTAAATTGAGTAAATAAGCACACACACAATTGGGATAATCCATAAAATTTTATACTGATCATACGGAACGAACTCAGTTCGTACGGGACGATCAAGTTAGTTATCCCCTCAGAAGAGTAATGGAACGAACAGGAAGTGAGAAAATTTTTCTAAGTCTTGATCGTCCGGATGAAATTCCATATTCATCCCTCGAAAAACTCCTATGGATTTTCACTTTGCATTGTTCATCCAGACAAAATGCATGATTCTTCCCTGGACAAAATCCTCTGGATTTCCAATTTAGCCTCTTCATCCAGACAAAATTCCTAGTTCGTCCCTGGACGAACTCCTCTAGACATTGAGTTTATACTAATCATCAAGACAAAACATTCTACTCGTCTCTGGACAAAATTCATCCGAGATGAACTTACATTCATCCCACGACAAAGTGAACCGACTCTTTAAATTTTGGCGGCGTCCTGCAGTTTTTGGGAACCGACCTATGGTATAACTGTTCGTACCGGATGAACCTAGTTCGTACGGGATGATGATCGGGTATGAATTTAGTTCGTACCAATATACATTGGGTTCATTTCTAATAGATTTAATTAAAATCATCCAGGATGATCCACGATCGTACGGGACGATCCACGGCATACAAACTTGAATTTCAGCAGTTTTTGAATGATTTTTTGTGCCTTTTATATAAAAAAGTTGAAAATAAACTGCTTCTTAATCTTTTTGCATACTGATCTTCGTGTAAATTGAAAGAAGAGTCAAGGAGAGAGTGTCAGAGTGTGTTCGAAGGAGGATTCTTACTACTGGTGCGTAAAGGCTTCACTAGATATTCAAAGGTAAGTGTCTTTACTTTTGGTTTGTGATTACTTCACTCTTTTCTTTCTTCCTTCTATATTTCTTGTGAGCAGATCTTTCAAGGAGATTTGATTCTCTGCCAACACTTGGAGAGTGTGAACAGCCGAAGGGTTCTTTGCCCACACTTGGAGAGTGTAAACAGTCGAAGGGTTCTCAGCCTACACTTGGAGAGTGTGAACAGACGAATGGTTCTCTTCCCACACTTGGAGAGTGTAAACAGCCGTAGGGTTCTCTTCCCACAGTTGGAAGAGTGTGAAAGGATGGATGGTTCTCTACCAACACTTAAAAGAGTGTAAAAGGATGATGGTTCTCTACCGCACCGGGTAGTGGTGGAAGAGAGTTTTTGTAAAGGCTTCTCCACCTTGCAGTGGGTGCAAAAGGAGAGTCACTAGTGGTATTAGTGCAATACTCGGATGTAGGTCATGTTTGACCGAACCACTATAAATCTTGTTTCTTTTATTTTTGTTTTGCTATTTTATTTGTACTATTTTTAATTTGTGGTTGAAAAATCTTTTTTATAAAATTCACTAAACTAAATTCTCAGTTTTAATTTTTTTAAAGAGGGAATGTTTTAATTACCAATTCACCCCCCCTCCCCCTACCCCCCCTTGGTTAGCCACTGGGACATAAGCTTAGGTCTAACAACCTAATTCATATTGAATGAGTTTCAACAAGTGGTATCAGAGCTTTGTTTCAAAATCATAAGTTTAGACTACTTTTTGATTAACATAGATGGCTACCTTTGGAAACTGAAATATGTTGCGGATCTATGGTTTATGATTTTGATGATAGCAAACATTCTTATTTCTCTACGACTGCCTTATTTACTGATATTTAAGGTCCACACGATCAGACTGCAATTTAGAACCAGCTCAAGATTGGGCAGACTAAGTCTGAGTCAATTTGCACTCTTTTTTCTTTCTTGAGTATGTTGTATTTGGTGTGGCACCTGATGATTTATAAACTTGGAAGATTTTTTGTTGTTCCCTAAAGATTTCTATTTTTGGTAACATCGTCCAGGACAATATGTCCAAAAATAGAAACCCTAATTAGGGCATCCTCATTAAGGCATCCATCATTAGCTGATCGGCCTGGAAGATACTTGTATCGGCCAAGACGATAGTCTCAATTCAGAAAGAATTAGCCGCCATAATCAGTTTAGGTATTCTTTATTTTAGGACATAAGTCAGGATGATATAAATATCGTCCAAGATGATCTAACTCAATTATGCCTAAATTGATATGTTTTTTTTGGAAAGTATTAATGGCTGATTGATACGATCACATCGACCAGGACGATCATAGAATCGACCTGGCCGATGTCCTGGACAATTTACATCGGCCAGCATCTATTCCAGGCGATGATCAGGATGATTGAAATAAAATTTAAACTAATCGGCTGGGACGATCGTGAGATCGGCCAGGACAATGTAACCAATTTTTTTCTGATAGTCCCAAATTGTCCCGGGCTGATGAGCTAAATTTGTACTGATCAGCCAGGACGATATAACTATCATGCTGGACGATAATGTCGACAAGTTGCATTAATGAGCTCATTTTGAGATCTTCTATTTAAGCTATGACATGACACTTTGTAAGTGTCTTTGGCAGCCATTGTAGCTTCATTCTTTTGGGGGGAACTTGAAGAGAGAGCTTGAAAGGGAGTGAGGAACGGGTGAAGTCTGAGAGGGAGAAGATCCTGTGAGGGGGGACTCAAGGGAGTGTGGAGGGGGATTCCACACAGTTGCTCCGGTAGGCTTGCACCTTCATACCGTCGGATTCAAGGCTTGTCTTGAGGGAAGTTCACCAAAGAAGAAGATCTATTTGGTATCAAAGGACCCAGCAACTCCGCCGCACCAGGGAAGGTGGAAGAGATTTTGTAAGGGCTTCTTCCCCTAGCTGTGGAGGCTAAAGGAGAGACACTTAGTTTAGTGCAATACTTAGAGGGTGCCTCCAAGGAGGGGACGTAGGTCAAGGTTTGACCGAATCACTATAAATCCGGTGTGTTCTTTCTTATTATTACTTCTGTATTTAATTTCTGCATAGTTGATTTCTTTGTGGTGCTTTTGGTTTGTAGTTTTGTTATAAAAGATTTTTAACAACCAATTCACCTCTCTTTTAATTAGCCTTGGGCTAGTTCTTAAGGGCCTAACATCCCTATCGAACTTTCAAGTGGTATCAGAGTGGGATTCATAAAAATGAAGTTTGAAAACTTTTTAAATTTTGATCCATGGCTAATTTTGTTAATCATAATATTGCGGAAGGTTATTCAATCACCAGATGACCTTTATTTGAAAATATTATTTTTGATTTTTGGAAAACTCGCATGTCTACTTTCTTGCAATCGATAGATTTTCGTATGTGGCATATGATTTTAACTGGTTATTCATCATCGTCACGTATCATAGATGGAGTTAAAATTGATATTCCTTTTAACCAATGGAATAAAGAAGAACAAATCAATGCTCAATTGAATGCAAAATCTTTAAATTATTTTTTTTGTACTTTAAATTCTGAGGATTTATGTTAATATCGACGTGCACTACTAGTAAGAAAGTTTGGGAAAAACTACACACCATATACGAAGGCACTAACGAATTCAAGCAAACTAAGTTGAATATGTTAATGCATGATTTTGAACTGTTTTCCATGAAACCTTTTGAAACGATTTTAGACATGTATACCAGGTTCATTCAAATTATAACATCATTGCATGCCTTAGGAAAAGAATTTTCAAATTTTGAAAAAATTAACAAAATTCTTTGTTGTCTACTGGATAAGTTCAATGCTAAAGTAGTTGCTATTTATGAATCAAAAGATTTGAATGAATATTCTATTGATAATTTGATTGGCTCACTCATTGCCTACGAGCAAGGTTTGAGTCAAAGACTTTTGGATGTATGTGAAACTATTATTCTAAAAGCTGAAGATATAGAAAGAGATAGCCTAGTTGGTGACGAATGCAATGACTTATCAAGCAAATCAAAAAGCTCACCAATTCATAAGAAAAAGTGAAAAAAGGTAAAAATGGTAAGGATGTTCATCTTTCTTCTGACCTTATTTTCTTTCGATGTAGAAAGCCTGGACATATAAAAAATCAGTGCCCTAATTTAAGAATACTTCCTACAAAAGAAAAGGGTAAGGTGAAAAATTTAAACTGGGAAAATAATGAAAAAAAAAAATCTCATGGGCAGATCTGGTTTCTGAAGCATCGGACCAAGAGAGATATAATGGTTAAAAAGCTTGTTTATGTTTTCTTTGTTGTGTTTTGTTTTTTATTTTTACATTTTAACTTTTTATTTTGTTTTTTTGTTTTTTGTTTATTCTTTGAAGTTTGTTTGTTTCGTGGATTTTTTCTCTGATCAACACATACATTCACTTTTCTAAAAATGAAAAATCTACATCTTGATTTTTCTTGAAATCTTTGGTAAGTTGTAATTGACTTATCTAAAACAGTCGAAGGAAGGAAACTCATTATTTTTTACTATCAATCTCTATTTCCTAAAAAATGTTATTCTACTTTTGATTTAAAATCTTTTTATCTTTTAAATTGGTTTTATGAAACAGAATTTTTTATCTCCCTATATTTTATTTATCGCATAGGAATGTTTTGCAAATTGTTGAATCTAACTCATAATTTTCTTAATCAAGAGATTCTCTTTGTCACTAGGATGGGTTTAATTTTGTTCTTAAGATTTAAGAAAGGAAGTATATTCAAAAAATTGGCCAATGATGCCAAAAATAAAAGATGCGCAAAGACGTCAAATTGAAAATATAGAATACACAAAGTGTGTCAAAAAATGCGTAGTGCGCCAACCAATTATCAAGAGGCATAAAATGAGCGCACGAAGTTAATGCTTACCATTCTTATACTTCTTTAAAAGCTTAAGAAAACTCTTGATAATTTCGATACTTGAGTTTGAAAATATTGATTCTTGATTCAACAATTCGTGCATTGATCTTCTATTAGATATATTTTATGGAAGAAATTTTTGAAAAATGATTGTTTCTTTCTCTAATTTATTCCTTGATTTAGATATTGAATTAAAAAGTTTTTAAGCCTTTTTAAAGAACTAGAGTTTGGATTATCAAAATCTGAATTTCTAACCTTTTTTGGGCAATGCGTTGTCAATCCAATTATACTAAGTTTTTTTTAAAACCAAGAGGTAACTTTCTCATTTTAAGAATATTTGTTTTGTTCACTAGATCAGGGATCATTTTTTTTTAATCGTGCCTCTTCTCTTTTTGATAATGTCAAAGGGGAGAACGTAAACATATTGTTGAATTTTTTTACTGTTATCGTATGTGTGTCTTTTTTTTTCAAAAAATTAAAAACTACAAAAAATATTTCATCTCCCCTAATTTTTAAAAGTGTTATTCTAGTGATGGGGAGATTAGGAGGAGTATTTACTTTTTTGAAAATTCAATTTGAAATGTTTTGCCATCATCAAAAAGGGGGAGATTGTTGCGGATCTATGATTTATGATTTTGATGATAGCAAACATTCTTATTTCTCTACGACTGCCTTATGTACTAACATTTTAGGTCCACACGATCAGACTGCAATTTGGAACCAGCTAAAGATTGGGTAGACTAAGTCTGAGTCAGTTTGTACTATTTTTCCTTTCTTGAGTCTGTTGTATTTGGTGTGGCACCTGATGATTTGTAAACTTGGAAGATTTACTGTTGTTCCCTAAAGATTTCTATTTTTTGAACATCGCCTGGGATGATATTTATATCGTCTTGGACGATATGTCCAAAAATAGAAACCCTTATTAGGGCATCCTCATTAAGGCAGCCATCATTAGCTGATCGGCCTGGACAATACTTGTATCGGCCAGGACGATAGTCTCAATTCAGAAAGAATCAGCCGCCATAATCAGTTTAGGTATTCTTTATTTTAGGAAATCGGCCAGGACGATATAAATATCATCCAGGATGATCTAACTCAATTATGCCTAAATTGATCTGGTATCTTTGGAAAGCATTAATGGCTGATTGATATGATCACATCGTCCGGGATGATCATAGGATCGGCCGAGCCGATGTACTGGATGATTTACATCAACAAGCATCTATTCTGGGCAATGATTAGGATGATTGAAATCGATTTTAAACTAATCGGCCGGGAAGATTGTGAGATCGGCTAGAACGATGTAACAAATTTTCTTCTGATCATCCCAAGTCGTCCCGGGCTGATGAGCTGAATTTGTACTGATCAGCTAGGAAGATATAACTATCATCCTGGATAATGTCGGCAACTTGCATTAATGAGCTCGTTTTGAAATCTTCTATTTAAGTTACGACATGAAACTTTGTAAGTGTCTTTGGAAGCCATTATAGGTTTTTTTTTTTTTGGAACTTGAAGGGAGAGCTTGAAAGGGAGTGAGGAACGGGTGAAGTCTGAGAGGGAGAAGATCCTGTGAGGGGGAACTCAAGGGAGTGTGGAGGGGGATTCCACACGGTTGCTCCAGCAGGCTTGCACCTTAATACCGTCGGATTCAAGGCTTATCTTGAGGGAAGTTCACCAAAGAAGAAGATCTCTTTGGTGTCAAAGGACCCAGCGACTCCGCCACACTGGGGAAGGTGGAAGTGATTTTGTAAGGGCTTCTCCGCCTAGCTGTGGGGGTTAAAGGAGAGGCACTTAGTTTAATGCAATAATTGGAGGGTGCCTCCAAGGAGTGGACGTAGGTCAAGGTTTGATCAAACCACTATAAATCCGGTGTGTTCTTTCTTATTATTACTTTCGTATTTAATTTTCGTATAGTTAATTTCTTTCTGGTGATTTTGGTTTGTAGTTTTGTTATAAAAGATTTTTAACAACCAATTCACCTCTCTTTTAATTAGCCTTGGGCTAGTTCTTAATGGCCTAACATTTCTATCGAACTTTCAAAATACACTTGAGGGTTACTCTATTACTAGACCTCCATTGTTCGAAAATATTCTTTTTGATTTTTTAAAAACACGCATGTCAACATTTTTACAGTCACTTGATTACCGTATGTGGATATTAGTTCAGGAAGGGTATACAAAACCAACTAGACTAGTTGATGGAGTTAGAGTTGAAACACCTTTTGCGGACTGGACAGTAGAAGAACGTGACTTAGCACAACTAAATACCAAATACTTGAATAGTTTCTTTTGTACTCTTAAATCAGAAGATTACATGCGCGTTTCTACATGTAAGAGTGGAAAGGACATATGGGATAGACTTTGTATAACTTATGAGGGGACAAATGAGGTTTAGAAATCCAGACTTAATATATTGTTACATGATTATGAACTATTTCGCATGAAACTAAATGAATCCATTTCTGATATGTACACAAGATTCACACAAATTATCACATCTTTACACGCATTGTGTAGCGAACTAATGAATGCTGAAATGATTAATAAAATTCTTCGTTGTTTGCCTACTGCTTATAATGCTAAAATCACTGCAATTACAGAGTTTAAAGATCTTAACATTTACTCTATTGACAATCTTCTTGGATCACTAATTGCTTACGAGCAATGAGTTAGCCAAAGAAAGATTAATGCGGGTAAACCATGGAGGGAGAAGAACATAGCACTGAAAGTGGAGGAATCTGAAAGTGAACACTCACAACCTGAGGATGAAGATGACATCGCTCTAATGACTAGACAGTTCAGAAGCTTTCTGAAGAGGAAGCAGAAGAGACGCCAATAATGAAATAGAGGAAAATTTAATAGAAATGCTAAGGTTTCAAATAATTTGATTTGCTATGAGTGTAGGAAACCTGTACATATCAAGACAGTACCCAAAACTCAAAGCCACTCCTAGCAAGGAGAAGGTAGAGGAGAAACCAACTGTAAAAAATGGCAAGAAGAAGTTTCAAAGAGCTTTATGGGCGAACTCAGCTTCAGATTCATCAGAGACTGAAAAATAAGAGAAAGTCACTAATCTGTGCTTAATGGCCAATAGTCTTGATCAGTCAGATCAAGAAGAGGTATGTGATTTAACTTATAATAAACTTTTTGAAGTTTCTGAACACATGCATGATGCATATAGGAAAATGAAGAAAATGCATACTAGTCTGAGCTTAGAATTTAAGAAACTACAAAAGGAAGATGAAATCCTTACGAAAGACCATGTTTTAATTGATAACAACCACATGAAATTACTTGATGAGTTTAATGACTTGAATAAAAATCATAAAAATTTAAAATCATCCTATGCAGAACTTGAAAAAGAATTTAAAAATTTTAAGGATGAATCTGAGAGCAAAATTTATAGATCTAAATATACAAATCGAATTTTGGAAGATATGAACTCATTCTACATTTTGAAGATAAAGCTCTCGAGGATAATAGGATACCCCCTAGACTTGAAGATTTTACTAATCCTATTTTGTATCCTAAATTTATACAATCCCTGAATAGATATATGAATGGTAGAAGACTTAGGAATTCTTTTCCAAAAGTCAAATGTAATAATTATGGATTGATTGGATATATAGCTTACACCTGTACTTTAAAGATAAAAAATTATATGGTGTGGAGACCAAAGATGCATAAACCTAGACATATCATACATGCATCTGATTTAAATTACTAAAAGGAGAACCCAAACTTGTTTGGGTTTCCAGGTCTAATATTTAATACTCTTGAAGGTTTGCTCACACACAAGATCTCGTGAGAGCATATGGTACCTGGATAGTGGATGCTCAAAATATATGACTGGAGATACTGCATAATTCATAACGCTGGAAGCAAGGAGTGGAGGCAAGGTTACACTTGGAGATAACACCACAAGGAAGGTGGTTGGATCAGGTAAGATTAGAAATCTAAAGAAATTTTACATTGAAAATGTTTTATTGGTAGAAGGCTTAAATCATAACTTGTTAAGTATAAGTCAGCTATGTGATAAAGGATACTATGTAAAAAAAATTTCCTACTAGCTGTATATTAAGCCTAAATGGAATTGATATTTTGAATGGAAAAAGGGTAAATAATGTTTATATGCTATACTTGAATTGCATTCAAACTCCAATTGCTTTTTGTTTGAAAACTGTACCTGATGAGTCATGGCTTTGGCATAGGAGACTTTGTCATTCTAGCCTGAAAACCTTAGAAAAATTACCGAAAAGAACCTAGTGAGAGGTATACCAAAACTAGACTTTACTAAGGACCACCTTTGTGATGCATGTCAATTAGGAAAACAAGTAAAGTCCTCTTTTCAATTAAATAAGGATCTTACAACTAGTAAACCATTGGAGATTTTGTATATGGATCTTTTTGGACCAGTTGGAACTGTAAGTCTAGAAGGGAAGGTATACGGTTTTATGATTATAGATGATTACTCAAAATTCACATGGGTTAGATTTCTATTTTATAAGAGTGAATCATTTGAGGAATTTATAAACTTTTCGAGTTGGATTCAAAGAAAGCAAGGATGTGAAATTTTAACAATTCAAAGTGATCATGGAGGAGAATTTGAGAATGAAAAATTTGAGGAATTTTGTAAGGAGAAAGGAATTGGTCACAACTTTTCTGCACCTAGAACCCCTCCGTAGAATGGGGTAGTCGAAAGGAAAAATCGAACATTAATAGAAGCTGCCTGAGCAATGTTGGCAGAATACTCACTTCTTAAATATTTTTGGGCTGAGGCGGTTAGCACTGCATATTATGTTCTAAATAGGGTGAATGTAAGATCTAATTTAAATAAAACACCCTATGAGTTGCTAAAAGGAAGAACACCTAATTTTATCATATTTACATGTTTTTTGTTGTAAAGTGTTTATTCATAATAATGAAAAATCTGCCTTAGGAAAATTTGATCTAAAATCAGATGAAGGAATTTTTGTAGGATACTCAAGTGTTGGAAAATCTTATAGAGTATTCAATAAAAGAACTTTGGTAATTGAGGAGATCACACATGTTGTATTTGATGAATATGGAATGTTATAAGAGCCAAATGTTATAGAAGATGAGATTGAGGTTAACTCCTAAAAGGTTGATAAAATAAATTTGTAAGAAAACCTGGAAGAAAATTTGGAGATAGAAAACCCTTTTTCTAGAGATTTGAGATTTTCTAAAAACCACCCAAGGGAATAGATTATAAGTGAACCTAGTGAGGTTGTAAGGACTAGGCATGGACTAAACAAAGAAGTCAATCATTCAGCCTTCATTTCAACAATAGAACCCACAAATATTGATCAAGCACTTTCGGATGAATTTTGGATTTTAGCTATGCAAGAAGAGTTAAATCAATTTATAAGAAATAAAGTTTAGAAATTAACTACAAGGCCAAAGGATCAAAGTCTAGTTGGAACAAAGTGGGTATTAAAAAATAAAATGAATGACTTAGGAAAGGCTAGATTAGTTTCTAAGGGGTATAATCAGATTGAAGGGATTAATTTTGAGGAGACTTTTACCCTTGTAGCTAGACTTGAATCAATTAGGGTTTGCTAGTTATTGCCTATTTTAGAGGATTTAAATTGTACCAAATGGATATAAAAAATACCTTTTTAAATGGGGTAATTTAAGAGGATGTTTTTGTAGAACAACCTCCAGGTTTTAAAAATTCTAAATTACCAAATAAAATTTTTATATTGAAAAAGGCATTATATGGATTGAAACAGACACATAGAGCTTAGTATGAGAGATTGAGCACCTTCCTGCTTGAAAGATCTTTTGAAAAAAGAAGTGTGGATACAACTCTCTTTTTGAAGAAATGTGGAAAGGATATATTCATTGTACAAATTTATGTGGATGATATCATCTTTGGATCTTCAAATAAAAATCTTTGTGATAATTTTTCTAAAACAATGAGTAGTGAATTTGAGATGAGTCTAATGAAAGATTTAAGTTACTTTCTAGGCTTTAGCATTAAGCAAATTGAGGAAAGTATATTTCTTAGTCAATCAAAGTATGTTAAGGACATCCTCAAAAAGTATGAAATGGACAATGTTAAACATGTTAGTACACCAATGAGTTCCTCAGTGCAGTTGGATAAGGACCCTAAGGAAAAATCTGTTGATCAGAAGAAATTTAGAGGGATAATTGAATCTTTACTTTACTTGACAGCTAGCCAGCCCGATATCATGTTTAGTGTTTATTTGTGTGCAATATTTCAATCAGATCCAAAAGAATCATATTTGACAGCAGTAAAAAGGATTTTAAGATATTTACTAGGAACTCAGAACTTAGGAATTTGGTATCCTAAGTCTAGCTCTTCATTTGAAATAATTGGTTATTTAGATTCTGACTTTGCAGGTTTTAGGATGGATAGAAAAAACACTTCTGGAACATTTCAGTTTATTAGAAATTCTTTAGTCTCTTGATCCAGTAGAAAATAAAATTCAGTAGCCCTATCTATTATTGAAGCTGAATACATTGTATTAGGAAGTTGTGTGGCATAAGTACTTTGATTGAAATATTAGTTGATTTATTTAGGATTAATTATAGGCACTATTCTAATTTATTGTGATAACACTAGTGTTATTTGTATTTTAAAAAATCCTATTCAATATTCAAGAACCAAACATATAGACTGAAAGTTCATTAGGGATGTTAAGCCCTATGAACTTAGTCCCAAGCTAACCAAGAGGGGGGGTGAATTGGTATTTTAAAAAATCTTTTCAACAAAAGCAATATCACAAACCAAATCACACCACAAGAAAAATAAGTGCGGAAATTAAAGTGCGGAAGCAAGAAACAAGAACACAGAAATTTATAGTGGTTTGGTCAACTCGACCTACGTCCACTTCCCGGCGGCGCCCTCCGAGTAATGCACTACGATCGTGACTCTCCTTTAGCCCCCACAGCTAGGCGGAGAAGCCTTTACAAAGAACCTCTTTTTGCCACCCCGGCAAGGTAGAGAACCTATCTCCTTTTGCTTCCTCCTGAACCTGGCAGAGAACCACTATCAGTTGCTGAATCTTTAACTCTACCGACCCTTCCACGGATGAGAAACTCTAGACGAAAAAGAAGTAGAGCGATCCTTGAAGCAACCCTTGTGAATCCCCTCACAAGCTCCCCCTTACAAGATCCTCTCTCTCTCTCTCTTTTTCTCTCCTCAAGGTCTTCTCAGGTCAAGGCAGCAGCAAAAGATTATTCAAAATATTGAACAAGAGCTCTTAAATTGAAGAGCTTCAAAGGAGCTCATTAATTGCAAGTTGTCGACAATATCGTCCAGGCCGATATGTACATCGTCCTGGCCGATCAGTAGAAATCTTATGAGATCGGCCTGGGCACCGCCCTATTTTGGTGCTGGACGATTGAAAAATGGCTTGATCATCCTGGCCGATCTCACGATCGTCTAGGCCGATCAGTTCAAATCAGAGAAAAATCATCCTGAGCACCGCCCTGTATTCAAGCTGGCCGATCCCGTCCAGGAGCAACTAAGGATTTTGAGTATATCATCCTGGCCGATCCTACAATCGTCTAGGATGAAGTGATCGTATCAATCATCCTTAATTACTTTCTTGATTTGTCTGATTAATTAAGACATAATTGTGAATATCGTTCAGGCCGATCAAAGATCGTCCTGGCCGATTTCCAAAAATATAGAATACCTTAATTGTATATGGTGGCAAGTTCTTTCTCTTTTGAGCTTATCGTCCTGGCCGATACACGTATCGTCTAGGACGATCTGTTAATGACGACTGCCTTAATTAAGAATTCTTATTAGAGTCTCTGTTTTAAACTCGATTGTCCTGGCCGATCCAAGGATCGTCCCGGCCGATGTGAGCAAAAATAGAGATTCTAAGTCTCTCAAGTGTGTGTGTAGGGTTACTTAGTATCAGTCTCTTTGACATTACAAACTGACTCAAGAAGAGAGAAAAGTAAAATACAGACTGACTCAACCCTAGCTAGCTACCCAATCTTGAACTTGCGTCATTTGTTCATCTGATCTTCGATTCCTGAAATGTTAGAAGTAATAGGCAATGGCAGTCCAAGAGAATCAGTAGTGTTTGCCAATCATCAAAACATAAGCCATGAAACTAGATTTGTAACAATCTCCCCCTTTTTGATGGCGGCAAAACACAAGTAGGAAAATCTTAAAAAATATTAATTCATTAAAATTTCAAAGTTACAAGCCAAGCATCAACTTTTCCTACCACATTCTATGCCCCCTTTTGTCATCACAAAAAGAGGGTCCTAGACACATAAAAAGAAAAAGGAAAAATACAAACAGAAACTAAAACAAACTACAGAAAATAGAAAACAGAAAACAAAAACTAGAAAAATGAGGGATCATGATCATCAGATGGAGGTGGAGGTGGTGGAGCCTGCTGAAAGTAGCTAGCAAGCGTAGTAAACTGAACATTGAACCAGGCTATGTCCAAGTCGTGCTGCTGCTGCTGGTGAGTCATGTAGCTGTCAAAGCGGGCTAAGTCCTCTGTGTGGTGCTGCTCGTAGCGTGCCATGTGTTGACCTCATTTTTTGAGGTCAATTTCTCCCGGAATCAATCTCTAGTGTTTAGGTCTTCGTAACCTAGAATAGACGCCGCCCTTATAGGATTTCTTTTAGGTGGATACCTATTGACGTAGCGTCCACTCGAACCTACTATTCAAATCAAATCAAAATCAATTCAATCCAATTTTAATTCAACTCCAAACGAACTCAAATCAATCTCGATTTATAATTCGTCGATGTCGATCGACTCAATTTAATTTGATCTAATTCATTTATGACCAAATTAATATATCATTGAGTTCTAATCAATTTACCAATCAAACATCAAATTCTTTCTAATAAAATTTGTTTTAGTTTCTTTTCAAATCAAGATCAACCCTTAAATCTTTCTTGGAAGCCATAAACCAATCTAAGCCGTCAAATTACTTTGAATTGAGATGTAATATCGGTCCAATTTATGACCCCATCTAGCCATAAGAAACCAAATTTTCGGTTTTTTCCTCTAGCAGTTCTGAAATCCCCCTCATCCATTTTGCACGCACGAAACCACCCCACGAGCCCTCTCTCTCAAGTTCGGAACTCCCCCATAGCCCACAACCTCTCTTTCTCCCATTCTCAGCAATTCGCACAACCCAGCCTCTCGTTGCCTCCCTTTCTATCGTGAAACCGAGCCCAGGACAGCAGTTCCGAAACTCGCAATCCGGCTCTCTGCCCATACGATCCCCCCTTGGCCGTTCGCGAACTGCTTCTGCTTGAGGACTTCTCCAATTTCGCATAGTTAGAACGAACCCCAGAGCTCAATCATCTCTCTCTCGTTTGCTCTCTGTTCGCTCAGAAGAAAAACTGCAAAAAACTAGCCCGTCACTCCTCTGTTCGTCGCCGCCCTGCCATTGGCACAACCTAAGAGAAGAACCGAAGCTTCCTCTCCATTCGCATATACAGAATCGGACTCCTCCTCTCGTGACCTCACACGCACTGCCTGCCTCTCTTAGTTCTCAAAAAGTCAAGGCAAGAGCAATCTCTCTCTCACGAACCATCCTCCTCTACTCCTTTTCTCACGTGAAATCCCATTCGAGCAAATTATTTTAGTTAATTCCATTTAATCATCTTCAGCAAAGAGTATAAAGGTATTAGATATTATTTTTGGAATTGATATGTTAGATCTTGCATTTACTTTTTTGATAATTGTACTTAGAAAGAAATGATGAGATGTCAGATTCTTTATTTGAAATGACTTGAAATTATAGATTCTAGTATGTCCAAGTCTTATATCTATTGGCTAGACTATTGAATGCTTCCATTCAAGACGCATCTATTTATTTAAGACCTTTTATTTGAATGATTATTTATATGTGTAAATAAAATCCATTTAACTATATAATCTCATTGAAACTTTATTAACTCATGTATTCCAATGAAAATGCATTGACGAATTTTATTATTTAAAGGAAAGTGTAGGGTGGCATCAATTGTTATTTCTCATATTTATTATTAGAAGGGTTCATAGGAACTTATATATTATAATGACATTTTCTTTAGTATAAAAACTTGAGTCTATATTGAAAGTTGAAAAGTTTTATTTTATTTTGATAAGTATATAATATTTAAATAATAGAGTGTATATATGGAAGGGTAATTTTTAGTAGGGAAGTGTATTTATATTTGAAAAGTGAAAAGTTTATGTTTAAATAAAAAGTGTAATATGTGATTCTTGAATAATAGAATGTTGTATGTGTCTTTTTGGAAAATTTTAGAAAGTAAAGTGTGTGAACTTTAAAATAGTGAAATACATGAATTTTGAAAAGTAGAACTTGTACAAATTTTAAAGGTGAAAAGTGTAAGTTTTGAAAGGTGGTGTTTATGAAAGATAAAGGATAAAGTATTTTGTGTGTAAGTAAAGAGGTAAGTGTGTATCTTTAGAAATTAACATGTTTGAGCTTTGGAATGTAATATGTCTAAGTGTGGAAAGTGAAATGATTTGTATTTGTGTGTAAAAGTGGAAACTTGTACGAATTTTGGAAAGTGGGAAATTATGTATGTAAAAAGTGTCTTGTGGAAAAATGGATGATAGATTTTAAAGGTAACTTATGTGTATATAAGTTGAAAGGTATATGATTTGAAAAGTTGAAAAATATATATATTTTGTGAAAGTGTCGATATTGAGAAGAAAAATATTTTGAAAAATGCTTATGTTGAAAATGGGGTGTGTGAATATTGGGGACTGAGTTATGTTGGTTAATCATTGGAAAATGAAATTGTTTGTGCTAAGAAGTGGTGGCTCTAGGTGATTGTAGAAAAGTAAAACTCTCTTTTATTCTTTACATCCCTTTCTCTTTCTTCTACTTCTCCTTTCCTGTGCCTCAACGAAAATGTTTCAAAAATAAATACTTTACTTCCAAAAGTGAAAGGTTTCAAAGGGCAAATCAACAAAACCGGTGATCAAGCCCGAAGAAAGGTATGTCTTTTATTTTCAATAAATTTCAATTATTTTTTTATTTTTATTAAAAGTGCTTCTAATCCTTATTTCCCTCTTTTCTTTGTATTTGCATGAACTGCGAGGAATGGTACTGATCGAGGGAACAAAAGTACAAGGAGCTAATGACGTCAGTCGCCCCTATCCAACCGGGTAGAGGTGCTACGGGCGGAACCCCCGGGTCGTAACCCCCGGTGACTGTGAGTATTTCTAAACTTAGAAAACCTTTAGGGACCCCTTGATGTGGTTTGTGCGAAACCTTCCCTTTTAGGTCCCTATAGTAACTTCAATTTAATTAGGATTACTTTTTGCTCTTAGATTCCTAAATCCCTTTACATGTACGAAATGTCCTAAGGGTTAGTAATAACAAATTTTTATCCCACACAACGGTAGTGACACTTAAGGACAAAAATTAAGGACCGGGTCTTAGTAAACTTAGACTTAGGATGCATGTACACTTTAGGGTAGAGACATATAACATAGAAAACTTAGTGACATTCATTTATTATTATTTTATTTTATTTTATTTCTATTTATTTATTTAACAAATTAAATTTAATTAACTAAAAATTTTCTTTTAAAAAATAATTGATTTAGGATATATCAAAACCACACTTTCTAATACACACACTTAGAATTGTTTGTTAGGACAACCGATTTTATTTTTAGGTTAGGCCGGTGTTTATTTCCTTATTGCACTGCTGTGTGACGGGCTTTCTCGATTTTCATTGCATGTTGGTTGTAAAATCGTTGGTGATTTTGTTTACTTATTCTTACTGCACTCTGTGATGTGAATTGGTTGACGATTAGATTACCCGTAGGTTAGGAGCGATCTGGTTGTTAACAAAATTTTCTGCAGGTGGCTACACACGTGCAGGGCATTAAAGGGGGCTAATAAATAATAATAAATAAATGCTACAGGTGCTTCTGCTGCTTGGCCCCCAAATGAAGAAGAGTGTTGCCAAGCGTGGCTTAATAATTTAAATTCAATTGCATATATATATATATATATAACTGCGTAGGATGATTTTTATTATAAATTGCTTAGGATAACCCTGCAGGTGGACTAGATTTTTCTACTCTTTCCGTAAATTGAAATGTAATGTAAATATAATATATTAAGAGTCAAAATTATGAAAGTGATTTTGAAAATGTGATATCACATTCAATTTGGATTCCCAAGAAAAGAGAATATACCTTAAAGGATTATTCTCTTTTATTTAGAAAGCCAAGTTAGAATGATTCAATATCTAAATAGAAAAGAAAATACCCCTCTTAGGGATGAGTTTCTTTTCATTTGGATATCCAGAACCCGGCAGACCCGAGAAGCTCGTAGAAGAAGAAAAGACAGAACGAGAAGATTGAAGAAAGAAGACAAAGAAATAAAAATTCAAGGAACAGCATATCCCAGTTTAAAAATCACTTGCGCCATTCTTAGGATTAGAATTCGGGTTTGTTGGCAGTGGTGCCCGGCCACTTTACTTTTCGGCAAATTCTGGGTGTAATATGGACATTGGACATTGGATATTATATTTTGGATTATTTAATTTGATTTTTTTTTATATTGTTTGTGCAGTAGAATTTTTTTAGGACTCTTGCATGCCGTGTTTTGTTTTAGTCTGGATACGAATCGGAGAGATTTTTTTCATAAGGGTACGCTTAAAATTCTTCTACTTGTAATTTTAAATAAAAATCTTTAGGCTCACATAGTAACTCTAACGATCAAAGAAGTAAGCTCGGGACCGCCGAGAGTCAGCATAAGCATATTAATACTTTCTCTTCCTTGTTAGGCACCTCCCCGCCTGCGGGTTATGGCAGACCACTTGACCTATGAGGGTGCAGTTCTGTCAAGGAGAAGTTGTGCAATCAGTAGGGAAAAACCTATTTTCTAAGCCTGATTTTAAAACTGCTTCATATTCATTTTTATGCATTCGAGTCAATTAGCATGCATTGCATTAGATACAAATTAAAAAGAGTCTAAAATATTAATTGCATTTCTAGACATTTCTCACCCTACATAAGTTGAGGGGCTAATTAGGAACAGTCTTAGATGTCGGCCCCAATTCATTAAAACTTAAACAACGTCCCTATCCATCTTTCATAAGAGATTGGACACATGGTTTTAAAGCGCCTAGGTGGTTAGCTGGCTCCCCAATCCAGGCCGGGGTAAGTCCAGATTTGCACTTCATTAGTTAGGTTCGGGTCACTACTTTGTAGTACCCAAATTAGATTTAGGTTCTGAGGCAGATTCTTTTTAGATCTTAAGTCCTCGCCCTCCGGGAATATAATCTCAACTTTCTAATAAAATATCAATTTAAACATAAAATCTCTCTCTTAAAATGTAAAGCCCAACATAGGATAGATAGAGATTGCCTCTGAGCTTCTCAGAATCCGGCTCCTCCTACTTTTTCTCCTTTGACTCGCTAATAAATGTTCAACATTGAACTTTCTCCTTGGAAAATCTTTACTTCTGTTCCTTGTCTTCTACTTTGTAGTCAAAAGGGTATGAAATCACTGCTTTAATCGAGAGTTTTCTTAGGAACATTTCTCCTAGGATGTAATTAACTATAGGAGCTTGCTCTTATAGGGATTTGAGAACCCCAGATTAAAATAAACTTTATTTTATTCATATAAAACAAGGGAAGAATCTTTGGGAATGCAGATATCTTTAAAAACTTCATTTCTAATCTTAAATATGTTTGTAGGATGTTATTATTGTCTTTTCAGATAATATAATTTCCTACTTGATATATTCAACTTTAGAAATGATGAATTTTATAAAACTCATTCTTGTTTTGGATGTCTTGAAGAATGTTATGTTCGTCTTTCAAGATGATATAATATTCTCCTTGCTATATCTAAATAAAAGAATGAACAAATTTTTCAAAAAAGCTTATTTCTATTTTTAAACACATTCTTTAGAATTTCATATTCATCTTTCGAGATGATATATTTTTCTTTGAACTATGTTTGATTATAGAAATATCAATTTTCAAAACCCTATTTTGATATTGAATCCATTATAGAATATTGTGTCAGTCTTTCGAGATTGTACTTTATTCTTAATGCAGTATTCGATTACAAAATAGGAGAAATCAAAATCTGCGTGGCGTGAGACACAAATTTTTCCCACCAAGATTTTTTTGGCGACTCCGCTGGGGATCATTCCTCTCTCCATCTTTAGCAGTATTTTATACCCTTTTAATCGGTAGTATACTTGTGCTTGACATAGGTTGTAACTACCTTTCTTCCGCCGGTTCTTTTATTCATTTCATTCCTGGATAATTTGGCCGGTATCTAAAAAATTTTTAGAGGCCTTATTTTGGACCCCGTTAGAAAACTAACGGGAAGATCCTTTGTACGACCTTTTTGTAAAGAAATTTTCGATGCTAATTTGAATGTTGCAGTTACATTTTTCTTGTAGCTTGATATTTGACTTAGCACTGTGTCCAAAATCTCTTTGCCCAATCTTTAGTAATATGTATAGTTACTTCTTTTAGTAACTTAATGTATTATTTGAATTGGGTCCGAATAACTTTAAGCCTTCAAAAAAAAATTTTGAACTTCTGTGTCCTAGTTAATATGTTGTAGTTATATATTTTTATAACTCGATATGTGGCTGGACAAATCTTTAAAAAAAAAAAAAAAAATTGAGCTTTTAAATCAAAGTTTTCTCCCTTTCTAAACCAACATATTACAGTTATATATTTTTATAGCTTAATATGTTTGGTAGAAAAGGGCCCAAAAGCTCAAACCTTCAAATCAAAATTTTCTGCTTGTCCTAATATCAAATTGTAGTTACATGTCATTTGTAGCTTGATATGTTTGCTAGGACAGGGTCCATAATATGATCTATGCAAGATTTTCAAGATTAAAGTCAATTTAAATTGAGAAAAGTTTGAATGTTCAAATATAAGTCAAGCTTATAAAAATAATTTTGCTAGAGAAAATAACAGGTTGATTTCTTATAAAAAGAAATTTACCTCTATCTTCCTTAAATTGTAATTAAAACTTCATTGTGGTTGACTCCTCTAAACACTATAAAGAATATAACCAATGGTTATCAATGCTAAAATGAAAAGTGTGTTCCCTCCCTCCCTCCACTTGGGTGGATTAAGGCTTTAGATGAAGATATATTTAATCTCATTTTCTTTTGGAACCTCAAAATACAAAAGTTTAGTTAATTTTGCTAGGTTCCTAGCAATCATTGAATTAAATTCAAATATATTTTCAAATCTTTCATTCAACCATATTATGATTTTTCTAATCTTAGGAATGTATAAATATTGGTTGATATATTGAAAGTTTGAAAATCATTCTAAATTCCCTCATCTTTGACCTTATTGTAGGTTAAAGTTTAATATGCCTATAAATCCTATTTCCTAAGGGTACTACATGGATACGACGATTTGTCCTCTGCCATGTGGTTTAACTCTGATAGATTAGGGATTTTATGGCATGTGATGAAAATAAATGCATAGTCAATTACATAAAAGCTTTTGTTTATCATCTGCTTATGGTAATATTTTAAAATTAAATATTAGCTAAGTTTACTCTTGGCTTTATTACTCCATTTGAGAAAACTCATGATGCAATTCTTGTTAAGATTGATCATCTTAAATTCCCCTTTCAGTCAAAGACTTGGGATAATTCAAGGTTCTTAATTAAGGCTAACCCATGATATAATAAACATTTCTTTGTCATGTGGCTTTTCCTTAAAATTAATTGACATACCTTGAATTGATACCGAGTCAGGTGATTTTATAAAATCTTTAATAGTTTTCTTCTTCAGTAGTGATAAGATTAAATTATCATATTATGATTCATCCATTATGATATCAATATGTATCTTCTTTTGAATTAGAATTTATGTCAAATTGAAATTGGAGGAAGTGGTAATTTTAATCATCTTCTTATCATTATACATCTCATAGGCATATTGTCAATTGATGAACTTATTTCATAATTATCTCATTCAAGTTGTTTATTCATACTATAGGACCGGGTCCAATTTATAAATTCATCTTTCTTGTATAAGAGAGTTAATTTTTTTCACTCTTATACTTAGAAGATGATTTTACAATTGAAATAATCATTTCAAGATTTAAATAAAGGAAGCCCTTTAAAAAAAAGAGTGAAGAAGGTAAAGAAAAGAAAAGAAAAAAGAGACACATGTATTAAATGTGTAGCAAAAAAAAAAAAAAGAAGTGGCTTCCCTTTCTAAATCTTGAATATCATAAGACCTATTCATCCTTTAGTATTTTTAACACTTGACTTTGAGAATTCAAAATTTTGGTTCATCATCAAACATTGATGTTCTATTAGATGTAAAATATAAATATCATCTATAAGATTTGAAAATATTAAATTTCTATCTCCAATTTGATTCTCTTTTGATTTAATTCTTAATTCAATGAAAACATAAAGAAGGAAACCCCGATTTTTCTTGAAGGGAACTTTGATCTGGGTTAACAAAATCTAAGTCCCGAGGCCTCTCTATTTAACAACTTGAGTAGGTCAGTTCATATTTTCAAATCACTATCAAGAAAAATCATATAGATGATCAGTCTAAATGAAATTATAATGGTGCTGGTTATGCATTATTGGGTTTCACATATCTAACCTAATTAAGATGCATAAACAAACTATTATCCAAATATCTTCAACTCTCTTTTGAGTATCTTCCAATTTGAATGAGATTTTAGATAGAGTCCTGATGCTAGATGATCTACAGTGATATTTATAGATATAAAAATCACTTTCTTTGGATTCAACTTTTTGAAACTGAACTAAAGGACATCGTTTAGTTAGTTTTGAGATGATTGTCTAATGTTCTCATTCACTATGAATAGATGTCATATCTGAATTTTAAATATATCATAGACTAAACTAGGATGTTAGAACATGAGGGGTTCTATCCTTAGTGATGTCAACGATATCTTTGTTTGAATTTTTGCTAAACGTCAAATCAAAATCAAACTACAGTTTGACCTAGTTCATTATTGACTAATCTTGGATGTTAGAATGGGAGGGATTCTATTCCCGATAAAGTCTATGATGGCTTCGTCAAATAGATATAAAATTCAATTCAAGATATATCTTCACTTTACCATAAACTAGAATCGGATGTTAGAGTTTAAACAACTCTATCCCCATTAAAGAATCTTTCTATAGCATTGAAATTCAAAATATTTGAAACTACAATTTTCTTTGAAAGAAAGTTGTTAAGTTTTGACTATTTGATTAAAATTCATTTTGGTTATATTCAAATTATAATTTAGGAGGAGTCAACCCATCTTTCGTTGAGTTTTGAATCTTTTCCTATGTCTTTTTCATTGGGTTAAGATGATTAAAACTTAAGCGATCACTTTCAAATATTATAAGAAAATTATCAAATAAAAAATAAAGCTTTCACTCTCTGATGAAAATCAAACTTTTCTCAATCATTATGAGTATTTGATATTCCTTAATGCTTTCACTATAAAGGATGCTCAAATATACTCATTGTTCTATAACAACTCATGCAAAAGTTAAAATTTTCTAAAGGAAATTTTATCATGTTGCATTTAGTTCTCCTAGAACATGCAAATGAGGACTCTAGAAAATTCATATAATTTTCTTTGAGTTAATCGAAACAAATTCAATCGCAGATTGAATCTTTAATCAAAATCTTGCATTCTTCCTTTGGTGTTTGAGAAGCTTTGATAAATCTTTACTTTTCAAAGATGATCGAACTACCACCTTCTTTCTCCTTTCTTGACATATGATGATCCGATATAAAAAACACAATCCCTAGTGGATTGTTTGTAAGTTATATAGATCATATATAATGGAGGAGAAAATAAAATTCTCAATCCAATAATTTCAAGACTATCATTCAAAAATTTTTCCCCTTCTAGAAAATGACATAAGCAAAAGCTTTTGATCTCCAGTAGAACATTTGTAAGTTGTCAATGTCATTTGTAATGAAGGGAAAAGGTCCAAAGCTTTAAAGGAATCAAATATACATTAAAAGTTCAAAACCTCTTTAAATCAGTCTTTAGGTCTAAGTCCGCTTTTACGGCATCCTATTGGCTTTATGGCTTAAGTTCGCTCTTACCGCAGCCAATCCAGTTTAAATCAGTCTTTAGGTCTAAGTCCGCTTTTACGTCATCCTATTGGCTTTCTGGCTTAAGTCCGCTCTTACGACAGCCATCCAGTTTAATTCAGTCTTTAGGTCTAAGTCCGCTTTTACGGCATCCTATTGGCTTTCTAGCTTAAGTCCGCTTTTACGACAGCCAATCCAGTTTAAATCAGTCTTTAGGTCTAAGTCCGCTTTTACGGCATCCTACTGACTTTCTGGCTTAAGTCCGCTTTTACGGCAGCCAATCCTGATTAAATCTGTCTTTAGGTCTAAGTCCGCTTTTACGGCATCCTACTGACTTTCTGGCTTAAGTCCGCTCTTACGGCAGGCAATCCTGATTAAATCCGTCTTTAAGTCTAAGTCCGCTTTTACGTCATCCTATTGGCTTTCTGGCCTAAGTCCGCTCTTACGGCAGCCAATTCAATCTTAAATCCGTCTTTAGGTCTAAGTCCGCTTTTATGGCATCCTACTGACTTTTTGGCTTAAGTCCGCTCTTACAGCAGCCAATTCAATCTTAAATCTGTTTTTCGGTCTAAGTCCATTTTTACGGCATCCTATTAACTTTCTGGCTTAAGTCCGCTCTTACGGCAGCAAATCCTGATTAAATCCGTCTTTAGGTATAAGTCCTCCTACGGCATCCTATTGACATCTTTGGAGTTAGGAGTAAGCATCCCTAGTGGCATCCTAATCTTCATCCCGAGGAGAAGTATAAGCATCCCTAGCGGCATCTTCTCCTTCATTAAATCTTAAATCTTAAATCTGTCATTAGGTCTAAGTCTGCTTTTACGGCATCCTATTGACATCCTTGAAGTTAGGTGTAAGCATCCCTAGTGGCATCCTAATCTTCGTCCCGAAGTGAAGTATAAGCATCCCTAGTGGCATCTTCTCTTCATTAAATCCTAAATCTTAAATCTTATCCTCTATGGTTTGGTGTGAGTCCCCACACTTAGGCTTCCTTTCCATATGATCTTCTGATCCTCTGAGGTTAGGTGTGAGTCCCCACACTTAGGCATCCTTTCCTTACGATCATCCGCTAGAGTTGGAGAACGCCCCTCGTGGCACCATCCTAGTGTAAATTTTAAATCTTAAATCGATCTTCTATGATTAGGTGTGAGTCCCCACACTTAGGCTTCCTTTTCATATGATCATCCGATCCTCTAAGGTTAGGTGTGAGTCCCCACACTTAGGCATCATTTCCTTATGATCATCCGCTAGAGTTGGAGAACATCCCTCGTGGCACCATACTAGTGTAAATTTTAAATCTTAAATCTGATCTTCTAAGGTTAGGTGTGAGTCCCCACACTTAGGCATCCTTTCCTTATGATCATCCGCTAGAGTTGGAGAATACCCCTCGTGGCACCATCCTAGTGTAATTCTTAAATCATAAATAGATCCTCTATGATTAGGTGTGAGTCCCCACACTTAGGCTTCCTTTTCATATGATCATCCGGTCCTTTAAGATTAGGTGTGAGTCCCCATACTTCGGCATCCTTTCCTTACGATCATCCGCTAGAGTTGGAGAACGCCCCTCGTGGCACCATCCTAGTGTAAAACTTAAATTTTTAAACCTTCTAAGATTAGATATAATCTATTCCATAGGTTGCTCTCTTTTCTTAGAAGATGCTCTCTAGTTTGTTGAGTTAGGTGTAAGCGCCCCCTTGGTGGCTTCCTTTCTCTTGGACTAGAAAGAAGACTCTAGTCTTACCAAAATCATTTTCAAAACAAAATCACATCAACTCTTACATTCCTACCAAACTATATTCAAAATTTTCAAATCTTAACTTTATTAAATGATGCTAACATCTTTAGTTATTACTTGCTAAAGCCATCAATGCCGACATCAACTTCAAATCAATTCATCAACTCAAATATTTGTAAACTTTTATCTTAATTTTCTATCAAACCTCAAAATCTTTTCTCAAATCTTCAACTTCATTTTTGAATCTAGTTGATCATTTCGGTCAACGCCAATACGCACGATAAACTTTGGCAAGTTTATCATGCCTATTGGGGGTCCATTTGTTAACCTCATTTTTCGAGGTCAATTTCTCCCGGAATCAATCTCTAGTGTTTAGGTCTTCGTAACCTAGAATAGACGTCGCCCTTATAGGATTTCTTTTAGGTGGATACCTATTGACGTAGCGTCGACTCGAACCTACTATTCAAATCAAATCAAAATCAATTCAATCCAATTTTAATTCAACTCCAAACGAACTCAAATCAAGCTCAATTTATAATTCGTCGATGTCGATCGACTCAATTTAATTTGATCTAATTCATTTATGACCAAATTAATATATCATTGAGTTCTAATCAATTTACCAATCAAACATCAAATTCTTTCTAATAAAATTTGTTTTAGTTTCTTTTCAAATCAAGATCAACCCTTAAATCTTTCTTGGAAGCCATAAACCAATCTAAGCCGTCAAATTACTTTGAATTAAGATGTAATATCGGTCCAATTTATGACCCCATCTAGACATAAGAAACCAAATTTTTGGTTTTTTCGTCTAGCAGTTCCGAAATCCCCCTCATCCATTTTGCACGCACGAAACCACCCCACGAGCCCTCTCTCTCAAGTTCGGAACTCCCCCATAGCCCACGACCTCTCTTTCTCCCATTCTCAGCAATTCGCACAACCCAGCCTCTCGTTGCCTCCCTTTCTCTCGTGAAACCGAGCCCAGGACAGCAGTTCCGAAACTCGCAATCTGGCTCTCTGACCATACGATCCCCCCTTGGCCGTTCGCGAACTGCTTCTGCTTGAGGACTTCTCCAATTTCGCATAGTTAGAACGAACCCCTGAGCTCGATCATCTCTCTCTCATTTGCTCTCTGTTCGCTCAGAAGAAAAACTGCAAAAAATCAGCCCGTCACTCCTCTGTTCGTCGCCGCCCTGCCATTGGCACAACCTAAGAGAAGAACCGAAGCTTCCTCTCCATTCGCATATACAGAATCGGACTCCTCCTCTCGTGACCTCACACGCACTGCCTGCCTCTCTTAGTTCTCAAAAAGTCAAGGCAAGAGCAATCTCTCTCTCACGAACCATCCTCCTCTACTCCTTTTCTCACGTGAAATCCCATTCGAGCAAATTATTTTAGTTAATTCCATTTAATCATCTTCAGCAAAGAGTATAAAGGTATTAGATATTATTTTTGGAATTGATATGTTAGATCTTGCATTTACTTTTTTGATAATTGTACTTAGAAAGAAATGATGAGATGTCAGATTCTTTATTTGAAATGACTTGAAATTATAGATTCTAGTATGTCCAAGTCTTATATCTATTGGCTAGACTATTGAATGCTTCCATTCAAGACGCATCTATTTATTTAAGACCTTTTATTTGAATGATTATTTATATGTGTAAATAAAATCCATTTAACTATATAATCTCATTGAAACTTTATTAACTCATGTATTCCAATGAAAATGCATTGACGAATTTTATTATTTAAAGGAAAGTGTAGGGTGGCATCAATTGTTATTTCTCATATTTATTATTAGAAGGGTTCATAGGAACTTATATATTATAATGACATTTTCTTTAGTATAAAAACTTGAGTCTATATTGAAAGTTGAAAAGTTTTATTTTATTTTGATAAGTATATAATATTTAAATAATAGAGTGTATATATGGAAGGGTAATTTTTAGTAGGGAAGTGTATTTATATTTGAAAAGTGAAAAGTTTATGTTTAAATAAAAAGTGTAATATGTGATTCTTGAATAATAGAATGTTGTATGTGTCTTTTTGGAAAATTTTAGAAAGTAAAGTGTGTGAACTTTAAAATAGTGAAATACATGAATTTTGAAAAGTAGAACTTGTACAAATTTTAAAGGTGAAAAGTGTAAGTTTTGAAAGGTGGTGTTTATGAAAGATAAAGGATAAAGTATTTTGTGTGTAAGTAAAGAGGTAAGTGTGTATCTTTAGAAATTAACATGTTTGAGCTTTGGAATGTAATATGTCTAAGTGTGGAAAGTGAAATGATTTGTATTTGTGTGTAAAAGTGGAAACTTGTACGAATTTTGGAAAGTGGGAAATTATGTATGTAAAAAGTGTCTTGTGGAAAAATGGATATAGATTTTAAAGGTAACTTATGTGTATATAAGTTGAAAGGTATATGATTTGAAAAGTTGAAAAATATATATATTTTGTGAAAGTGTCGATATTGAGAAGAAAAATATTTTGAAAAATGCTTATGTTGAAAATGGGGTGTGTGAATATTGGGGACTGAGTTATGTTGGTTAATCATTGGAAAATGAAATTGTTTGTGCTAAGAAGTGGTGGCTCTAGGTGATTGAAGAAAAGTAAAACTCTCTTTTATTCTTTACATCCCTTTCTCTTTCTTCTACTTCTCCTTTCCTGTGCCTCATCGAAAATGTTTCAAAAATAAATAGTTTACTTCCAAAAGTGAAAGGTTTCAAAGGGCAAATCAAGAAAACCGGTGATCAAGCCCGAAGAATGGTACGTCTTTTATTTTCAATAAATTTCAATTATTTTATTATTTTTTATTAAAAGTGCTTCTAATCCTTGTTTCCCTCTTTTCTTTGTATTTGCATGAACTGCGAGGAATGGTACTGATCGAGGGAACAAAAATACAAGGAGCTAATGACGTCAGTCTCCCCTATCCAACCGGGTAGAGGTGCTACGGGCGGAACCACCAGGTCATAGCCCCCAGTGACTGTGAGTATTTCTAAACTTAGAAAACCTTTAAGGACCCCTTGATGTGGTTTGTGCGAAACCTTCCCTTTTAGGTCCCTATAGTAACTTCAATTTAATTAGGATTACTTTTTGCTCTTAGATCCCTAAATCCCTTTAAATGTACGAAATGTCCTAAGGGTTAGTAATAACAAATTTTTATCCCACACAACAGTAGTGACACTTAAGGACAAAAATTAAGGACCGGGTCTTAGAAAACTTAGACTTAGGATGCATGTACACTTTAGGGTAGAGACATATAACATAGAAAACTTAGTGACATTCATTTATTATTATTTTATTTTATTTTATTTTATTTTTATTTATTTATTTAACAAATTAAATTTAATTAAATAAAAAATTTCTTTTAAATAATAATTGATTTAGGAAATATCAAAACCACACTTTCTAATACACACACTTAGAATTGTTTGTTAGGACAACTGATTTTAGTTTTAGGTTAGGCCGGTGTTTATTTCCTTATTGCACTGCTGTGTGACGGGCTTTCTCGATTTTCATTGCATGTTGGTTGTAAAATCGTTGGTGTGTTTGTTTACTTATTCTTACTGCACTCTGTGATGTGATTTGGTTGACGATTAGATTACCCATAGGTTAGGAGCAATCTGGTTGTTAACAAAATTTTTTGCAGGTGGCTACACTCGTGCAGGGCAGTAAAGGGGGCTAATTAATTAATAATAAATAAATGCTACAGGTGCTTCAGCTGCTTGGCCCCCAAATGAAGAAGAGTGTGGCCAAGCGTGGCTTAATAATTTAAATTCAATTGCATATATATATAACTGCGTGGGATGATTTTTATTATAAATTGCTTAGGATAACCCTGCAGGTGGACTAGATTTTTCTACTCTTTCCGTAAAATGAAATGTAATGTAAATATAATATGTCAAGAGTCAAAATTATGAAAGTGATTTTGAAAATGGGATATCACATTCAATTTGGAATCCGAAGAAAAGATAATATACCTTAAAGGATTATTCTCTTTTATTTAGAAAGCCAAGTTAGAATGATTCAATATCTAAATAGAAAAGAAAATACCCCTCTTAGGGATGAGTTTCTTTTCATTTGGATATCCAGAACCCGGCGGACCCGAGAAGCTCGTAGAAGAAGAAAAGGCAGAACGAGAAGATTGAAGAAAGAAGACAAAGAAATAAAAATTCAAGGAACAGTATATCCCAGTTTAAAAATCACTTACGTCATTCTTAGGATTAGAATTCGGGTTTGTTGGCAGTGGTGCCCGGCCACTTTACTTTTCTGCAAATTCTGGGTGTAATATGGACATTGGACATTGGATATTATATTTTGGATTATTTAATTTGATTTTTTTTTATATTGTTTGTGCAGTAGAATTTTTTTAGGACTCTTGAATGCCATGTTTTGTTTTAGTCTGGATATGAATCGGAGAGATTTTTTCGTAAGGTTACGCTTAAAATTCTTCTACTTGTAATTTTAAATAAAAATCTTTAGGCTCACATAGTAACTCTAACGATCTAAGAAGTAAGCTCGGGACCGCCGAGAGTCAGCATATGCATATTAATACTTTCTCTTCCTTGTTAGGCACCTCCCCGCCTGCGGGTTCTGGCAGACCACTTGACCTATTAGGGTGCAGTTCTGTCAAGGGGAAGTTGTGCAATCTCTAGGGAAAAACCTATTTTCTAAGCCTGATTTTAAAACTGCTTCATATTCATTTTTATGCATTCGAGTCAATTAGCATGCATTGCATTAGATACAAATTAAAAAGAGTCTAAAATATTAATTGCATTTCTAGACATTTCTCACCCTACATAAGTTGAGGGGCTAATTAGGAACAGTCTTAGATGTCGGCCCCAATTCATTAAAACTTAAATAACGTCCCTATCCATCTTTCATAAGAGATTGGACACATGGTTTTAAAGCGCCTAGGTGGTTAGCTAGCTCCCCAATCCAGGCCGGGGTAAGTCCAGATTTGCACTTCATTAGTTAGGTTCGGGTCACTACTTTGTAGTACCCAAATTAGATTTAGGTTCTGAGGCAGATTCTTTTTAGATCTTAATTCCTCGCCCTCCGGGAATATAATCCCAACTTTCTAATAAAATATTAATTTAAATATAAAATCTCTCTCTTAAAATGTAAAGCCCAACAGAGGATAGACAGAGATTGCCTCTGAGCTTCTCAGAATCTGGCTCCTCCTACTTTTTCTCCTTTGACTCGCTAATAAATGTTCAACATTGAGCTTTCTCCTTGGAAAATCTTTACTTCTGTTCCTTGTCTTCTACTTTGTAGTCAAAAGGGTATGAAATCACTGCTTTAATCGAGAGTTTTCTTAGGAACATTCCTCCTATGATGTAATTAACAATAGGAGCTTGCACTTATAGGGATTTGAGAACCCCAGATTAAAATAAACCTTATTTTATTCATATAAAACAAGGGAAGAATCTTTGGGAATGCATATATCTTTAAAAACTTCATTTCTAATCTTAAATATGTTTGTAGGATGTTATTATTGTCTTTTCAGATAATATAATTTCCTACTTGATATATTCAACTTTAGAAATGATGAATTTTATAAAACTCATTTCTTGTTTTGGATGTCTTGAAGAATGTTATGTTCGTCTTTCAAGATGATATAATATTCTCCTTGCTATATCTAAATAAAAGAATGAATAAATTTTTCAAAAAAGCTTATTTCTATTTTTAAACACATTCTTTAGAATTTCATATTCATCTTTCGAGATGATATATTTTTCTTTGAACTATGTTTGATTATAAAAATATCAATTTTCAAAACCCTATTTTGATATTGAATCCATTATAGAATATTGTGTCAGTCTTTCGAGATTATACTTTATTCTTAATGCAGTATTCGATTACAAAATAGGAGAAATCAAAATCTGCGTGGCGTGAGACACAAATTTTTCCCACCACCATGTTCTTAGAATGTTGCTGCTCCTGTGCAGCAACGTAAGCATCGAGGCGGGTCTCCCATCGATCAAACCTCTCCATTAACTGGTCAAGCTGAGAGTGCTGGCGAAGAGGAGTAGGATCAGGAACAGGAGCGGGAGCGGGAGCCTCCTCCTCCTCAGCCCCCCGAGGTTCCTCATCTCCAGGGTGGAGACGAGTACTATGAAGGGTACTGAAGGAACTGTTTGAGTAGAAGAGAATTGGGAGGTTGGGTGTAATAGGATATTAAAGTTGATATTTGGTTTCAAGGACATAGGCTATGAGGTGTCCTAAAGCTAGATTGGGTTTCCTCTTATGACATGGATCGCAGATTATGGTTAAGTGATCAATGTACTGAAAAATTAAGTCTGCAGTATTGAATTCTCTATGTGCCATGATGTAAAAAGTAGTCAGAGAAAGTAGAGGAGTGATGTGGATTTTGTCCCCAGCTTTTGGAATTATGGAGGTGCGAAGGACATGTTGGATTATCCTAGCATCTTTGACTAAAGAGCTAGTCTCTCCAACACGAAAAGTTGCATTGATCTGGCGAAGAAAATGGTTTGTCGTGGACCAATCAAAATCAGGATCTGAAATGATTAAGTGTAGCTTATCCCCAGTGGTGGATAGCTGTAAAAGTTCAACACAGTCCTGATATATGATTTTGACTGGGCGTCGATTCACATAGGAGGTTAGGGCTGTGAAAGTAAGATTTATGCGAATGTTTGCGAAGAATTCTCGAAGAAGCTCAGAATTAAAGGGGAAAGCGAGAGACATAATGAAACAAAGGGAAGTGTGAGCAAAAAGATCCATTATCGGATATGAAATGTGGGTAGGATTGATGATTCTGGAGACAGTTATCCAACATTCTTTATATCGATGATAGGCAGCTTGATCCTCTGCCTCCCTGAATCGTGGGTCCAGAGTGGCCTCGAGGAACTTCCAGAAGCCTGTCGAACTCGTTTTCCACCAGCTATAGTAAGGAGTTAGCAAGGAAACACAAGAGAAAAAGGGATGTGAAGTGGAAAACATGGCTGGAACGGCCTGAATTTAAAGAAACGACCATATCGTCCAGACCGATCGCAAAATCATCCAGGACGATATGGTACAATAATTGCGTACAGATCGATTGGTAAAAAAGGTGGTCCGATCGGTCGGGCCGATCAGATATCGGTCAGGACGATTAGACACAGACGATCGTCCCGAGGAGTCAAGTCGAACGACCGTTGAAAAAGCATATCGCCTGGGCCGATTAGGTGAATTGTCCAAGACGCTGCACAATAATTGATCGTATCGGCCGAAGTTAAAATGTTTTAAATCTGTGCCACGTGTATCGTCCAGGACGAACAATGGATCGGCCAGGACGATTGTCCAATAATGGATCGTCCGGGGCCGATTTTAAGGATTTTAAACGACTAACACGTGGATCGTCCGGTACGATCCAGTGTATCGGCCAGGACGATTATCTTAATTGCATCGGCCAGGAAGATTAGTTATCGACCAAAACGATCAACATGATTGCAACAGAGTTCAATCAGATCGTCCAGGACGATAATGGATCGTCCAAGACGAAGAGTTGTAACAAGCACAATTCAGCAGAAGAAAATTTGAAAAGAATTTGTCCTATCGTCCAGGACGATAAAAGAATCGGCCAGGACGATGTGACTAGAATTTGAAAATCAATGAAGGATGGTGATGATCAAAGCTCTCAAAAATAAAATAAAAGAAAAGCAGAAGAAAAGAAAAAGAATAGCGAAAAAATGCTAAAAACAAACAAATGAAAGAAAAACAAATATTTTTGTTTTTTAATTTTTCTATTTTTTTTTTGTTTTAGCAAAGCATTTCATATGAGAAAATTTCAAAAAATTTAAACTTTAGAGTTCCAAGAGATAAAAAAGTTTAACAAATCCCAATCAGAAGAAGGTAGAATATCTGATTCTGTTAACCCAAGATCAGACATCCTTCAGGGTACAAATTTTCTTTTGAAAAACAAAAGACCTAACTCAGAATAACTTAAAAGAATAAAAAGAAGATCCAATCAAAACTTGGTTACAAAGAAAATATCTTATAAATAATATAACAAAGCAATTTGTCTCAATCATGGAATTTGAAATCAAGTCTTTGAAAGCATCAAATAACCATTGATTTTTCTAAGTTTTAAAAGTTTTGAAAAGAGAGGATAACTTGCATTTAGTGGGCTCATTTTATGCCTCTTGTCACTTTGATTGGCTCTTTGAGCATCTTTTGATCTTTTGATACACTTCTGTGTATATAATTTTCTTTTCAATTTGGCGTCATTGACCTCTTTCCTTTTTTAATTCTTGCAAGCTAAAAACTCTTTAACAAACCCTTTAAACAAGAACCTTAGTTGTGAGTATATCCTCCAAATATTAGAGAATTGGAGCTCTCTCTCTAACATAGGGAAGAACAAGTCACAAAACAAAATCATAATCATGTGATAAATGCAATGGCAAGATTTTAATTGACTTGAAAGATATATAAGAACTTTGGCTATTATGCATAAGATAAATTATTGTAGCAAGAAAAAAGGATCTTAATTTCAAAACCATTGGTTAACAATGAGTTTAGACTTTTGTTTAGAGAAGAAAATCATACCACTAAACAAGGTCATGATGAGGAAAACCATCAATGGTGTTTCTCCCTTTAACCGATTTAGAAAAGCTAAACACTATCTCCAAAACTCCAAAATCTAAAACTTGAAAAAATTCAACATATGGAAAACAAATCATAAAAGTAACGTGAAAACAAAAAAAAAGCTAGCACACAAAAATAACACAAAACTAATTAAAGAAAAAAAACATTTCAAGAAATTATGAAGCAGCGAGTTTAAGCGATTATGAGCTGCGAGCCTCCATATATCCAATTATCCTATGCTCCCATGAGGTCTTTGGTGAGAGCACTCCTACAAAAACTCAACAACAGTTAGATATAGGAACCCAACCTAGTTTGGGTCCCTTCTTAGGAAAAGTAGAATGCAATGCAAGTGTGGTATGCTGTGACTCATGAACCTTAGGTCTCCACACCTAATGTGTACTACGGTGAATAGTACAAGTGTGTGAGATGTGTCCTAGCATGCCACATGAAAAATATCTAACTCAAGGAAAAGGATTTCTTAAATGGTTTGAGTTATAATGCCTCTTCCTAGGTCTTGGCTTTAAATCAAAAGTGCGTGTCTTCCAATTTCCTTTAAGTGAATCCAATTCGTTTTTTAGTCTCAAGTTTGTATTTTCCAAAAAATTATTATCAATCCTCAACTTTTCTTCTATCTCTTGAGATTTCTTAAACTTAGACTCAAGTGAGGTGTGTAAAGCTTTCAATGCAACATGCTCATCAATTAATTCCAAATTTTTTTTATTTAAATCATCAAATTTATCAAGTAGAGTCATGTGATTTGAATCAATCGTAGAATGATCTTTGAGAATAATTGCATACTCTTTTTGTAAATTAGAAAGTTCTAACTTTAAACTAGCATGATGTTTTGTAAGCTTTTTGTATGATGCATGAATTTTCTCACAAATTTCAAATAATTCATCATAGGTTGGTTTACATATCTCTTCCTCATCATTTTGCTCAAGATGATCTTTTCCCATTAAGCACAGGTTTATAGTCTCTTCCTCTGGTTCAGTCTCAGAGGAATCAGTACCAGATTCTGTCCAGAACGCCTTTTGGACTCTCTTCTTGTCCTTCTTAAACTTAGGTTTCTCCTCACCTTTTTCCTTTTCTTTGCTCGAGTGATTTTGAAGTGTAGGACAATCAGCTTTCACATGTCCAGGCTTCCTGCATTCATAACAAACAACATCAGAAGATCCTTTAGAATGTTTATGATCCCTACCTTTTCTCCAATGATGCTTTTGCTTCTTCCTTAGAAAGCTTTTGAATTACCTTGTGATGAAGGCAACTTCGTTGCTTTCAGACCCGGAAGATTCAGAATCAGATTTGTGCGCATTTAGTGTAACTATTTTCTCCTTTTTCTTCTCACC
This sequence comes from Dendrobium nobile, assembly GCA_022539455.1. Classification (NCBI taxonomy): domain Eukaryota; kingdom Viridiplantae; phylum Streptophyta; class Magnoliopsida; order Asparagales; family Orchidaceae; genus Dendrobium; species Dendrobium nobile. The sequence goes on from JAGYWB010000027.1 coordinate 1,651,956, forward strand.
TATATCAAGATTTCTTTGATTCACTCCTTGATCGTAAGCAATGAGTGAGCCAAGTAAGTTGTCAATCGAATACGTGTTCAAATTCTTAGATTCAATTATAGCAGAAATTTTTGCATCATAAGAGGAAGGCAAGCATCGTAAAATCTTGTTTACTTTTTCAAAGTTTGAAAGTTCTCTTCCATATGCATGCAATGATGTAACAATCTCTGTAAACCTAGTATACATAACAGAAACAGATTCAGACGGTTACATACGAAAAGTTTGTAGTCATGCAAGAGAATATTCAATCTAGATTGTTTTACTTCATTGGTTCCTTCATAAGTGATACATAATCTATCCCAAATCTCCTTACCAGTTGAACAAGTAGAAACACGCATGTAGTCCTCAGATTTCAAAGCACAGAAAAAATAATTTAAATATTTTGCATTCAGTTGGGCTAAATCTCTTTCATCGAAAGTTCATTCAGTAAAAGCAATTTCAGTTTTAACACCATTAATTTTACGAGAAGGTGGAGAATAACCTTCTTTGAAAAGCATCCACATGCGATAATCAGTAGATTGTAAAAATGTCGACATGCGGGTTTTCCAGAAATCAAAAGGTAAGTTGTCAAACAGAGGAGGTCGGGTAATAGAATACCCTTCCGTAGTGTTACGATTCCCAAGGTTAACCATAGATCAAAATTCAAAAAGTTTTCAAACTAATTTTTTATGAATCCCGCTCTGATACCACTTGAAAGTTCATTAGGGATGTTAAGCCCTTTGAACTTAGTCCCAAGCTAAACAAGAGGGGGGTGAATTGGTATTTTAAAAAATCTTTTTAACAAAAGCAATATCACAAACCAAATCACACCACAAGAAAAATAAATGCGGAAATTAAAGTGCGGAAGCAAGAAACAAGAACACAAAAATTTATAGTGGTTCGGTCAACTCGACCTACGTCCACTCCCCGGAGGCGCCCTCCGAGAATTACACTACAATCGTGACTCTACTTTAGCCCCGACAGCTAGGCAGAGAAGCCTTTACAAAGAACCTCTTTTTGCCACCCCGGCAAGGCAGAGAACCTATCTCCTTTTGCTTCCTCCTGAAGCTGGCAGAGAACCACTATCAGTTGCTGAATCCTTACCTCTACCAACCCTTCCACGGACGAGAAACTCTAGACAAAGAAGAAACAGAGCGATCCTTGAAGCAACCCTTGTGAATCCCCTCACAAGCTCCCCCTCACAAGATCCTCTCTCTCTCTCTCTCTCTCTTTCTCTTTCTCTCCTCAAGGTCTACTTAGGTCAAGGCAGCAGCAAAAGATTTTTCAAAATGTTGAACAAGAGCTCTTAAATAGAAGAGATTCAAAGGAGCTCATTAATTGCAAGTTGTCAACAATATCGTCCGGGCCGATATGTACATCGTCCTGGCCGATCAGTACAAATCTTATGAGATCGGCCTGGGCATCGCCCTATTTTGGTGCTGGATGATTGAAAATTGGCTTGATCGTCCTGGCCGATCTCACGATCGTCCAGGCCGATCAGTTCAAATCAGAGGATAATTATCCTGAGCACCGCCCTATATTCAAGCTGGCCGATCCCGATCGTCCAGGAACAACTAAGGATTTTGAGTATATCATCTTGGTCGATCCTGCGATCGTCCAGGACGATATGATCGTATCAATCATCCTTAATTACTTCCTTGATTTGTCTGATTAATTAAGGCATAATTATGAATATCGTCCAGGCCGATCAAAGATCGTCCTGGTCGATTTCCAAAAATACAGAATACCTTAATTATTTATGGTGGCAAGTTCTTTCTCTTTTGAGCTTATCGTCCTGGCCTATACACGTATCGTCTAGGATGATCTGTTAATGACGGCTGCCTTAATTAAGAATCCTAATTAGAGTCTCTATTTTGAACTCGATCTTCCAAGCCGATCCAAGGATCGTCCTGGCCGATGTGAGCAAAAATAGAGATTCTAAGTCTCACAAGTGTGTGTGTGCGTGTATAGGGTTACTTAGTATCAGTCTCTTTGACATTATAAACTGACTCAAGAAGAGAGAAAAGTAACATACAGACTGACTCAACCCTAGCTAGCTACCCAATCTTGAACTTGCATCATTTGTTCATCTGATCTTCGATTCCTGGAATGTTAGAAGTAATAGGCAATGGCAGTCCAAGAGAATCAGTAGTGTTTGCCAATCATCAAAACATAAGCCATGAAACTAGATTTGCAACATAGACATCAGGCATAATTTCATAAGGGATCATATATCCAAAGGAGAAATTGAACTCACTCATGTTTCTATTGAAAATCAACTTGCAAACATTTTTACAAAACCTTTAGACTTTGATACATTCAGTGCATTAAGAACAAGGCTTGGAGTAATCGATCTGAATGCTTAATAAAAATATTTTTCTGTAACATTGATGTGTATTTTTAGTTATTATTTTTTTTCTATATATTCTTGTGTTTGAGACTTTTTCTGTATTTTGAGTTTATGTTTTCATTTTTATTGTGTTTTGTTGTGTTTGTATTTTAGTTTTTATTGAGTGCATGTTTTTTGAAAATTTTGAGTGACAATCGTCCGAGACAAAACTATTTTTGTACTGGACAAATTGTGTAGTGTGTCAGCTGTCGGATTTGAACCGTTTACGTGTAGTATTTAGTTTTTAATTTCACATCGTCTATACGATCATCACGATCGTCCAGGATGAAACTTTTTTGAATGACGGGACGATTAACTGACAGTTAAACGGATAAGGTCATTCTTAATACCCTATTCATACGTACGAATCTTTGGTTCGTCCAGACGAATATATGGCGGTTCGTGTGGGAGACGGTTCCAACTGCCATTAAGACGATCTTAAATTTTTTATCGTCCGGGATAAACACCTGTTCGTCTATATGATCGTTTGGTCAAAAGTCTGTACGAAAGAATGCTTCGTAAGTTGTCTGGTTATGAAAAGTTATTTTATTTTGGACTCATTCGTTCGTCCATACGAAATTTGTTCGAACAGGACGAACTGAATTTCATATGGGATGAAAGTAATTTTGTCTGTACGAATAGTCATTTTTCAATAAGTTGACGGGCTTTTGAACTCAATAGTCATCACTCACACATCACTTTCAAACCTTTTCATCCTTTAGATCCTATCAAATGGCAAGTTCAAGCAAGCGTCAAAAGATTTTAGCCAAGGGTCGACCTAAAAATTTGTCTGATAACTTTCTTTCTAAAGCCAATGAAGAATCTTTTCCTAGATTTGTCTCCACAAAAATTACCCCGTCTAGAGTACTCCTTTAGGAACAATTAACCTTTAAGGTAATGAACTTGTTTGCCTCTACTCAATTTGGTTTCATCCTCACCTTAGTCCATTTTTTCAACAAAGAAATCTTCTTTTACTTCTTGGCAAACATGTCTTTCAACACCGACCATTCAATAATTAGATCCTATGTCTTTAAAAAGAAAGTTGAAATCACTAAGCCTGACTTAGGAATCTTTTTAAACTTAAGGACAGAAGGAATTAGAGCACGCACCATGACCACCACTTCTATTTTTGATTGGACTGAAATTAATCTAGTGATTAGAGGAGTTAATTTTAAGGACCATTTGCCTAAGGTAGCAACTCTAGTTCGCGATGCTCGTATCATCCAGCATGTTCTTAGAACTTCCATAATTCCTAAAGCTGGTGATATAGTCAACCTTACTCCTCTTCTTTCTACTGTTACATACTTGATTATAACCAAACAACCTATAAATGAGGCACAACTCTTAATTGACTATATTTATGGACTCTCTAAAATTGGTCATGTCACCCATAAAAGAAAGAAGAACATTGCCTTAGGACATTTAGTTGCCTACATTCTGGAGAAGAAGTACGATTTGGTTCATCCAGACCAAGAATTTGAAGAACCGCTCTACTACAACGACGCATCCTTTAGAGCAATCTTCAATAAAGAATCACAAAAAACTCATGTTGTTATTAGTGAATCTGAGAAGGAAGCTGAAGATGCACCTGCAACTGCTAGTGAACCAAATTATCAGGATTTGGTTCAAAGATTTGATCGCTTAGAGACTCACTTTGATCAAAGGTTTCATCAAATTGAAGCTCATATGCAACAGCAGGATGTACAATACAATCAAGACATGGGATTTATGCGAGAACAGATAAATGATATAAATTCCAACATGCTTATGATTAGCAGTTACTTTAACTTCTTCGGTAGTGTACCTCCTCCTCCTCCAGATCAGGGTCCATCTGAGTGATACATGTACTTATTTTTGTTGTTTTCTTTAGTTGATGTTATTTATTTTGTGATTTAGGAGAATGTGATGTATTTTCTTTTCATTAGATGTTTTTGTTTTTGAATCTTATGTTGTATTGATATCATTTGATTAGATTGTAATATCCTTTATTTTGATATCAATATAAGTTATCCTATTTTGGCTTTAATCTTGTTTTGAAATGTGTGTTAGCCCATATGATAATTGGTTATAATTTTTTATCTTAAGAGTGCTATACCTTGAAATGCAAGTTAAAATTAAATTCATTAGAAAATCTAAATTTTTTAAATTTAAGTTTTGCTTATAATTTGATGTAATTAAGATTGTCAATTTCATGTCTCTTATTTAGACCACATTAATGTGTAATATTATTATTGCAATTGCGATGTTTTCTTATTTTGTAATTCACTTATCAATAAATATTTATGAACTTGAAAATTTTGATTATTGATTTTGAAAAGATCAAAATTACTCTTAAAAATATATATAAATCTACAAAAATCAAAAGGAATGCGCAATGGTTTGCAAGTTGAAAAAGAGGCACAAAATAAGCCTACAAATGAAAAGATGCACAAAAATATGTCACAATTTTGAAAAAGATGCGTAAAGCGCCACATATGGAAATTATTTCTTTCCATAATCTTTTAATCTCTTAATTCAAGTTGATCTTCTGTACATTTATATTTCGTATTGAAATTTGAAATATACAAATTTTATATTCATCCTTTTTGCAGTGATATTCTCTATCTTAGTGTTTAATTTGACACATATTTTTTATATATATTTTTTATTATCAATGTTATATCTCTTCTTAAATTCTATGAATCATGTTTATTTGGCTAATGATTTGATTTTATTTGAAATATTTACTTCAATCACTTTCAAGGATCAATTATTAAAAGATTTTCATATGACTGCTTACATTTCAAGTCTTTTTCTTCTTCTCTTTTTGCTGTTGTCAAAAAGGGGGAGAAAATATTGTTCGTATCTTATTTTTGATATTGTTGTTCTATTTTGTCTTGTTCATATTTTTGTTTCATATCATATTTTTTATAAAAAAAAAAAAAGATAAAACATGTTGTTCACTGCCTCCTTATTTTCATATGTTCATCAATTCAGTGGGAGTTTAGAAGATTCTTAAAATTTAAAATTATACAAATAATTATTATTTTGCCATCATCAAAAAGGGGGAGATTGTTAGGAGAGTTGCTAATTGCATGTTTTGTTGAGTCCAGTAATTAGGTTGTTAAGCCTAAGTAAGTGTCCCAAGGCTACCAAGAGGGGGGTGAATTGGTAGTTTTTAAAATTTTAAACCCTCTTAATAATAAAGTTGAACCGAAATAAAATTTTCTTTTAAAGTTAGTAGAAAAATGTTTTTCAACCACAGAGTTGTTAAAACTGAAATTTAAAGTGCGGAAACGTAAAAGCTATAAAGTAAATGACACCAGATTTATAGTGGTTCGGTCTATAACCAGACCTACATCCACTCCTCAGAGGCACCCTCTGAGTATTGCACTAATACCACAAAGTGACTCTCCTTTAGCACCCACAGCAAGGCGGAGAAGCCTGTACAAAACACTCTTTTCACCACTACCCGGTGCGGCAGAGAACCGTCGTCCTTTCACACTCTCCTAGTGTGGGCAGAGAACCTTACGGCTGTTTACACTCTCCAAGTGTAGGCAGAGAACCTTCTTCCTTTCACACTTTCCTAGTGTGGGCAGAGAACCCTCGTCCTTTCACACTCTCCTAGTGTGGGCAGAGAACCCTCGTCTGTTCACACTCTCCAAGTGTCGGCAGAGAACCGGACCTTCTTGAATGATCTTCTCACAAGAATCTAGAAGGAAGAAAGAAAAAGAGTGAAGAAATCCAATTCCACAAGTAGAGACTCTTACCTTAGCAATCCAAGTGAAGCCTTCTCGCTCCAGTGGTAGGAATCCTCCTTTGAATGCTCTCTTCCACTCTCTTCTTGGCTATTCTCTCAAGAGGCACGAAGATCAAATGACAAAAAGATTGGGTGGCAGTCTAATTTGGACTATTTATATAAAAGACAAGTGAAACCGCCCAAAAACTGCAAATTTTCAATTCTGTACGCAGTGGATCGTCCTGGACGATTTTACTTAAACGATCTGAAACGACCCAATTTGTATATGTGTACGAACTGACTTCGTACAGCTGATCGTCCTGTACGAACTTGGTTCGTCCAGTACGAACGGTTATTACAAGGTCGGTTCTAGAAACTGCTGAAAACTGTTCTAAGTCGGTTTATCGTTTGAACGAAAATGTGATCGTCTGGACGAAAATTTTCCAGAGAGCCGATCGTCCTGGACGATTATTTATTTCGTCTGGACGAAAATTTTCCAGAGAACCAATCGCCGCGGACGATAATTTGTTTTCGTCTGGACGAAAAATTTCCAGAGAGCTGATCGTCCTGTACGATATTTATTTTCGTCTGGACGAAAATTTTCCAGAGGACTCGTCGCCTCGTACGATGGTAAAATTCGTCTGGACGAAAATTTTGTAGAGAACCCATCGCCTGGTACGATAATAAATTTCGTCCTGGACGAATAGGACTTAGAAAATTTTTCAAAGCAAGTTCCTATTCGTTCCAAGTGCTCTATAGGAGATAACTGACAGATCGTCCAGTACGATAAATATCGTCCTGTACGATCAGTATAGAATTTTAAGATCTCCTTATTTGTGTGTGTGAGATTTTATTCACTCAATTACAATCACTCCCTTTCAAAATTAATTCAAAGAAAAGACAAACATCAATTAAACAAAATATCTCATGTTGAATTTGAATTGAACTTTTCGTAGTCTGGAGTCTGATTTTCCTGAAATGTTAGTACACACAAGAGCAAGTGCAAATCTTCTGAAATTGTTAGGAGATAGCTATACATTTGAACAATAATGTTTGGAATCATCAAAACTACATAAGTTGCATAAATATAACTCATTCAAATAGCAACTATTCAAACAATCTCCCCCTTTTTGATGATGGCAAAACAATTATTATTAGTATGGTTTCAAGTTAAAACACATCTTTTATCTCCTAAACTCCCCCTGAATTTATGAGTACATTAAAATAAGGAGGCATTAAAGAACAATATTTAACGAACAAAATTTTTGTTTTTTTTCAAAAATTTTAACACAAACTACACAAAAAACTTGCAAACAGAACAACTAAAAAGAGAAAACACAAACATACACAAACTAATAATTTCTCCCCCTTTTTGACAGCAACAAAAAGTGAAGAAAAAAAAGACAAGAAATGTAAATAATTATATGAAATTCATTGTTAAAATTTAATCTAAATGGTGATTGACATAGGGTATGCAATTTTAAACTAAAGATATTAGGTCAATCATAGAAATTCATAAAATTTATGAAATAATATAACATTGTAAGTAAGAAGAATTTTTTTAAAGACATGATTCAATTTAGACATTTTGATTATTGAAAATCATTACAAGTCAGATGTAAAAAAAAAATCTATATTTCAAAGTTCAAGAGAATATGAATGAACATTAGATCAACTTGAATTAAGAGATTGAACGAATTTGGAAAGAAGAGAATTACCTCATGTGGTGCTTTGCACATCTTTTCAAAGTTTTGTAGCACATTTTTGTGCATTTTTCTTTGGTTGGGCTTATTTTGTGCCTCTTTTCCATTTTACAAATTTTTGTGAATCCCTTTTGATTTTTATACATTTGTACACTGTTCAAGAGTAATTTGACCAATTCTTTCCAAAATCTATAATCTAAAATTTCAAATTTTTCTAGGTGCATAAATATCATTTGAGCATAGAAATACAAACTAAGAAAACATTAAAATTGTAATAACAATATTAACTTTTATGTAGTCTAAATGAATAGACATGAATTTAAAAGTTCTCAGTACAACAAGTTATAAACAAATTATAAATTTAGAAAGTCTAGATTTTCTAATATAGATAATCTCAAATTACAATCGAATTTAAGCACTATGTAGATTAAAAAATACTAATGAAATTCATAAATATTAGCCACATTTCAAAACAAATCTAACAAAAACAAACTTTCATTGAAAAAAAAAGATTACATAAACATTGAACTTAAAAACAAAAAAAAAACAATCACAATAACACATATAAGATAAAAACAAAACAACAAAACAAAAAATACAACAGACACACAACAACAAAAAACAAAAACAAAATTTTTACTATTCTGGAGGAGGAGGAGGTATGCCGCCAAAGAGGTTGAAGTAGGAGGCCATCAACATTACATTGGTATTAATTTCATGAACTTCATCTTTAATGTTACCAATGTCATGTTGCTGCTGAGTAAGTTGAGCATCAAATTGATCAAACCTTTGATCAATGTGAGTCTCTAGTCTATCAAATCTCTCAATCAGATTCTGGTAATCTGATTGAGAAGCAGAAGCTTGCACTCCTTCTTCTTCTTCTTCTTCTGAAGCACTGTCATGTGCTTCCCCTTTTTCTTTTTCTTCCTTGAAGAGCAGTCTGAATGATGTGTTGTTATAGTAAACTGGCTCTTCATATTCCTCATCAGGATGCACTATATTGTACTTCTTCTCCAAAATATAAGTAATTAAGTGCCCTAATGAAATGTTCTTCTTCCTCTTCTGATCAGCATGTCCTATTTCTGAAAGCTCATAGATATGATCTATGATGAGTTGGGCTTCATCAATAGGATGTCTTGACATGATTAAAAAAGTTAGACAAGAAAGGAGAGGAGTAATGTTAATCCTATCACCAGCTTTAGGAATAATTGAGGATCTAAGGATGTGCTGGATGATTCGGGCATCTTGGGTCATACCTGAGACTCTAGCAACATGATTGTCAATTGCATTTTTTCTAATTACCCTATTGATTTCAAACCATTTGAAGGAGGTTTCTGACATTAGGGTGTGGGCTCTATATCCCTCAGTTCTTAAGTTTAAAAATGCACCAAGATCGTGCTTGGTGATCTCAACTTTTTTCTTAAAAACAAAAGAACTAATGATAGAGTGGTCAGAATTGAAACTCATGTTGGCTAGAAAGTAATGGTAGGTTTGTTTATTGTAGAGGTGGACGAGAGAAAGAATGAACTGAAATTGGGTTGAGGCGAAGAGGTGCATTACCCGAAATTTCAACTCTGTTGGGATAAGAATGCGAGACGGAGTGATTTTTGCGGAGGCAAAACGAGGAAAAGATTCCTCATTTGCCTTGGAAAGAAAGTTGTCTGGGGCATTCCTGTTTGGTTTCTTCACCAAAACCTTTTGTCTTTTGCTAGAGGAGGCCATTGTTGATTTGATGTTAAAAGGGATTGAAAAAGAAATTTGAAAGTGTGATTGTCAAGTTTGAAAAGCCTTCATATTTAAAGGAAAACGATACTTTCGTCCTGGACGAAAATATTCGTCCTGGACGAAACATAATAATTCGTTTGGACGAAGAAAGTTCGTACAGACGATCCAATTTGTCCAAAATGTAACGGCTTTTCGTATTCAACACAACTTACGATGCGTCCCTTCGTACAGGCTTTTTGACTTGACCAATCGTACAGACGAAAAAATTTCGTACAGACGATCGAAAAGTATTTCGTTTTAATGACTCTTGAAAACCGTCCCCTACAATGAATCGACACATGTTCGTCTGGACGAACTAAAATTTCGTACAGACGAAGTTCGTATTAAAAACTGTCTTATCCACTCAACTGCTGCATTCAATCGTTCCGACGTTTGAGAGAAAAAAATTCGTCCTGGACGATCACAGATCGTACAGACGATCCAATAAAAAACTGCTCTTAAACGGTTTAAATTTTCGCAAACTGTTCCTTTACACATCGTCCCGTACGAAAATAAATCGTCCTGGACGATTTCCTCCAAAAAATTTAAATTTTTTAAATTAACAAAATCAACAAAAACAATCAGAAACACAGAAAACATAAAACAAAACCATAAATCCAAAAACAATTCATTAAAAACACAAAATTCACAAAATTTCAAAAAAAAACAAAACATAACAAGTATCAATGTTGCAAAGACATTTTAGTTAAGCATTCAAATCAATAACACCAAGCCTTGTTCTTAAAGTACTGAAGGTATCAAAGGCTAAAGGTTTTGTAAAAATATCTGCAAGTTGATTTTCAGTTGAAACATGTATGAGTTCAATTTCTCCTTTGGATACGTGATCCCTTATGAAATGATGCCTTATATCGATGTGTTTGGTTCTAGAATGTTGAATAGGATTTTTTGAAATACAAATAGTACTAGTATTGTCACAATAAATTGGAATAGTGCCTATAGTTAATCCTAAGTCAATCAACTGTTGTTTTAACCAAAGTACTTGTGCCACACAACTTCCTAATGCAATGTATTCTGCTTCTGCAGTAGATAGTGCCACTGAATTTTGTTTTCTACTAGACCATGAAACTAATGAATTTCCAATGAATTGACATGTTCCAGAAGTGCTTTTCCTATCCACTCTACAGCCTGCAAAGTCAGAATCTGAGTAACCAATAATTTCAAATGAAGAGCTAAACTTAGGATACCAAATTCCTAAGTTTTGAGTTCCTAGTAGATATCTTAAAATCCTTTTTACTGCTGTCAAATGTGATTCTTTTGGATCTGATTGAAATCTAGCACATAGGCAAACACTAAACATAATATCTGGTCGGCTAGCAGTCAAGTAAAGTAAAGATCCAATTATCCCTCTAAATTTCTTTTGATCAACAGATTTTCCCTTAAGGTCCTTATCCAACTGAACTGAAGAACTCATTGGTGTACTAAAAGGTTTAGCATTGTCCATTTCATATTTTTTGAGGATGTCCTTAATATATTTGTTTTGACTAAGAAAAGTACCTTCCTCAAGTTGCTTAATGCTAAATCCTAGAAAGTAATTTAAATCTCCCATTAGACTCATTTCGAATTCATTACTCATTGTTTTAGAAAAATCATCACAAAGATGTTTATTTGAAGATCCAAAGATGATGTCATCCACATAAATTTGAACAATAAGTATATCCTTTCCAATTTTTCTTAAAAAGAGAGTTGTATCCACACTTCCTTTTTCAAAAGATCTTTCAAGTAGGAAGGTGCTTAACCTCTCATACCAAGCCCTAGGTGCCTGTTTCAATCCATATAATGCCTTTTTTAATTTGAAAACATGATTTGGAAATTTAGAATTTTCAAAACCTGGAGGTTGTTCTACAAAAACATCTTCTTCAATTACTCCATTTAAAAAGGCACTTTTAACATCCATTTGAAACAATTTAAAACCTTTAAAACAGGCAAAGGCTAGTAAAACCCTAATTGCTTCAAGTCTAGCTACAGGGGCAAAAGTTTCCTCAAAATCAATTCCTTCAATTTGATTATACCCCTTAGCTACTAATCTAGCCTTATTTCTAATGACTACTCCTGAGTCATTCATTTTATTTTTGAACACCCACTTGGTTTCAACAACACTTTGATCTTTTGGCCTTGTAGTTAGTTCCCAAACTTTATTTCTTACAAATTGATTTAACTCTTCTTGCATGGCCAATATCCAAAATTCATCTGAAAGTGCTTGATCAATGTTAGTGGGTTCAATAGTTGAAATAAAGGCTGAATGATTGACTTCCTTGTTTAATCCATGCTTAGTTCTAACACCCTCACTTGGTTCACCTATAATTAATTCCTTTGGGTGATTTTTAGAGAATCTCAAATCTCTAGGCAAAGGGTCTTCTCTTTCTATAATTTCTTCCACATTTTCTTCCAAATTTAATCTATCAATCTTTTGGGAGTTTTCTTCAATTTCTTCTTCAACAACTTTTGGCTCTTCTATGTTTCCATTTTCATCAAAAACAACATGTGTGGTTTCTTCAATGACTAAAGTTCTTTTGTTGAATACTCTATAAGATTTTCCAACACTTGAATATCCAACAAAAATTCCTTCATCTGATTTTGGATCAAATTTTCCTAAGGCAGATTTTCCATTATTATGTATGAACACCTTGCAACCAAATACATGTAAATGAGACAAATTTGGTGTTCTACCTTTTACCAATTCATAGGGTGTTTTATTCAAATTTGATCTCACATTTACCCTATTCAGAACATAGCATGCAGTGCTAACCGCCTCAGCCCAAAAATATCTAGGAAGAGAGTATTCTGCTAACATTGCTCGGGCGGCTTCTATTAATGTTCTGTTCTTTCTTTCAACTACTCTATTTTGTTGAGGAGTTCTAGGTGCAGAAAAATTGTGATCAATCCCCTTTTCTTTACAGAAATCTTCAAATCTTTCATTTTCAAATTCTCCTCCATGATCACTTTGTATAGAAATTATTTCACATCCTAGTTTTCTTTGTATCCAAGTTGAAAAATTTCTGAATTCCTCAAATGATTCACTCTTATGAAAAAGAAATTTAACCCAGGTGAATCTTGAAAAATCATCTACTATTACAAATTCATATACCTTTCCTCCTAGACTAACCGTGCTTACAGGTCCAAAAAGATCCATGTGAAGAATTTCTAAAGGTTTATTGGTCCTAAGATCTTTATTGGACTTAAAAGAGGACTTCACTTGTTTTCCTAATTGACATGCATCACATAAGTGGTCCTTAGTAAAGTCTAGTTTAGGTATTCCTCTAACCAAATTCTTTTGGGTAATTCTTCTAAGATTTTTCATACTAGAATGACAAAGTCTCCTATGCCAAAGCCATGATTTATCAGAAACAGTTTTCAAACAAAAAGCAGTAGGAGATTGAATACAATTTAAATCTAGCATGTAGACATTGTTCACCCTTTTTCCATTTAAAACAATTTTCCCATTTAGGCTAATTATGCAGCTAGTAGGTAAAAATTTTACATTATAGCCCTTATCACATAGCTGACTTATGCTAAGCAAATTATGTTTTAAGCCTTCAACTAATAAAACATTATCTATGAAAAAGTTTTTTAAATTTCCAATCATACCTGATCCAACCACCTTCTTTGTGGTATTATCTCCAAGTGTAACCTTGCCTCCACTCCTGGCTTCCAGCGTTATGAATTGAGCAGTATCTCCAGTCATGTGCTTAGAACATCCGCTGTCCAGGTACCATATACTCTCACGAGGTCTTGTGTGAGAGTATACCTGCAAAATTCTCAAATGTTAGACCTGGGAACCCAAACTAGTTTGGGTTCACCTTTATGAAATTTATAATCAGATGCATGTGTGATATGTCTAGGTTTATGCATCTTAGTTCTCCACACCAAATTAGGTTTCATCTTTAAAGTGCAGGTGTGAGATATATGTCCCAAAAATCCACAATTGTTACATTTAACATTAGGAAAAATATTCCTATGTTTTCTTTCATATGATTGTCTTCTAAGGGATTTCATGAATTTAGGATAATATTTAGGATTTGTAAAATCTTCAAGTTTAGGGGGGTTCCTATTATCCTCGAGAGCTCTTATAGTAAGTTTGTAAAATGAATTCATATCCTCCAAGATTCGATTTGTATAATTGATTCTATATGTCTTGTGCTCAGATTCATCCTTAAATTTCTTAAATTCTTTTTCAAGTTCAGCATAGGATGATTTTAAATTTTCGAAATTTTTATTCAAGTCATCATATTCATCAAGTAGTTTCATGTGGTTGCTATCAATTAAAGCATGATCTTTTCTAAGGATTTCGTGTTCCTTATTAAGCTCTTCCAATTCTAAAACTAAACTAGAATGCATCTTTTTAGTTTTCCTATATGCATCATGCATGTGTTCAGAAACTTCAAACAGTTCATCATAGGTTAAATCACATACCTCTTCTTGATCTGATTGTTCAGCTTTATCTGCCATCAAGCAAAGGTTGGTGACTTCTTCTTCGTTTTCAGTCTCAGATGAGTCTGAAGCTGAGTCCGCCCAAAAAGCCTTTTGAAACTTCTTCTTGCCCTTTTTTACCATTGGTTTCTCCTCTACCTTCTCCTTGCTAGGAGTGGCTTTAAGTTTTGGACAATCAGTTTTTATATGACCTGGTTTCCTGCATTCATAACAAATCACTTCATTAGAAACCCTGCCATTTTTGTTATACTTACCTCTATTCCATTGCTGGCGTCTCTTCTGCTTCCTCTTTAAAAAGCTTCTGAATTGTCTAGTCATCAGTGCTATATCGTCTTCATCCTCAGGTTGTGAGTGTTCACTTTCTGACTCTTCCACATTTAATGCAAGATTCTTGTCCTTTCTTGGTTCACCTGCATCAATCTTTCTTTGACTTACTCCTTGCTCGTAAGCAATGAGTGAACCAAGAAGATTGTCAATAGAATAAATGTTCAGATCTTTTGACTCTGTAATTGCAGTAATTTTAGCATCGTATGCAGTAGGTAAACAACGAAGAATCTTATTAACCATTTCAGCATTAGTTAATTCCCTACCAAGTGCATGCAAAGAGGTTACAATTTGAGTGAATCTTGTGTACATGTCAGATATAGATTCATTAGGTTTCATGCGAAATAACTCGTAGTCATGTAACAAGATATTGAGTCTTGATTGCTTAACCTCATTTGTCCCTTTATAAGTAATACAAAGTCTATCCCATATGTCTTTTCCGCTTTTACAAGTGGAAACTCGCATGTAGTCTTCAGATTTTAAAGCACAAAAGAAACTATTTAAACATTTCGCATTTAATTGTGCTAAGTCACGTTCTTCTATAGTCCAATCTGCATAGGGTGTATCTACCCTAATTCCATCAACTAATCTAGTTGGTTTTGTGTAACCTTCCTGGACTAGCATCCACATGCGATAATCAAGTGACTGTAAGAAAGTAGACATGCGTGTTTTCCAAAAATCAAAAGGAATATTATCAAACAGTGGAGGTCTAGTGATAGAGTAACCCTCAGGTGTGTTTCGGTTTCCAAATGTAGCCATCTACGTTAATCAAAAAGTAGTTCAAACTTATGATTTTGAAACTCTGCTCTGATACCACTTGTTGAGTCCAGTAATTAGGTTGTTAAGCCTAAGTAAGTGTCCCAAGGCTACCAAGAGGGGGGTGAATTGGTAGTTTTTAAAATTTTAAACCCTCTTAATAATAAAGTTGAACCGAAATAAAATTTTCTTTTAAAGTTAGTAGAAAAATGTTTTTCAACCACAGAGTTGTTAAAACTGAAATTTAAAGTGCGGAAACGTAAAAGCTATAAAGTAAATGACACCAGATTTATAGTGGTTCGGTCTATAACCAGACCTACATCCACTCCTCAGAGGCACCCTCTGAGTATTGCACTAATACCACAAAGTGACTCTCCTTTAGCACCCACAGCAAGGCGGAGAAGCCAGTACAAAACACTCTTTTCACCACTACCCGGTGCGGCAGAGAACCGTCGTCCTTTCACACTCTCCTAGTGTGGGCAGAGAACCTTACGGCTGTTTACACTCTCCAAGTGTAGGCAGAGAATTTTCTTCCTTTCACACTTTCCTAGTGTGGGCAGAGAACCCTCGTCCTTTCACACTCTCCTAGTGTGGGCAGAGAACCCTCGTCTGTTCACACTCTCCAAGTGTCGGCAGAGAACCGGACCTTCTTGAATGATCTTCTCACAAGAATCTAGAAGGAAGAAAGAAAAAGAGTGAAGAAATCCAATTCCACAAGTAGAGACTCTTACCTTAGCAATCCAAGTGAAGCCTTCTCGCTCCAGTGGTAGGAATCCTCCTTTGAATGCTCTCTTCCACTCTCTTCTTGGCTATTCTCTCAAGAGGCACGAAGATCAAATGACAAAAAGATTGGGTGGCAGTCTAATTTGGACTATTTATATAAAAGACAAGTGAAACCGCCCAAAAACTGTAAATTTTCAATTCTGTACGCAGTGGATCGTCCTGTACGATTCTGGATCGTCCTGGACGATTTTACTTAAACGATCTGAAACGACCCAATTTGTATATGTGTACGAACTGACTTCGTACAGCTGATCGTCCTGTACGAACTTGGTTCGTCCAGTACGAACGGTTATTACAAGGTCGGTTCTAGAAACTGCTGAAAACTGTTCTAAGTCTGTTTATCGTTTGAACGAAAATGTGATCGTCTGGACGAAAATTTTCCAGAGAGCCGATCGTCCTGGACGATTATTTATTTCGTCTGGACGAAAATTTTCCAGAGAACCAATCGCCGCGGACGATAATTTGTTTTCGTCTGGACGAAAAATTTCCAGAGAGCTGATCGTCCTGTACGATATTTATTTTCGTCTGGACGAAAATTTTCCAGAGGACTCGTCGCCTCGTACGATGGTAAAATTCGTCTGGACGAAAATTTTGCAGAGAACCCATCGCCTGGTACGATAATAAATTTCGTCCTGGACGAATAGGACTTAGAAAATTTTTCAAAGCAAGTTCCTATTCGTTCCAAGTGCTCTATAGGAGATAACTGACAGATCGTCCAGTACGATAAATATCGTCCTGTACGATCAGTATAGAATTTTAAGATCTCCTTATTTGTGTGTGTGAGATTTTATTCACTCAATTACAATCACTCCCTTTCAAAATTAATTCAAAGAAAAGACAAACATCAATTAAACAAAATATCTCATGTTGAATTTGAATTGAACTTTTCGTAGTCTGGAGTCTGATTTTCCTGAAATGTTAGTACACACAAGAGCAAGTGCAAATCTTCTGAAATTGTTAGGAGATAGCTATACATTTGAACAATAATGTTTGGAATCATCAAAACTACATAAGTTGCATAAATATAACTCATTCAAATAGCAACTATTCAAACATGTTTTACATTCTTGCAACTTGTACAGTTTTGATGATTCCAAATATTATTATTTTATGTGTTGTTATCTCCTAACACTTTTTGGAAGATTTATTTTTGCTCTTGTGTGGACAAATATTTTAGAAAAATCAAACTCCAGACTATGAAGACTTCAAATCAAATTAGGCATTCGATAATTTGTGAATTGAAGCTTATACTTTTCATTGTATTGAGTTTGAGAGGGAGTGATTATAAATTGAGTAAATAAGCACACACACACACACTTGGGGTAATCCTTAAAAATTTATACTGATCCTACGGGATGAACTCAATTCATATGGGACGATCAAGTTAGTTATCCCCTCGGAAGAGCAATGGAACGAACAGGAAGTGAGAAAATTTTTCTAAGTCCTGATCATCCGGACGAAATTCCATATTCATCCCTGGACGAACTCCTCTGGATTATCACTTTGCACTGTTGGTCCAGACGAAATGCATGATTCGTCCCTGGACAAAATCCTCTGGATTTCCAATTTGGCCTATCCGTCTAGACAAAATTCCTAGTTCGTCCCTGGATGAATTCTCTGGACATTGAGTTTATATTAATCATCGAGATGAAACATTATACTCGTCTCTGGATGATGTCCTCTGTAAAAAATTTGTTCGAGACGAACTTACATTCGTCCCAGGACGAAGTGAACCGACTCTTCAAATTTTGGCAACGTCCTGCAATTTTTGGGAACTGACCTATGGTATAATTGTTCGTACCGGACGAACCTAGTTCGTACGGAACGATAATCGGGTACAAATTCAGTTTATACCAATATACATTGGGTTCGTTTCCTACAGATTTAAGTAAAATCATCCAGGATAATCCATGATCGTACGAGACGATCCACTGCATACAAACTTAAATTTTAGCAATTTTTGGACGATTTTTTGTGTCTTTCATATAAAAAGTCAAAAATAAACTGCCTCTTAATCTTTTTGCACACTAATCTTCGTGCCAATTGAAAGAAGAGTCAAGGAGAGAGTGTGAGAGAGTGTTCGAAGGAGAATTCTTACTACTGGAGTGTAAAGGCTTCACTTGGTATTCAAAGGTAAGAGTCTTTACTTTTGGTTTGTGATTACTTCACTCTTTTCTTTCTTCCTTCTAGATTTCTTGTGAGAAGATCTGTCAAGGAGATCCGGTTCTCTACCGACACTTGGAGAGTGTAAACAGACGAAGGGTTCTCTGCCCACACTTGAAAAGTTTGAACAGCCGAAGGGTTCTCTGCCCACACTTGGAGAGTGTAAATAGCCGAATGGTTCTCTGCCCACACTTGGAGAGTGTGAACAGCTGAAGGGTTCTCTACCCACACTTGGAAGAGTGTGAAAGGACGGACGGTTCTCTACCAACACTGGGAAGAGTGTAAAAGAACGACGGTTCTCTGCCGCACCGGGTAGTGATGGAAGAGAGTTTTTGTAAAGGTTTCTCCGTCTTGCTGTGGGTGAAAAAGGAGAGTCACTAGTGGTATTAGTGCAATACTTGGAGGGTGCCTCCGGGGAGTGGATGTAGGTCGTGTTTGACCGAACCACTATAAATCTCGTGTCTTTTATTTTTATTTTGCTATTTTATTTTTACTATTTTTAATTTATGGTTGAAAAATCTTTTCTATAAAATTCACTAAACTAAATTCTCGATTTTAATTTTTTAAAAGAGGGAAATTTTTAATTACCAATTCACCCCCCTCTTGGTTAGCCGCTAGGACATAAGCTTCGGTCTAACAACCTAATTCATATTGAATGAGTTTCAACAGGGTTGACCAAGTCAATGGTGGATTTGGTCAACCTAGTCAAATAGATCCAAAAGGTGGGTGGATTGGGTCTTGGATGGGCTTGAATGGATTTGAAATTAATTTGGACTCCATATGGCTTAATGGGTCAACCTGGGTTGATCTAGTCAACCAGGTTGACCCAGGGTATTATGTTTAGGCCCAATAGGCTTGACTTGACTCCCTGAACCCATTGGGAAGGATCTTGTGGTCTAGCCTAGTCCAATTTGACTTGATCAACTTTTTGACCTAGGTCTGGGGGAAAAACATGTCTACATGTTAGATTCTTCAAAAAACCCTTACCCTAGGTCACTACACTTAGATTTAATTAACTTTTTATACAATGCATTTTAAATCTTGAAAACACCTCCCCAATAATTCCCTTCATTCATACATTATGTGTTTAAAATTTCATCGTATTTGGTTGTGCCAATCAAGAGAACGAAGCAAGAAATGGTTTAGGGCTCTTAGATCTCGCATCGTATTGGTTTAGGGTTTCGATTCGGTCCTATTGAACTGCATGAAATCGCAGCTGTTGATTTCGGGATCAACGGCTGTTATCTTGTTATTCCATGGTTGGTATGAACAACATATCTCGCTACGTAGGACAGGTTCCCGTATGGCTAGATCAGGGCCATCCGTTCGGATTGGCGAAGATCGGACGACGGGGGCTCTCTGCCAACGTGGATAAGTGTTGTGGACAATGATTAGATGTGGTTTGAAATGTCTAATTCGAGGCCACCAAGTCATCTGACAGCCGCCGATTTAATTTTAATTTAATTTTAATTAGTATTTTAAGTGTATTTTAAATCAAGAAACTTTGAATAATCATTAAAAATTTATTTTTTTATTCAAAAATTACGTATAATATATCAAATCGCTCGTATTTTTATTCTCTTAAATTTAAAATTAAAATTATTTTAAAATGAAATAAATAATTTAAGTTATTTTAAAAATAGTAAAATACCTTTTTTTAAATATATTATTATTTTATTTTTAATAATAATAATAATTCTTATATTAATATTATTATCATTATTTTAATTATAATTATTTATAGTCATCATTATATTAACTATTTTGTTATTATTTAATTTTATTATTATTATTATTATTATTATTATTATTATTATTATTATTATTATTATTATTATCAATTACCATTATTATTTTTTTATTTTAATTATAACTATTATTATTATTTTGTTATATTACTATTCAAAACTATTTTTACTATTTTTATTACTATTTTATTTATTATTATTATTTTTTATTAGTATTATTATTATTGTTATTATTATTATTATTTTAATTATTCTATTATTATTATTATTATTATTACTATTATAATTATTTTAGTCATTTAAATTACTTTCAATATTATTATTATTATTTTAATAATTAAAATTAAATTTTAGAAGCTTTATTACTTTAATTTCATTTTATTTAATATTTATTTTTAAATATAAATTATTTTAAAATTACCTTTAATTATTTTAAACTTTGATAAATCATAACTATTTCATTTTTAATCGGATTTTAGTGCATAATACCTTAAATTTTTTAGAGAAATGTGTATTTTAATTTAAAATTATTTTCAGAAATTAAATTTACTTTTTCTGATAGATTTCTATTTATGCTTGATTATTTTATTATCTAAATATTATTTAAGTGATTATTATAATAATTATTTTTAAATTAAAAAAATATTTTTTTAATCATTTTGATGCCTCGTTAGGATGACTAGTGGATCTCCCATATATGTATTTATTACAAATTGATTTATTGTTAATTACCCTATTTTCCAAAATCTATTTATTTATATGCATTTTAAATTTCTTTAAAATTACTTATATTTTAAACCCTAATTTCGAGAGATCCACTCTTTATGAAATTTTATATATAGATTATGCATGTGAAGAGCAATCATGGGATAGGTAGATTAGTGGGTGATTGAGTAGCAATCATTCACTAATCACTTCGTTAAGTGTACTTACTTTTCTTTTATCGTACTTTGCATGTGTAGGATGCACGAGCATCTAGTTTAGGCTCTTCTAGATCTAAAGACATGATGTGTTTATTGCTTTTGTGTACTCCCTGCATTGTTGCCTTAAGGGTTATTCCAGAACATTACTTTAAACCCCTCTAACATAGTGACACCCTAAGGACAGTAATTAAGGACTCGTCTTGTAAATTAAAAAAATTTTAGGAGCTAGGATAGATCCCTGATTGGCATGAAAACTTCAAAATTTAAATTTAGTGATATCCTAAACCTCCCAAAATTTTCTAAAAATTTTTAGGGCTCTTTAGACCCCTTAATTAACCAACCATAATTTACCAAATAATTAGGGCCTCATACCTTCTAAAAATTATAATAAATCTATTTTTAGATCCAAAAAATACCCATTATAACTCAAAATATCCAAAATTTAAACTTTAACCTTAAATAATTAGGGCACCTTAGGTTGACCTTAATCTGCCACTTAATTTAACTATAACTAAAAATTTCTATTTTGCCCCAATTAGATAATTAAAAATTTTTAAAAATTCCAAATTTTTTCCAAACACTTTCTTAGGTCATTTTTGACCTTTGGGGATGATTCCAATTAGTTACTTTTACTGCACTGTGGATTGATGTGATGTGCGTTAGATTTACTCCTAGGTTAGGGATGATATATATTATTTTTTGTAGGTGATCATGCTCATGCAGCGCTAAATAAAGGGGGGGGGGAAATGCCATGATTTCTAATAATATTTTGTACGGATGCTTCAGAATTTGTTTAGCTCCCCTAAATAAATGAAGGCTAAAATTATAAAAATAATAATAATTACAGGTGCTCCAAAGACTGCTTAGCCCTGAATAATTAAGAGCATGGCCAAGGATGGTTGTGATGAGTTATTTTTATTATATTATAAACTACTTGAGATGACATATTAACTGCTTGGGATCTTTACTAGGATAAGATTGCAAGAGAGTCTAGATTTACTATTTTCAATTAATATAATTATCTGTAATAATATATTTGAGTTGTGAAAATGCAACTTTTAGTTGGGATATTTTTATCCAACTCGAATTCCAAAAGAAGAAGGCATCCTCAAAGGGGAGAGTTTTCTTTCAGTTGGAAGATCGAGTTTGAATGACTTTTTAGATATCCAAAGAGAAAAGGAAATACCCCTCTAAAAGGGGGGA
This sequence comes from Dendrobium nobile, assembly GCA_022539455.1. Taxonomy (NCBI): domain Eukaryota; kingdom Viridiplantae; phylum Streptophyta; class Magnoliopsida; order Asparagales; family Orchidaceae; genus Dendrobium; species Dendrobium nobile. The sequence goes on from JAGYWB010000027.1 coordinate 1,673,897, forward strand.
ATTATCTCTTCATTTGGATATTCAAGCCACGACGAATCCAAGGAGTCCAAGGAGGAGAGATCCAAGGAGTCAAAGGAGGAAAGATCCAAGGAGTCCAAGGAGGAAAGATCCGAGGAGTCCAAGGAGGAAAGATCCGAGGAGTCCAAGGAGAAGAAGTTCAAGAAGCCTGAAGACCCGGGGAAGTCTAGTCTCCTTCTAAAAATTATTTTATACTAAGCATGTTTTTAAAATTTGATACATATTTGATTTTGATACTTTAACTAGCATGCATTGCATTATAAATCAATTAAATTAAAATTTTAATTGTATTAGCTAGGAGCATTTACCCAACATAAGTACAAGGCCAATTAGGAAACTCTCTAGATGTCGACCTTAACTTCCAAAAACTGAACCACCCACCCATCTTTCATAAATGACCTGATATCATGGTTTTAAATTGCTTAGGTGGTTAGCTGGCTCCTCAATTCATGTCGGGGTAAGTCTAGATTTTGCATATCATTAGTTAGGACACGGGTGTTAGTATTATTCGTAGAACACGAAACCCAATTTAGATTTAGGATTCAAGGCTATTATATTCGGTATCATAGTATGCCTCAATAGTGGGTAAGTTCCCTATTCTTCAAGGACTATAAATCCTACTTATCTGTGTCACATGGATGACGCCACCTCCATCTTTCTCTCACGCATGTGTTAAGTGCTTGACTTTCTTTTCTCCAATTTCTCTTTAGTACCTTAGTCCCTCTGAATGCTGGTGTGAGCCACGCATGTTAACTGAGTCAAATTGGACCTTTCTTTTCTTTTGAGTAGGACATCCCAGTCTCTACCCTTATGTAAATACCACTTTAGGAAGGATAATATATGATCCTTAATAGAGAGTCTTCTCAAGCTCCGGCCTAAGATGTAATTAACCATGGGGGCTTGCGCCCATAGGAAATTGAATTCCACATATACTAAACCCCATTCGAGCTGACGTATCGGGTGGGGAAAACCTGTTATTTTGATCAGGTCGTGTATATTGCTACCCATCGGAGTGTGCTGGCGAGAGCCGCTATCCTCAATGGTCAGTCATATGCAGGATCTAATCTGCCATTCCATCGGCCCGTTGGCGAGGAGCACGGAGGCCTGCAATCGTCTCTATTCCTCGATGCAGGTGCGTTCGTATACCCCCCTACAATCCTGCAGTCGTAGCGGTGTCCTTTCGGAGGTCCACAAAAAGTGAGCGCCATTTTTAGAGATGTTCCACGAATTGCTCTTGTTTTCTCTATTTTACCCTCGCATGACATGCACAAACTCATATCTTCTTCTTCGAGCATCCAATTCATCGCGACAATGAATTAATAAGAGCTACCTTATAAAAATTTCAGCATTCTACATAAACAATAAGCAAATATTTTTGTTTAGGAGTTTGAGCATTGGTTACTTTAGCAATGGATAGTATTATACCAAAAGATAAGGAATTTCGTGACATCCCTGTACACATTAGAAATGATACAAGGTATATGCCTTATTTTAAGGACTGCATTGGGGCCATTGATGAAACTCATGTAGATGCCCGTATTCCTGTTGAAAATCAAATTCCATATATAGGGCAACATCATTCACCTACACAAAATGTGATGACATTCTATGATTTTAATATGTGTTTGACCAGGAAAGGATCGCTTTTGTACCAGAGTGAGCTTTAAGCTTTACTGAATAGAATAGGCCGGGCCGCATTATCCCTGAAAGGTTCTCTAAGGAATTTCTTACTGATTCGAGTTTACATTTGTGGCAGCTGGATGGGAAGTTTTAGCACATGATTCCCGTACCTTCAAACATGTTATAAGGAGTCCAATATATAATTTTCCTACACCACCATCAGGTAAATTTTTATTAATAAGTAATAATTTTTTATTACACATATTTAATATTTAAGGTAATGACAAAATTAACATATCTGCTAACAAGTAAATTTTATTTAGTTGATACTGGATATCCACTGCAACGAGGTTTTCTTAAGCCATATCTAGAGACGCGATATCATGTACCTGATTTCTGACGAGGAAGTCGAACTACTACAGGCTATCGCGAGGTGTTTAATAGGATGCATTCCTCGTTAAGAAGTGTAATAGAACGGGCTTTTGATGTATGGAAAAAGAAATGGAGAATTCTACGAGATATGCCTAACTATTCTTTCAAAAAATAATGGCTTATTGTAGTGGCTACAATGGCACTACATAACTACATAAGAAGACATCACTCTTTGTTCATCTGGAGTTATCCAAAATTCGATGAATGTGATGCTGATGAAAATTTTGTTCATTCGGAGGCACGAGAGTTCCGACTTGAAGAAGAAGTTGAACCCTTAGGAAGTACGAATTGTTCTGTAGAGTTGCTTGATGGCGAAGGTGCAAAGAATATGGCTGAAGTTGGGAGACAATTGCAATGCAATTATACAGTTGTAACATGTATTACATTTACCGTGAATTTTATTTATATTTAAATAATCTATAAATAATTATTAGAAAAGATAGTAGAAATATAATAGTAAATAATTGATGATATACTTAAAATATGTTTTTTTTTATTTCAGATTTCCTGATGAAAATTTAGATTCATCAAATATGAATTTCTCCAAAGTAAAGCATTAGACGACAATAGTTTTGTTTTGTTGTTGGTAGATTTTTTTTTTTTTTTTTTTTCATGTACTCTGACTTATTTATTTGACTTTACATGTAAGGAATTGAGTGTTTAAATGATGTAAATTAGTTGTTTTGTTTAAGGAGTAGTTTCGTAAAAGTTATATTTTGAAGTAGAACACAACTCTCCTTGGCCTATTGGTTGAGAGCTTTGGCTTCCAACTAAGAGGTTCATGGTTCGAGCCTATGTGTATGCGTTGTGTGTGTGAGTTTGCCTTAAATGGCCTAAATGTCCCAAAAAAAAAAAATATTTTGAAGTAGTAATGTATATCATGTCGGTAGGCAGTGTTATGTCTATTATGTGTATTGCAAAAAGTGCTACTTATGGAAGCAAGATAAATGTCAAGATTGTTGGCACTTGGTAGAACTGATGGCAATTTAATTGCGACCAGTGAAGATGACTTTACCGTATACAGATGGATGGAAAGAGAAATGTCAAGGATCTCAATTATTTTATTTTCTTTAAAATTTTCAAAGCCTAAAATATAATTTGTTTGAAATATACATTTGACTGGCTACTCAGTGTGCCCTATTTTTTTTTAACAACTAATAATGTGTATATTAATTCTTGAACTTAAAACATTTTGTTCCAAATTTTTTATTATTTTAGTGTTACTATGGGATCATGATTTGAATTTTGATCTTTAAAAAATTAGAACCATCTCTGCATAAGATACTAATATTAGAAAATGAGTAGGTGAGTCATATTATACTTGTAAAAAGTAATAAGTAAATGGGAAAATTTTTAAACTAGGTATTATTACAAAATTTAATAATGTAATTAGGTATTGAAAAAAATAAATTTAAAAGTAGGCAAAGTCGCCCATCAAACGGGTGACTTAGGCTGACTCAAATTTGCTGAGTCATGTTCTAGTCGCCGAAATGACATGCGACTTATTTAAGAAAAAAAATTACTATTGTAAGTTGCCCGTTAAACGGGCGACTTGCTACAGTAAATTGATAAATTTTGAAAAATAATTTAAAAATAAAATAAGTGAAAAATATATTAAATAAATATACTAAAAAATATAGACAAAAAATATATAAAGTTATGATATTTACTTTCGAAGCTTATATTTAAAGAAAAACTCTGAATCATTAATTTTTTTTGTCACTTTACTTTTCATAACGTCTATCCATTAAAAATACAAATTGCAATTTTAATACTTTCAAAATAAATAAAATTATCAAAGTTTGATGAATATATATTTTAAAATATTTACTTCTATTAAAATATAGAAATTATAGTTTACATTAACATTATATTTTTTTTGTTTTTCCACTATTTTTTTATTTTTAATTATTTTTTAAGTATATTTATTTAATATATTTTTCACTTTATTTGTCAATTATTTTTCAGAATTTACTGTAGCAAGTCGCCCGTTTAACAGGCAGCTTACAATAGTAACATTTTTTTTAAATAAGTCATATATTAGTTCAGCAATTGAGACATGACTCGGCAAGTCTGAGTCAGCATATGTCGTCCGTTTGATGGGCGACTTTGGCTATTCTTAAATTTATTTTTTTCGATACTTAATTATATTATTAATATTTTAATAATACCTAGTTTAAAAATTTGTCCTAAGTAAATTTGAGTTTAATATATGAGTAGTTTCATCATTTATGATAAAAAAATTTAAAATTGTTAATTGTACCAAATACTAATTATCTATTTTAAAGTTTGAATAAACATATAAAAAATTATTTAACCAAATAATATCCCTAGTTTATAATAACTTTATCATATAGAACATTGTTTCTGAAACTCTATTTTCTTACGATCCCTTTAAAATAAACTTTTTCAAGAACATCCACCAATCAAACAACACCTTAATAACAGCGGCCCATTCGGACTTATAATAAAAACAAACAGCACAGCACACTACTAATAGCAAATTGTAATCTTTAGTCGCCGAAACCCGAAATCCATCAGATATGAGACTGTAAGAAGGGCCTCTTATTATTATCACCATCCACTACTTGGTCGTCTACTCCATGTTCAGCCGTGAGGAGGTTCTCTATCTCGACGGCGAACCTCCGCATTGCAAGCTCCGGCAAGCAAACGGGAACAACAATCCCCTTCTCTCCACTCGCGTTAACAAAAGGGACAAAGAAACTGGCAACACCAGGAATCGTTCCAACCCCACCCTTCGCCGGACCACCGTACACCGCCTTTCCCCATCCAAAATCTACATCCCCAAATCCCGCACGCGTCACGTCAGACACCACGAAAGTCCGTGCCACAGTGAAATGTGGCCGACCGTTCTTTACCATGTAATCAGCCACCGAATGGAGATAGTCCCCTGAAACTTGCGACTTTGCCCTCTTCACTAGCTCCACCGCGTAAGCCAGAGGGCGGCTACACAATTCTCCGGCCGTGGCTACTGCAACCGGGATGGCGAAGGCGTTGCCGTAGAAGCCGGAAGGAAGAGGAGGGTTGCAGCGGCCGCGGATGTTGACGATGCAGATGATGCGGAAGTTTTCGTTTGGGTCGCTGGGTTGAAGGGCGACGGTGCAAGTTCGCCATAAGCACGCGGTGAGAATGTCGAAGGTGGAGGATGAGCGGCGGAGCCGCGGAGGTAGGCGAGAACGGAGGGTGCTTATTTCGCGGGGGCCGAAGAAGAAGGAACGGTGAGCCATGTCATCGAGAGGGATGATGGTGCCCTCTGTATCAGGAACCTATTCGTACTCGCGGTGGGGGAAGAAAGGCGCCGGAGTCGGTTGTGCTTCCAAGAGCTCTCGGCGCCAGACTAGAACAACACTGGGCGACGGCAATCCTCGAGCTAGCTCTCCCACGGCGGTCATTAGCTGCACCAACCCGGGCGCGTCGGACATGGTATGGTTTAGCCGGAGGGCAAAGATGAACCCCCCGCAGCTTAACAGGGTCACCTGAATCAACATCAAAGTCGCATTAAGCACTGTGGAGGATCCCTCAACGTCGAACAGTAGCTCTTCGAGGTAGGGGAATGGAGGCTGCAGGGCATCACCAAAGTCCTCGAGCTTCACATCTGCCTCGGCCTCAATGAAGAGAACGCCTTCACCTGTGCAATCCACCAACAGCTTTTTGCCGGGTCCTTCTCGGAGCCGGCCGGCAAAGGGGTAGTAGAAGACGAGTGCTCGTGCAAGCGCATCGCGTATGACTGCCGCCGGATTGCGGCCAGCCATGGCGGGATCGTGTCGGTAGAACTGGATGACGGGGATCTGAAAGCGGAGGCCTTCCTGATCATCGATGTCCGACAGCCGTTTGAGCTCTTGCGGCGTCGGAGACGAAGGAGCCACTAGTTCTGGCTGTCGCCGGCGAACGAAGAAGCGGAAGGGTGAGAAGGCCATGACGGAAGGTTGCTTAATTTAATTGTAGCTGGAAATGCGAGTGAGTTTGCCTGATGGATGATAGATTTTATAGGATTCAGGAGTTGGAGACCGGAGAAAGTGCACTTACGAGGTGGAGTTACGGAGGTTTCCGAAGCGTTACAGAAGTTCGGGTCAGTCACTTATTTCGATGGTGGACCACGTTAACACGTGCGATGTGTTTTAAGAGGCCCTAAATATGGAACAATTATTAGGTCCAGACACGGGATGGAGCTCTACATCCGAATGCCAATAATATGTCATCAAGTGCTCTTATTTTTTATCGTGCGGCCCGATGATCTGACCCGGACTGGAACCCAGTATTGCTATGTTCGAGTATTGCTAGGTATTGTTCAGTATTGCTAGGCATTGGCGGAGCAAGAAATTTTGTTCAGTGGGGGCCTAATGAAAGCTGTGCTCGATGTTGTGACTCGTGAGTCGCAAAAGAGGAGTAAAAGGGAAAACAAACCATTGATAGTTTTCATGTGTCCAAAAAATGATGTTGGTGACTTCTCTGGATTAATAAATAACTTTAAAGGAATAATTACAAAAACTATAGCAGGTTTTCTCGTTGGAAAATTTGTTGCTATATTAAGCCACAAAAACAATCAAGTTTAAGCCTATTTAGGCTTTAAGTTTTAGCTTTAGCTAAATCAATAATACATAACATATATTTGGTTAACTGCGTTGTCATGACTGTGCGGCGACCACAACATTTGTATTGCGCAAAAAGAGCTAGGAAAGCAAAATCATTCACAAGAATTAATTAGATCATTAGCAATGTAAAAATAATTCAATAATTGGGTGGTAATTTATTTTTTAATAATTATTATTAGATAATTAATATTTAATTAAGAATAAAAGTTTTAATAAAATCATATTGAAAAAGTTAAATATTTTAAATAATAATTAATTAAATAACACTACCACAACTTCAAAATCTCTTTTCAAAGTCATTCCTCCCTCTTTCTCTCTCTCTCTCTCTCTCACAATACTTTACCCCATTAGTCTCTCTCTCTCTATGGCTGAAGAATTGCAAGTCCTAATAAATGGTGGATTGAAGACTTGAAATGGAAAAAGTTCGGTAATAAATGAATGCTGAGTCTCTCTCTCTCTAAGCTATTTTTTTTTTGGGGGGCACATGCCCCCCTCCATCCGCCCATGTTGCTAGGTATTGCTTGATAATAACAAGAAATATCGATTTGTCAAGACCAATACCGAGCAAAACCTAACAAAACTGGGGTATTGCTCGATATTGATCTTGACAGAATAATATTTCTCGTTATTGCCGAACAATATCGAGCAATACATAACAATACCCTGGTCTGGACAATTCAGCCAAAACATAGCAATCTCGGGACCGGTCAGGGTCGGGTCGTCGGGCCGCGCAGTAAAGAGTAAGAGCACGTGGCACCATTTTACTAGAGTCCGAATGTAGAGCTGCGTTAAGACACCAGACCAGATAAAAATTCTTAAATATGAAACAATAAATTTTTAAAATTTTTACACACATGACACTTCAAAGTCTCTTATATGATTACCTAACACCTAAAGTTCTCTATTTACTAACTTACCACTTAAAATCTATGCACTGCATGTAAAATATCACTCATGTTACTTCCCGTCAAAACCTCACACTGATATCGCACGAACAAGGCTTCTTCACTCGACAACTCGCCATTTCGTCTAGGTTTGAAGAATGTCTTCCCCATTTCTTCGTCTAGGGTTGTTTCTTTGCTCGACAACAACTGTTCGCAATGCCATTTCGTCTCTTCCATTTCTTTGCGTAGCTATGGTGTTCGTCTTCTCCATTTGTCCGTCTAGGTTTGAAAAACAACTCACCATTTCTTCGTCTAGGGTTCTTTCTTCGGTCGACAACATCTGTTCGCATCGCCATTTCATTTGTTTTTCGGTTGTTTCTTTGCTCGGCAACTTCTATTCGCTTGGCAACTTCTGCTCGGATATAGTAAAAATTCCATTACAATTTAGATTTATTAACAACTTTTTCGTTGAATTGTGAGTTACTTTGATTTGCAATTGTAGTTATTACGGATTTGTGAAATGAGTTCGAGCCACTCGATGACATCAATGCGAAACCTGAGCATCCAAATATATTGTCGTTGTAATCTATAATGTTCAATTTATACTTGCTATAAAGCTAATAATTGTAGCAAAAAATTCTATTGATGTCCCCATAACAGATCAGTGGTCTACCGGAAGATATAAATCATTTTACAAGTGCAAATGCAGCTGAAGTCCGTTTCAATCATGTTGTCTCAATTACAATTGAGTTTCTTCAAATTAAAATGTTATTGGTGATCCTCATTTTGCTTGTTTCAGTTGCCTTGAATTTTATATCAAAGTGTTGTAATTGTAAATGAATTCGAGCTGCATTTTGCTTGTCTGTAATTCTTTTTTCACAGTTCAGTTAATGTTCTGTTTTGCTTAAGTGAATTGTTATTGTTAAAAAACTTATATCAGTTATCAGTTTAAGAGCTTGTTTCCTGTAACTAAGAAAGAAGCAGCGTCTTGTATTCTCTTTAAGTGAATTGTTATTTTTAAGAGCTTGTTATCTGTAACTTATATCAGTTATAAATTTAAGAGCTGCTATAACAGTTGATACCTAAAGGCTATATCAAAATTTAACACGTGAAAGATTATCTTTATTAGTAAAAAGCCAGATCTATTTCTTTTGAATGATGCAATGTGCATTGACTCGGGCCAGTACATGATGTTTACAGGCTTTTGGGAAATCATTCATACGCCCATTAACTGAATTTTATGATCGAAAATTACTTTATGATCGATCAACTACAACTAGGTTAATGTTCTGCACGCCTAATTGGTATTTTTGCAGGAAGACCTAATGTTGTCGGCATATGCAACACATGCTCATTATCTTCTACTTTAATATGTAAAGGATTCTTGCACGTGCTTCTATGGTGCCCCCATGAGTTGCAATGACAACATTTATGATTCATTTTTATTCTCTTCGTAATTTCTAAGAAGTTTTTTATTTGTCTTTTTTTTGGGTCTACCACAAGGCATACGTGAAATTGGTGGAGCGACGACCTCACCATCATTGAGTAAGGACCACTGCTCTTTCCCTGGAAGTGTTCCAGTAGCTCCATCGTACACCATTTTATATCCGCCCAAACTAGAGCTAAGGAAAATAATATAAAACTAAGACTGGTTCCGCACTTGTGTGTATTTGGACATCAGAGGAAAATGAGTTATTATGGAGATTAGATTCGAAAGTCATGAGAATGCTCGTAACTAGATGTGAGAGTTTCAAATCGGTGTCGGATGGAGCTAATAGAAGAAAGATTATTGGAGTTGGATCGTTATCATGTTGGTCTTCATTTTCTTCAAATGAGGTATCATGATATTTGTGTGAGAAATTATACATTTGCCAACAAGTCTATTATTTATGCTATAATGTATTATAGGTGGGATTTTATAGGGGATGATTTTATATTTGATATGTATGTCAAACTTGCACATCAATTGTCACGTATAGGAAAGAAGATAATTTTTATTTGCTACGAAATTGCATGAAATACAATGATATGATAATCTGAGTACTACTTGTTATGTTACCTCACCAAAACATAAACTGCAATCTCAGATGCATATGTTGTTGGATGTAAGAAATTTTAATCTATAGGCCACTAATTTTTAATGAACGCGAGTTGTGTATCATTTATTTAATTTGTTACTTTAACTTAAATAATGACTACAAATTAAATATCTAGAGAAAATATTAAATATATAACAACCCTTTGCAAGCCTGAGCTGATAATGAACAACAACCTAGTCTTATATAGGCTTTCAAGGAGGTATCACATATGTGCTTGCTGTGGAGCACGATCATGTTTGCCGCAGAGTACGTTGATGCATGATTTGCAGGTTTAATTCGACTGAACATGGGCTTGTGACTTAGACTTTGAATGAAATGTGTTAAGTTGAAAGTTGCTATTGGCCGGGGCTGTGAATTGGGCACTATGTCGCTAGGGCTCCAACAACTGGCATTGCGGTATTAGAGGTGACACAACGGCGCCAATCTCTCTATCTTGATGTTTTGAAAATTTTTATTGGGAGCACTGTGGAGCTGGCAAGGATGGCGATGTAGTGCTAGGTCAAAAAAAATCCATTTCTAGAACTTATAAAAAAAATTAAAAAGCATTTCATTTCCCTCATTTGGTCAGGAGAGGAAGAAGAGAAGAGGAGAATGAGAAGTGAAAAGGCTAGGTTTTCGGGCAAATTCCATCTGTCAAATTAGTTAGGAAAATTGTTCATCTCAATAAAGGCTATCGTTACTCTACTTTTGATTTCAATGGTTTTGAATTTTTATAGGAATTCTATGATTAATTTGGTTAGAAATTATAATAGTTGTGATATATTGATTTCTAGTAAATTTTCACTATTTAGCTTTTAGTATGTTGTAGTTTTGCTCAATCTATACTAATTGGCATGATTATATCAAAGTTTCATCATATATTTTTGTACTTTGAGGCACTTTCTCCAAATTGAATAATCATTATACGTATTAAGAAAATGATTAATGATAATTAATTTCATATGGACAGAGCGACTGACATGTATATATACTTGATATGATTCATTCATCATGATTCACATAGTTCAATTATTACAACACACATACTTATTATGAGTTATCAGTTGGAATTACATAATGTATGAAAATGAATACATGACATTAACTTACACAGATATTGTGAAATATTTGTATGCAAGAAAGTCCGGCTATTATGACTTAGGTTAGTGAAGATATGATATATTACCTTGTGTAGGAGGGTGAGCCAACTATATATTAGACCAAAAGAAATTAAAATATTTACGAAATCATCATGTAGCACATGTTTTTTGTAACGCGACACATAAGTTATCATATGTAGAGCGATTTCTTTCATATCGAGACAAAAAGCTGGCCACTGGGCGTCGATTCTATTTGTTTTCAAAATTAAAAGTTTTCCTTCTCTTTTTTATTAATAAAATATTAAATTAGTTACGTTTATTTTTTTTCTGTTTTAAATTGGGGTCATAAAATTAAAATGTATAAAAGCCGAGCTTAAATGTAAAGCATAGCTGAAAATAAATTTAAAATTTTTGAAAAATTGGATTTCGACCTCTTACCTATCTAAAAAAAACATAAAAATCAGTTATTTATGAGTTATTTATAGTGTGCGACTATTCTTCTAAAAATAAATATTTTAATTATAGCAAATAATACTTCATCTTTCTATTATGATCTTAAATTGAACTATTTACATTCTCATTAATATTATGATAAGAAATTTAACTAAAATATTAATAGAACAATTAATGCAGTGATTGAACGGTTTTATACTTTTATAAGCAATTTTTTATTCTGCGGACGACGCCATGAAATGCATAACATGGAAGAGCCTAACCGGCCGGTCTCAAGTCTGAACTTTTAACTTACAAATTTTGTTGAAATATTTTTGGTAATGTTGCATCCTGGAATATTCACGACGGTAGAGAAATATGAAGTTTAGCGTCTCAGCTTTGTGCGAAGATCCATCACACACACAGATAAAAAGAGAGGGTGTAGCATTCGTAAGAGACACCAGAGTTTTTTCATTGAAATCCCTGAATAGGGGGAAAAACCACGGGGCCTGACCCAGTTTGAATGAATTCACTAGTATTTACAGTTGATTACAAATAAGGCCCTTCCTTAGGAGAAGGCCTTGGTTTGATGTCGCAAACGTACATCATATAGAGCACATTACCTGGTTGGAGTTACATAGACATTTTTGTTTGGTCGGCAGGACCATAGTCGACGGGATAGAGGTCGGAAAGACCGTAGTTGGCAGAATACCATGGTCAGAAAGACCATTGTCCGGTGATGTAGGTCGGAAGGGCCATAATATGCAGGAGACCGAGGTCAGAAAGTCTGTTGTAGTAGGGCGATACTCTTGTAGAACTCTGTGCATCAGGTGGTGTCTTAACAGAAGTTCGGGCCTTAGGTGATGGTCCGGTAGAAGTCCGGGCCTAGGGTGGTTGTCCCACAAAAGTCAGGTTGTTACACTAAATCTTTACAAGATACAACTTCTTTGTAACTTAAATCTCATAATCTATAACCTTTGACACATGAAGGATAACCTACAAACACATTTAAGTAATCTAGGTTCTAAGTTTTCATATTTTTATGAGAGTAGACAACACAATAAAAAAACTCTTAAATGTGTCAAATTAGGTTATTTTCTAATGTATAATTCTTCAAGAGTTTTAAATCAATAGCACTAGAAGGTGTTCTGTTTATTAAATAACATGTAGTAGAAAGAACATAATCTCAAAAGAATTTAGATAAACCTGAAGTGTAAAGCAAATATATAATGCTATACAACAGAGTTCTATTCATTCTTTCAGCAAGTGAATTTTGTTGAGGAGTATGGCTAACGATCTTATGTCTACCAATGTTATAATCAAAATAAAGTTTGTTAAAAATTTCATTGCAAAATTCTAATCCATTATCAGTTCTTACAACTTTTGAGTTTTTTATTCTTCAAATTCTCATCCAATGATTTTCATTCTAAAGATTTTGAAAAAAATTCATCTTTTGATTTTAATAAGAAAATCCAATCTTTTTTAGAATAATCATAAATAATAGAGACAAAAATACCAATTTTCACCATCGTGCATCTTAATTACAATAGATTCAATACCAACAACATCACAAGCTTTGTGATTTCCAAGTAAGACCTTCCCCATAGGGGTGTCAACCTTCCCCATAGGGGTGCAAAATAAGTTTTCAGGTTGGGTTCGGCTCCAACTCAAAAATAACATGACATTAACTATCTCGACTTGAACTCAACCGGTTAGGAAAACATGTCACAGAGTTAGACCTGAACCCGACCTCATTTGAATCCGGGTTGACTCGATATGGACCATTAACTTGAGCAAGGGTGACTGCGAGCACAATGGGCCAGGGTGACCACGAGCACAAAGAGCGAGCATGCGTATTCAATCAAGCGAGTATGTCGGTGAATGGGTGCAAAGTGCGAGCGAGCGTGTATGGGTATCCAAGAGTGTAATGAATGGAGAGGTCGCGAGGTAGGCAAGTACAGGTGTGCTGTGCATGAGTTGGTGGGTTGATTTTAGGTTTTTGGGTTGATCCGAACTAGTCCTAAAATTGTAATCAGGTCAGGATTTGAAACTCGAACCTGACCCATTTTTCAAATGGGTTTATCCGAATCCAAAATTTTTAGGCCGAGCTCGAGTCAAGTTTTTGGCTCGTGTCAATTATTGGCATCCCTCTACTTTCCCCCATTTGAACTTTGATACTTAGAGAATCACTTTTAAATAGGATTATATGATAAGTACACTAACTTCAATAATCCATTCCCTAAAATTCTTACAAATACTAACATTAAGAACATATATATTATCAAAGTTTTCTCCAATAATGGCTACATCCCCTTGAGATTGAGATTTATATTTTGAAATCTTTTAAGGATAAAGTTTTATAATGTGATCAATTTAATTGCACTGCCAATACTTAACACTTTTATAGTCTTTTTTAGAAGCTGAATTGCTTCTATTTTTAGAATTTCATTTCTTGAAATTATTCTCTTTTTTTGTGATCTATTATGAATATGTAATCATTCTCCAAAATGATTTTTATTTTATTTTACAAGTTTTTATGTTCAAAATCTTAAAGGAAAGAGCATTTTGGACTTGATTTACTATTATAGTTTCTCTCCCATATCTCAAGATTTTAATGAAATTCTTACAATTACTAACATTAAGAACAACAATATTATCAATGTTTTCTCGAATATTGGCTACATCCCCTTGAGATTGAGATTTATATTTTGAATTCTTTTAAAGATGAACTTTTATAATGTGATCAATTTAGTTACACTATCAATACTTAACACTTTTATAGTCTTTTTTAGGAGCTGAATTGCTTCTATTTTTAGACTTTCATTTCTTGAAATTATTCTCTTTTTTTGATCAATCATGAATATGTAATCATTCTCCAAAATGAATTTTTTTATTTTATTTTATAAGTTTTCATTTTCAAAATCTTAAAGGAAAGAGCATTTTGGACTTGATTTACTGTTATAGTTTCTCTCCCATATCTCAAGATTTTAATAAATTTCTTACAATTACTAACATTAAGAACAACAATATTATCAAAGTTTTCTCTAATAGTGGCTACCTCCCCTTGAGATTGAGATTTATATTTTGAAATCTTTCACTACAGGAAAACCCGTTAATACCGGCAGACAAAATTCGCCGGTACACATTGATAATCCGACGGAATAATGAGTTTCCGTCGGACTTTTTGGCGGAATTTCATACGCCGGTTTTGGCCGCGTCGATAAATTATTTCCGGCGCGAAATATACGTCAGAAATTTCTCCGGCGCATGATCCGACGCATTACCGGCGAAAAAACGGATCGTTTTCGACGTTGAAAACCGTCTTAATTCCGGCGCCATTTCCGCCGGTAATTATCGTCGCATTATGCGCCGGCCATTACCGGCGGATATGACGCCTCAAAGTGCATGTAGGAAACCCACGAACTCTCTTTGCGACGCAAAGTATACGCCGGTAAGTACCGGCGGACTATGCGCCGGTAAGTACGCCGGTAGTTTCCGTCCGAACAAAGGCGCCTGAACACACGATACGATTCGTTGTATCGTCGTTTCCGGCGAACTTCCGGCACAAAATCCGCCGGAAACCTGTAGCATTGACAAAAAAAAAATTTCCTTCTCAGCCAACAATCAAATTTTCACACCTGCAAACAAATACAAATAACAATTCCACCACAGTTTCACAACAGTTTCACAACAGTTTATAACATTAAAAGAAACAGTTCAGTACTAACAATGAACTAAACACATCACATTAAAAGAAACTGTTCAATAAAACATGTTCACAGAAATAAACAAGTTCATATAAACTAAATTAAACTACTCTGACTCCGTGGACTCCTCCTCAGGTGGAGCTACCTCTTTTCCACTCAGCTGCTCCCTCATCTTGCGCATTTCATCTAACAACTGATTGTGTTGCTGAATACTTGTTTGAACCTGTGCTTGCAGCTGAGCCTGCCAATCAGCTTGTGATTTCCTTACTTGTTCTAGCTCAGCTTGAAGGGCACTTATTTGTTGAGCTTGTAAGGACTCATGTGAACTAGATGCGAAGCTGGATGCAGTAGAGGATGTCATCCCCTCATATGCCTGAGCTTGCGCACCTAATCCATATACTCTACCATGCTGCATTCCTCCGACGGCCTGCGACCAGATGCGATACTCAGAATACTCCATAGAGCCGCCAGAAGAGCCCTCACCTGATGCGGCATGAGTCTCTCGAAGCCGTGTATAATCCTCCTATAAAAGTATAATATAAATATATATAGTTAAACTAAAACTTAGAAAATATTAAACATATATAAAAATATACTTACATAGGCTTTTCCTGATCTCTCATCAATCCACTATTGATCCTCCTATCGCTTATGAGTGCGACTATGCAATTCAACAGGAGTTGGTTCTCTATCAAGCATCGCTTTTTGTTTGAATTAAGAAAATTTTATTAATATAGATTAAAGAATAATTTTAAAAAATATTTAAAATTCATTACCAAACGACGCCTGTGATCAGTATGTGGAACAGAGCCGCCTGTATGAAGTGAACTTCCCAACCCACCAACATCAGAAGCTCTGTTCTGTCGATTCTGATCCCTCTTCCTACTGTACTCTTCGGTGCCCCAAGCTGCATTTAACTCAGCCCATATTATCTCTCCAATCCACAGTGGTCATTTCCCAGACTTTCTAATATCAGTGAACATGTCGCGCATCCGAGTAGACCCACGCTTCTCAAAATTCTTTCTAATCTTGTCATTGTGTTGGGGCAGCCAACAAAACTCTTTATGCAATCAAATACATATGATATATAATATATAAGAGTATTAGCTAAAGTAAAAAAGAATAAATCATTTAACAAAAAAATTAAAACCCAAAAATACCTCAAACTCTCTGAACCACATCTCCCGGACTTCTTTCGGGACTTTCTTCCAAGAAACATAAGGAGCGTCAAACCTGCTCTGTATGATGTCCCGTATTTTATGTGTCGGTTGTTTTGATGGGTAGAACCTATAAAAATAAAGTTATATAAAACAAATATAAAATATAAAATAAAAATTTTTGTTAGTTTAAAAAAATAAAAGAAAATGTACGTACGTGTCACCCTCAGGTGCTATTGATATTCTACCATCTGTCTCCTTCTCTACTGCAGCTGCTGTCGAAGGTTCCGCTCCTATCGAAGGTCCAGCTGCTGTCGAAGGTCCAGCTGCTGTCGAAGGACTAGCTGTACCGGGCTGATGGGGTAGTGGGGGATAGTATGGTGGAGCATATGGTGAAAATAGATAAGTAGGAGGGGCACCAGCATACGGTGGGGGTGTGTAGTATGGGTAGAAAGGAGTACTCTGCCCAGGATCTGTTGAAGGAAAACGGGGGTCTGGTGAGTAAAACTGTGGGCTACCGCTTCCATGAGTGGGTAAAGGCTGTGTATCAGGATGAGGCTGTGTAGTAGGCTGAGGCTGTGTAATAGGCTGAGGCTCTGTAGAAGGCTGAGCCGAGGTGGTCCCCTCAGTACGTACTGGCCTAGGTGGTCCAGCTGCAGTGGTCTTCTTCGTGCGCCTGTTAAAAATATTTTTTATCAATCCTCTACTAGGCTCCTCACTTGAAGCCATCTGCACATAAATAAAAAAAAATATTAGAAATATGACGCAGTGCAGTAGCTATAGCTAAAAAAAATACAGTCAAGTAAAATGCAGGGGAGTAAAAAAAAAAGCAGTGTAGTAGCTAAAAAAATACAGTCAAGTAAAATGCAGGGGAGTAAAAAAAAAAACAGTGCAGTAGCTAAAAAAAATACAGTAAAGTAAACGCAGGGAAGTAAAATAAAATGCAGTGCAGTAGCTAAAAAAAATTTAAGTTACCTTATGTTGTTAACTCATCATTTGTTGATTCACTTGCATAAGATGATACACTCCCATTACTATCAGATTCATCATTATTTTCCACTATGGTTAGATCTACCTCCTCTAACTGCAACTCGCTCTCATTAATTCTGATTTGGTCATCTACATTGATTGGGAGATTTTTTAAATTAGACATAAACTCTTCTTGATGTGCTGATGGTATTGAGGTGGTTTTCTCAATTACTCCCCTTGGTTTTGTCTTCATAACTACCAGCCAATCTTGTTTTCCTCGTATTCCGCTTGGATAGTTAGCATAATAGACTTGAGTTGCCTGACTAGCAATGATGAAAGGATCAAACTTTGCATATCTCCTACCCCGCTTTACTTCTGTTATACCGTAAATTGGATGAACTTTCGTGCCTCTATTTGGTACTGGATCAAACCATTCATAATTGAAGAGATACACAGTGTTCCTCTGACCGGGATATTCAACCTCTAATATTTCTTGTAATACCCCGTAGTATTCAGAATCATCTCCTGTATGGGTGTTCCCTCTTACACATACGCCTGAATTTTCTGTCTTCCTTCCTTCACACTAATTTTTTGTCTGGAATTTATAACCATTGACCTCAAATATTTGATAATATTTTACTAATCTATTTGGTCCCCAAGCTAACTCAGATAACTTTGAATACTGCGAACTATCTTCAGTGTGTACCTTCAAATGTACAAGATGTTATTAATTCAAATAATTAACTCATTAAGTAAGAATAATTATTCAAAACATACCGTATTTTTAAACCAAGCAGTGAATTCTTTTTCCACTATCTTCTGGACTTCTCCTTCTTCTGATGTACTAAGACCATCAATGAACCTCCTACAAATTTTTGTCTTCAGTTTAGAACAAAGTCTAAAAGAAAATCAAAAATATAAACAACTTAACTCATACTTACTCGAGATATGGCTCCACTTCATCACAGTTAAGCAAGATGTACAATGTGATAACTGCCATCTCCTTATCGGTCAAATAGCACACAGTGCTAGCACCTAAAGGTTCCCCAATTCCGCTGAATACAGATATATTAGAGGATTTACCAACATTTTGAGATGCTGAACTTTCACCTGATTGGGATATTGTTTCAAAATAATACGAGCAAAACTGAGTTGTCTCGTATGTTAAATATGCTTCACAGATAGAGCCTTTGGGTCGTGATTTGTTCTTAGCGGTCTTCTTAAGTTTATTTAAATATCTCTCAAAAGGATACATCCACCTATACTGAACGGGTCCACCAACCATAGCCTCATATGGTAAATGAACAGGTAGATGCTCCATAGAGTCAAAAAAGCCTGGAGAAAATATTTTCTCAAGTTGACACAAAATGAATGGAATTTGCTGCTCCATAAGAATCAAATTCTCCACATTTAATTTAGAAGAGCATAAATCTTTGAAGAAGACACTTAGCTCGATCAGGGGCTTTAAAATCTGATCTGGAAGATAACTAAAAGCAGTTGATAGTAGACATTGCATGAAGATATGACAATCATGACTTTTCAATTCGAATAATCTCCCTGATCTTATGTCAACACACCTTCTTAGATTGGAAGAATATCCATCAGGTACTTGTACAGTCTTCACCCATTCACAAATTGCTCGTTTTTGCTCTAAAGTTAATGTGAATGGAGCTTTGGATTTGAGAAATTTTCCGGCTCCACCATCCTTCAATTCCAAAGCTTTCCTTCTACAAATCTCCTTTAAGTCCATCCTTGCTTTTATATTTTCTTTTGATTTCTCTTTGATGTCCATAACTGTATAGAAAATATTATCAAAAACATTTTTCTCTATATGCATAACATCCAAGTTATGTCTAATCAAGTTTGTTCTCCAATTTGGCAACGACCAAAAAATACTTTTCTTGGTCCAATTATGGTTGACACCATATTCTGGCAATCTGATCTCAGCTAATGTTGTAGATTCCATTATGGTGGGCAAGAACTCTACTCTTTCAAAAATTTCTTCACTACTGAATCTTGGAGGAGGTTGAAACATCACCATTTTATTTTTAGTAAACGCTTCTTTATTTCGCCTGAAAGGATGACTTTGAGGCAAAAACATTCGATGACAATCGAACCAAGTGTTCTTCCTACCATACTTTAAAGTGAATGATTTTATATTTTCCATACAATATGGACAAGCTAACTTGCCTGAAGTGTTCCAACCTGAGAGCATACCATATGCAGGAAAGTCACCAATTGTCCAAAGTAATGCTGCTCTTAGTGTAAAATTCTGTTTGGTGGAGATATCATATGTACTTACTCCCTCTTCCCATAATAAACTTAAATCATCAATCAGAGGTTGTAAGAATACGTCAATCTTCAATTTTGGATTATGTGACCCTGGAATTATAAGTGATAGAAACATATAAGGAGTAGTCATACATAACTCTGGAGGAAGATTGTAAGGAGTGAGTATCACAGGCCAACATGAGTACGGTGTAGCCGATTAACTGAATGGAGTAAAACCATCTGCACATAAACCTAATCTGACATTTCTTGATTCTGCCGCGAATGTGGGATGTGTACGATCAAAGTGCTTCCAAGCCTCTGCTTCAGATGGATGTGTAATAACACCTTCTTGTGGAATGTGATCATTATGCCATCTCATATGTGCAGCAGATTTCATGGATGCATATAGCCGTTATAGTCTCGAAATTATTGGAAAGTAGAACATCCTACTAACAGGCACATCCTTTTGCTTCCTTCTATTTCTAGATTTGGGTTTAAATCTTGGTGCATTGCAATGACGACATACAATTTCTGCGATATCTTCTTTAAAGTATAACATGCATCCATTCATACAACAATCTATCTTTATGTATGTCAAACCAAGTTTGGAAACTAACTTCTTTGTCTGATATAGATCTGTCGGAATTAAATTATCTGTCGGATTAGTTTCCTTAAGCAGCCCAATGAATTGATTAAAACATTCACGAGCAACGTTATATTCAGCCTTGATGCTTAACATCTTCACAGCAACAGATAATTCTGAGTGAGTCGTGCACCCTTTCCAGATTGGTTGCTGGGCAGCATGCAATAAATCATAAAAGTTTTGTGCCTCCGTATTCGGTAACTCTTCTATATTTTGTTCAGTTTGAATTCCAGTTGCATCATGAACTAATTCCTCAAGATTTGGACGGATGTTTTCAGCCTCAGCAACATTACTACTTGTAGAAGGACCGCATTGATAATCAAATAGTGGCTCATACTCACCATGAGAAGTCCAATATCAATACCGTGGCATGAATCCTCTGCGATACAGATCAACAATTACATCATCTGGTTCTAGGTGCACTAGATTTTTGTGTTTAGAACATGGACATCGAAACTTTCCTTCTGATATAAAGCTGGGCAGCTGTTTCGCTTGCTGAATGAAAAAGTTCACCCCATTGATGAATTCATATGTTAATGTCTTTCGACCTTGAGATAATCGGTTATACATCCAACTTCTTTGATTTCTAATATCCATAACCTATATATAAGAGTAAAAAATTAATGAATTTATATATATATCTAATTAGTATATCCAAGATGAACACTCACAAACTCGGCTGGGCTCGATTCATTTGCATTTGAACACAAGTAAAAACTTCTACATACATAACCTTAAAAACTTAAATATAGGTATTATTAACGCTTCTCTTTCCTAAAACTCTCAAGAGAACTTCTCTAGAACTTTATCACATTTTTTCTCATCAAACCTCACAAAATATATGTCGCTTCCATAGGTAGTCCTACCCAGCATGAATCCAAATTGATTTTGAGAAACAATAGTATCATGCCGTAATCTATGCTCAATTACCCTCATGGCAGCTATTTAAAGAGGAAAAGCTTATGTTATCAAAGAATAGAATGATAAGAGAAGAAGTGCCAAACAAAGAATAAATAAATAGTGCCCCACAAAACATAGCATGGTGGTATCTATAAGAGGGTTGGTGACCATGTCTTCATCATAATGGAACTAACTCATGTCTCATCATAATGAAAATGTTCGCTATCCTTCCTTTCACTCACTCTTTGTAGAGCTCTCCTCATTAAAAGAATAAGTGGTCACACTCACTTAGAAAATCTATAATTTTTTCTTAACTAATGAAGCATAGAGTGCCATCAACTAGATCTACAAAAATTAACTTCAACTCACTTTAACTAGCCTAAAACAAGTCTATCAAAGCAAACTATCAAAGAGTCACTCCTAAACTAGGGACATATGCTAGTCTTCAATAAAAATAATAGATTAGATGCAAAGAATTTAATGTATAAAGAAAATTGCATAGCCACTTCAAGAAGGTACACAAGAAAAAAAGTCGAGTAAAGATAATATATAACTCGTCGAAATGTAAATGTTCAAAAAATATTATTGAATAGAATATTTTTACATTTATCAATTACATAATGTAAAATATATGTACAGGTGATCCAATAATGACTTAGAAGTAGCACTCCCCTCTCCACTAAGAGCTATAGGATAAAGTGATTGCATACTAGGAACTAACTTGATCATGCTGACTCAAGAAGATTAAAAGCCACATAACCTTTGCTTTGATCTGAAGCACTCCCTTGAGTGAGATGGTGGCTCATGATAACAACCATGACTATAGCAAAAAGATATGGACTAAAGGCTAATCTATATGTAATCCAACTGAAATCGCAAAAAAATTTGAAAACATATACCTTCGGTTCCTCGGCGGCGCGCGACTAGGAAGCACAGAGGGCGGGACGAGCGACTAGGAAGGAGGCTCGGTGAAGTCCGGTGATCGTCGACGGCGATGTCCGGTGACCGTCGGTGATGTCTAACCACGGCGAGCAACGAACGGCAACAGAGGGCGACGAGCGAAGCAATGGAAGTGAGAGAAAGAAAGGAAAAGAATGACGGCCAGAGGGGTTCGGGTTCGCGAAATAGGGCTTCTACCGGCGGAAGGTCCGCCGGTAATTTTAATATTGCCGTCGGTATAATTTCTGACGTATAATCCGTCGTTTTTTTTTTCGTTGAGTTTAAATAAGACGGCGCACTATTCGCCGGAACCGTACGCCGGAATAATTCCGCCGTAACATGCGACGGAAATGGTTCAGGTATCCCTATACCGTTGGGTTTTCCGGCGGACACGGCATCGGTGAATTTCCGACGTATGTTCCGCCGGTAATTCTAACGCAAGCCTTACGTCGAACAAATCCGTCGGTGACTACGCCGTTTATTACCGTCCAAAAATTTCCGCCGGAAACTCCGCCGGTATTCGCGTGTTTTCCCGTAGTGTTTTAAAGATAAAGTTTAATAATGTGATCAATTTTTTATTTTATAAGTTTTCATTTTCAAAATCTTAAAGGAAAGAGCATTTTGAACTTGATTTACTGTTATAGTTTCTCTCCCATATCTCAAGATTTTAATAAAATTCTTACAATTACTAACATTAAGAACAACAATATTATCAAAGTTTTCTCCAATAGTGGCTACATCCCCTTGAGATTGAGATTTATATTTTGAAATCTTTTAAAGATAAAGTTTTATAATGTGATCAATTTTTTATTTTATAAGTTTTCATTTTCAAAATCTTAAAGGAAAGAGCATTTTGGACTTGATTTACTGTTATAGTTTCTCTCCCATATCTCAAGATTTTAATGAAATTTTTACTATTACTAACATTAAGAACAACAATATTATCAAAGTTTTCTCCAATAGTGGTTACCTCCCTTTGAGTTTGAGATTTATATTTTGAAATCTTTTAATGATAAAGTTTTATAATGTGATCTATTTTTTATTTTATAAGTTTTCATGTTCAAAATCTTAAAGGAAAGAGCATTTTGGACTTGATTTACTGTTACAGTTTCTCTCCCATATCTCAAGATTTTAATGAAATTCTTACAATTACTAACATTAAGAACAATAATATTATCAAAGTTTTCTCCAATAATTGCTACACCCCCTTGAGATTGAGATTTATATTTTGAAATCTTTTAAGGAGAAAGTTTTATAATGTGATCAATTTTTTATTTTATAAGTTTTCATTTTCAAAATCTTAAAGGAAAGAGCATTTTGGACTTGATTTACTATTATAGTTTCTCTCCCATATCTCAAGATTTTAATAAAATTCTTACGTTAATTTGAGATAGATTTTTTATTAGAAAAGAAAACTGTGCCACTAAATAAGTTAGAGAAAGGGACACAATCAACGGTATATTTTTACCCTTTAATAGATTAAGAGATGTAAAACATTGACTACAAATTTTCAAAAGCAATGACAAGGCATACGTTATCACTTCAACGAGGATTAAAAAAAAATTAATAAATTGAAAAATAAAGCATAAAAAAGTAAAGCAACAAACAAACAAACCAAAAACATAAAGCAATAAAAGAAGAAAAAGAAGAAGACAAAAGAAAAGCAAGTAAAAGATCAAGTTCATGCATTTATGTCAATCACACACAATCTGGTCTTTAAAGTGCTGAAAGTGTAGAAGGCCAATGGTTTAGTAAAGATGTCAACCAGTTGATTTCAATTATCACATGGTGTAACTCAATGTCTCTCTTAGTCACATGATCTCTAATAAAGTGATGCCTAATGTTAATGTGCTTAGTTCTTGAATGTTGGATAGGATTCGTAGAAATGCATATGGCACTAGTGTTGTCACAAAAGATTGAGATGGTGCCTACATGTAATCCTAAATCCAATACCTGTTATTTCAACCAAAGGACTTGGGCCACATAACTTCCTCAGGCAATGTACTTAGCTTCAGCAATGGAAAGTGCAACATAGTTTTGTTTTCTACTAGACCATGAGACCAAAGATTGTCCTATGAATTGGCAAGTTCCATAAGTACTTTTTCTATCCACCTTACATCCTGTAAAATCAGAATCAGAAAATCTAATAATCTCAAAAGAAGTGTTGTGCCAAGGATACCAAATTCCTAAGTTTTGGGTCCCTAAAAGGTATCTAAGAATTCTCTTAACTGCAGTCAGGTGGGATTCCTTAGGGTCAGCTTGAAATCTAGCACAAAGACAAACACTAAATAGTTTATCAGGTCGGCTAGCAGTCAAGTAAAGTAAAGATCCAATCATGCCTTTGTAGTTCTTCTGATCAATAGACTTACGACTTGGGTACTTATCCAACTAAACACTAGAAGTCATGGGAGTATTAATCGGCTTGGTTTTATCCATCTCACACTTCTTCAAAATGTCCTTTATGTATTTTGATTGATTTAGAAAGGTTTCATCATCTAATTGTTTTATGCTAAACCCCAAAAAGTAGGACAACTCTCCCATCATACTCATCTCAAACTGTCTACTCATTATTTTAGAAAACTCATCACATGGTTTCTTATTAGAAGGTCCAAAAAGTATGTCATCCATATAAATTTGAATAATGAGCAAATCATCTCCAACTTTCCTAAGAAAAAAGACGGTGTCTACGCTCCCCTTAACAAACTCCCTTTATAGTAAGAATGTGTTAAGGCTCTCATACCAAGCTCTAGGTGCGTGCTTTAAACCATATAAGTCCTTTTTTAATTTAAAAACATGATTTGGAATTTGGGAACTCTCACAATCTTGGGGTTATTCTACAAACACATCATCTTTTACTTCCCCATTTAAAAAGGAACTCTTAACATCCATTTGAAAAAGCTTAAATCCTTTATAACAGGCAAAGGCTAATAGCACTCTAATGGCTTCCAATCTAACTACAGGGGCAAAAGTGTCCTCAAAATCTATCCCTTCTATTTGGTTATACCCCTTAGCCACTAATCTTGCTTTTTTCCTAACCACCACTCAAGAATCATTCACCTTGTTCTTAAAGACCCACTTTATTCCAACTACACTTTATCCCTTAGGTATTTCTACAAGCTCCTAAACATCATTCCTAACAAATTGGTTCAATTCCTCCTGCATGGTTAAAATCCAAAACTCATCAGAAAGGGCTTGGTTTATGTTGATGGGTTCATTTATTAAGATAAAGGCAGAGTGGTTCACCTCCTTCCTAAGTCCATGTCTATTCTTAACTCCATTAGAAGGGTCTCCTAAAATCAAATCTTTGGGGTGACTTGTAGAGTATCTCTAATCTCTAGGCAAGGTGTGTGAAGGTCCAACCCTTTTCTCCAGATCTATATTTTCTACTCCTTGGGTAACATCTCCTACTCCTTCAGTGTTTTGGTGATATACTTCTCCAAATTTTCTACTCCAGTGGTAATCTCTCCAACATCATCATCATCCTCGACTCCAAGCTTTCTAGGATCAGACTCATCAAATACTACATGTGTAGTCTCTTCCACCTCAAAGCCCTCTTATTATACACCCTAAATGACTTCCCAATACTAGAATATCCCAAGAACACTCTTTCATCAGATTTTGAATCAAATTTTCCTAAGTGAGACTTCCCATTGTTGTGAATGAAAACCTTACAACCAAAGACATGAAGGTGGGAAAGATTGGGTGTGCTACCGTTAAGGATCTCATAGGGTGTCTTATCTAGTTTGGCTCTAACATTCACCCTATTCAACACATAACAAGATGTGTTAACTGCTTCAGCCCAAAAGTATTTTGGAAGTGAATACTCAGCAAGCATGGCTCTAGCGGCTTCCACTAAGGTCCGGTTCTTCCTTTCAGCTACTCCATTCTACTGAGGGGTCCTATGAGATGAGAAGTTGTATCTAATCCCATTGTCCTCACAAAAATCTCCAAATCTTTCATTTTCAAACTCTCCCCCATGGTCACTATGGATGGTCAATATCTCACAACCTAGCTTTTTATGAATCCAAATAAAAAAGGTTCTAAACTCCTCAAAAGACTCATTTTTGTGTGATAGTAATCTAATCCGAGTGAACCTTGAGTAGTCATAAATAATTATAAAACCATAGACTTTCCCTCCCAAGTTGGCAGTGCTAATGGGTCCAAACAAATCCATGTGAAGGACTTCTAAAGGTCTAGAGGTGCTAATATCCTTAATAGGGTGAAAAGTGGAGTGGACTTGCTTTCCTAATTGGCAGGCATCACAAAAGTGATCTTTTGAAAACTTAAGTTTGGGGACACCTCTAACTAGGTCTTTTGGATCACTTTCCTAAGGGTTTTCATACTACCATGACATAACCTCCTATTCCACAACCATGAATCATCAACAACAGTTTTTAAGAAAAATGATATAGCGCATTTAATGTTATTTAAATCAAGCATGTACATGTTGTTGATCTACTTTCCCTGCAAAATAGTGTTGTTATTTAAACTTATAACGCATGAATTTGCAAAAAATTAAATGATGAAGCCCTTGTCACAAAGCTGACTGATGCTGAGCAAGTTGTGTTTCAAGCCATCTACAAGCAAAATATTTTCATTCATAAGGTTCTTGGAATTACCAATTATACCTGCACCTACCACCTTCCTGGTGGTGTTGTCTCCAAGAGTAACCTTGCCTCCTATCCTGATCTCCAGCAAAACAAATTGATTGGCATCACAAGTCATATGTCGAGAGAATCTGCTGTCTAGGTACCACATACTCTCACGAGGCCTTTTGTGAGAGCCCACCTACAAAATCATCAAATGTCAGATTTAGGAACCCAAGTAGGTTTGGGTCCCTTCTTATGAAAAGTAGAATGCAATGCATGTGTGGTATGCTGTGAATCATGCAACTTGGGTCTCCACACCATATGTGTACTATGGTGAATAGTGCAAGTGTGTGAGATGTGTCCTAGCATGCCACATGAAAAGCATCTAACTCCTGAAAAAGGATTTCTTAAATAGTTTGGGTTATAATGCCTCTTCTTAGGTTTTGGCTTATGATCAAGTGTGGGTGTCATCCAATTTTTTTTAAGTGTATCCAATTCATTTTGAATCCTCAAGTTTGTACTTTTTAAGATATCATTATCAACCCTCAAATTTTGCTCTATCTCTTTAGATTTCTTAAAATCAGATTCAAGTGATGTGTGTGAAGCTTTTAATGAATCATGCTCTTCAATTAAATTAGAATGCTTTTTATTTAACTCATTCAATTCATCAAGTAGAGCCATGTAATTTGAATCAATTATGAAATGATATTTAATCAAAATTTCATGCTCATTTTTGTAAAATTAAAAGCTCCAATTTCAAACTAGCTTGAGTTTTCTTAAGTTTTCTATATTATCATGAATTTTTTCAGAAACTTTAAGGAGTTAGTTGTAGGATAGTTCACATACCTCTTCTTGATCAAGATGATCGTCTGCCATTAAGCACAAGTTTGTTGTCTCATCTTCAGGTTCAGTATTCGATGAATTAGATGCCGACTCCGCCCAAAATGCCTTTTGAAATCTCTTTTTGTCCTTCATAAACTTGGGTTTCTTCTCACCCTTTTCCTTGCTTGAGTGAGGCTTAAGTGTAGGGAAATCAGCTTTCACATGTCCAGGCTTCCTGCATTCAAAACAAACAACATTAGAAAATCTTTTAGAATATTTGTTATCCTTACCTTTACTCCACTTTTGATGATACTTCTGCTTCTTCCTTAAAAAGCTTTTGAATTGCCTAGTAATGAAGGCAAATTCATTACTTTCAGACCCGGAAGAGTCGGAGTCCGTGTTATTGACCTTCAATGCCACATTTTTCTCCTTTCTTTTCTCACCTGCATCAAGATTTCTTTGATTCACCCCTTGCTTGTAAGCAATGAGTGAGCCAAGTAAGTTATCAATGGAATATGTATTCAAATCATTAGATTCAATGATTGCAGTGATTTTAGCATCAAAAGAGGAAGGCAAGCATCTCAAAATCTTGTTCACTTTTTCATAATTTGACAATTCTTTTCCTAAGGCATGCAAAGAAGTTACAATTTGAGTAAACCTTACATACATATCAAAAATTGATTCTTGAGGTTCCATACAAAAAAGTTTGTAATCATGCAAGAAAATATTCAAACGAGATTGTTTAACTTCATTGGTACCTTCATAAGTAATGCACAATCTATCCCAAATCTCTTTACTAGTTGAGCAAGTAGAAACACGCATGTAATCTTCGGATTTCAAACACTTCGCATTAAGTTGAGCTAAATCTCTTTTATCAAAAGTCCATTTAGTAAAAGGTACTTCAGTTTTAATTCCATTAAGTTCACGAGGAGGATGATAATATCTTTCTTTAATAAGCATCCATATGCGATAATCAATAGATTGTAAAAAAGTAGACATGCAAATTTTTCAAAAATCAAAAGGTAGATTGTCAAACAAATGTGGTCGTGTGATAGAATATCCTTCCGTTGTGTTACGATTTCCGTTGTTAGCCATGGATCAAAATTCAAAAAGTTTTCAAACTCAGTTTTTATGTATCCCGCTCTGATACTACTTGAAAGTTCGTTAGAGATGTTAAGCCCTTAAGAACTAGCCTGAGGCTAACCATGAGGGGGAGGGGGGGGGGGTGAATTTGTATTTTAAAAAAAATTTAAACCAAAGTACAATCACAAATAGATTCACCACAATGAAAATAAAGTGAGGAATAATAAATGCGGAAGTAGTAAAAAGAACACAAGGGTTTATAGTGGTTTGGTCTACTCGACCTACGTCCACTCCCCGGAGGCGCCCTCCGAGTATTGCACTACAATCAGGACTCTCCTTTAGCCCCACAGCTAGGTGGAGAAGCCCTTACAAATTTCCTTTTCGCCAACCCCAGCGAGGCAGAGAACCCCACTCCTTTTTCTTCCTCCTAAAGCAGGCAGAGAACCTCACTCCTTTTGCTTCCTCCAGTAATAGGCAGAGAACCTCACTCCTTTTTCTTCCTCCTGAAGCAGAGACCCTTGATCAATCGCTAAAGCTTACCTCTCCCAACTCTTCCGAGGACTAGAGTCTCTAGTGGAAGAAGAAGAAGACCAATTCTTGGAGCAACCCTTGTGAATCCCCCTCACAAGCTCCCCCTCACAAAATCGTCTCTCTCTCTCTCTCTCCTCTAGGTTTTCTCTGGTCAAGATAGCAGCAAAAGATTGTTCAAAATGTTTGAACAATAGCACTTAAATAGAAGAGCTTCAAAAAGCTCAATAATTGCAAATTGCCGATTTTAGTGTCCAGGATGATAAGATTAACGTCCTGGCCGATCAGTTCAAATTAAACCTAATCAACCGGGATGATCTAGGATGAATAGAAGAAAAATGATCATATCATCCAGGATGATCAGTTCAAATCACAGATTATCGGCCAGACAATCGCTCTGAAATGAGGTTTGGACGATTCCAAAATAGCTTGATTATCTGGGCCGATCTCACGATCATCCCGGACTATTTGTTCAAATCAGAGAAAAATCATCCAGAGCATCGCTCGAAATTTGAGCTGGCCGATCATGATTATCCAGACCATCGCCCGGAATTTGAGCTGTCCGATATATATCGCCCAAGAGCAACTAAGGTTTTTTGTGCTAATCGTCCTGGCCGATCTTGCGATCGTCCAGAACGATGTGATCGTATCAATCATCCTTAATTGCTTCCTTGATTGTCGGATTAATTTAGGTATAATTGTCTAAAATCGTCCAGGACGATACAATATCGTCCTGGCCGATTTCCATAAATAAAAATACCTAAATAGATCATGGCAGCTTATTTTTTATGTTTTGAGCCTATCGTCCTAGCCGATACAATTATCGTCCAGGCCGATCGGCTAATGACAGCTACCTTAACAATGATCCTTGATTAGGTTTTCTATTATGAACCAGATCGTCCATGTCGATAAAACTATCGTCCGGGATGATATGAGTAAAAAATAGAAATCCTAAAGCAGATAAAAAAATATCTCAAGTGTGTGTGTGTAGGGTTACTTAGCATCAGACACTTCAAAGTTTACAAATGACTCAACAAAGGAAAAAAGAAAGTTATAGACTAACAAAGACCTAGTCTACCCAATCTTGAGCTGGTTCCGATTGCCATATGATCTCGTGGCCCTGAAATGTTAGTAGAAAAGGATGTCATAGTGTTTGCTAATATTAAAATCATAATCCTATGAAACCAAATTTGCAACAATTCCATGTCAAGAAGACTACAACTATCACGCATGTGAATTGATGGATTGGGAATTATATTCAATAAGGTTAGACATTTGACGCATCTTCGACACTTAAATGATTTAAGAAGGATACATTTAGTATACCTCCAAGATCTATAATGATTTTATTGACTCGCATCACTTGGGATTGACCAAGCCTTGTATTATATCGATATGTGAGATTGGGAAGCTAAAATCTCTTCAAGAACTTTTTTTTAAATGCGAGTGGGTACAGAATTGAGGAGCTGAAAAGTATGAATGAGCTTTCCAAATTAGGAATGAATTATCTTGAAAATACGAAGGATGAGGGTGTACAATGACCTCAGTTATGATAAGGATCCATTGTAATTTCAATACTCTCACTATCCAATTTATCCCCTAGCCTTCCTAAAGAAGGTTCATGGTGATGGAAGACGTCATTATGAGTGTGAGACCCATTTCTCAACTAAATGCTATTGCGTGACTCTAATGGGGTGAATTTACTCATGATGCAAGCAGAATTCTTTTGAGAGAGAAACCATTTATACATGAGTGTGGCACTGCATGTCGATGTTAGTTGAATTGCCCAAATTGAGTGAGCCAAAAGGGGATCAGATGACGATTGGAGGTGTTTAGGTCCAATGAGACCGCGTGGGGTGTTCGATAATGGGATTTTATTCAAGTAGAGACTTCCATCTTTGAGTTCAGTGGAATGGTCCTCACAAAAAAGCAAGCAGAACTATTATCTATTGCTAGTAGAAGTCTAGTGCAACCTAATAGCTTTTATACAAGATGGAATCCATTACATAGATGTAGTAAACAATTTTGTTTCATCACAAATACCCTCTAGAAAGTACTCTGAGCCATCGGTGTTGCTAATGTATAAATCGAAAGCATCGCCTTAGATTAATTATAATGGATAATGATGACAAAGCTTATACCATTATTATTTTTAAAAAAATATTATTATAAGTAAAATGAAATAGAAAATCACCTTAATTTACCTCCTATATTTTGAATCAATTTTCTATGCTAAATCCCTATAAAACTCCATAAATCAGGTTGAGCTAGCATCGTATCCCATAAAACCCGCTAGCCTCGTCAACAATCTCGTTGTTAAAATGAAACCGAACAAGCTTCAGTGGGCGCTGCTCCCAATTTTTTTAACTTGATGCCTACAGTTCCATTCTACCACAGCTGGTGAAGGCTTTTGAATCCTCCAGTTCACGCCGTCCCTCACTCCTCTTCCTATAAACTGTTATCCAACCACCTAATCTTCCCTATCCGTTCACACCTAAACCTCGAAACTGAAATCTGACACACTACCAGCCTCCACGTCTTAAAATCTCTCTGTCTGTCAACTACTCAAGTGCAAGCCAAGCCTTCTTTTGCCAAAGCTGAATCACAAGAGCCGACTAGGTCAAAACTGCAATTTCCTCTCAACCTGAAATCCCTTCTATAATTTTTTATTTATTTTTACTATTTCCACGTGATTTGGCTGCCTTCGGATTCACAAAGCATACACAATAACTGGCTTTATGATTACCGGTCTATTTTTATTATGGTTGTTTTAATTAATTTCATCTTACTTATTTTACTACTATCAGTAATTTGGTTTTGCTTACTATCCATAGTAGAAGACCTAATCGCTATAAGTGCATGATAGTGACAAATAACAAAAGTTGATGATTATGGTCATGAAAGTGTTTTTGTTTTTGGGGCTATTTGGTTTGTTAAAAAAGAGGTGCCAAGTATTTCAAATAAAGGGGTTTTAAAAATATTGGCGCTGATTTGAAGTAAAAAGAATGCAGAGTAAAACCAAATAGCCCAAATGGAATGCAGAAAATAATTTTTTTTCTAAACAGTACTTCCAATTTGTTTATACTTGCTAATCAAAACAAAGTCGAAGTGTAAGCGCGTCAAAGTCTTGTGCCCGAATTTTTAAACAAAAATAATGTCACACTTTATTAGAAAATGATTGATAATTAGAGGTGTGAATTAGTGAATAGTATTACAATTATTAGTGTATTTATTTGTCCAAATCGAGTTAGATATTGGATGTAGCCACAGATATTTAGTTGATTAGTTTGAGTTGGCCGATTGTGGAGTTTGTGGTAAGGGATTTATTCTTTTATATGATTTTTTATATTGTTTCAATTTCTTTTTTTAAGTTTTGCCATTTAAGAGAATAACAACACCCCAAATTTGGTTTTGCTTACTATCCATAGCAGAGGACCTAATCGCTATAAGCGCATGGTAGTGACAAATAACAAAAGTTGATGATTATGGTCATGAAAGTCTTTTTGTTTTAATTGCTATTTGGTTTGTTGTAAAAGTGGTGCCAAGTATTTCAAATATAGGGGTTTTAAAAATATTGGTGTTGATTTGAAGTAAGAAGAATGCAGAGTAATATTTTGAAGTAAAAAAAAGTTTGGAAGCCATGTCTACAGGATTGTCATAAGATATGATTTTAGTAAGTTGTACTGCATTTGAATCTTATCAAATCACGAATGCAATGGAAACGAACATCCACTTGCTTTGTCCTTTTATGGAAAACTACTTTTTTACATAAATGCAATTCACTCTGACGGACTAGAAAAATTATAATGACATTGGGAAAAATACCAAACTGGCTAAGAAAACCCTATAATTAGATTGATTCTTTTATAACCTTTGTCGTTGCAGTATACTATGTTTTTGTTGAAGATAATGTAACAATTGACTGCAAATGATATTTCCAGTTCACTGGGCTATCACAAAACACAAGCACATAACTTGTATTAGATCTCCCTCTGTCTAAATCACATGCAAAATTTAAGTCAATATATCATGTAAAATCTATCACATCAATACCTGGTATGAACAAATACCCATATGCAAAGTTCCTTGAATATACCTCATTAATCATTTTACTACTTTTCAATAATCTAACCTTGAATTATACATAAATCTGCTCGGAACATGATAGTAAAAGCAATAATGGGTGGCCTAAAAAAAAATCATATCATACATAAGAGACCTAATGACAATAGCATAAGGAATTATCTGCATATTTTCTTATTTATTCATCCAAATTTTGACACTTAGCTGCATATATTTTAAGCTGACTCTCAAATGGCAAAGTAATTGCTTTAGAATTTGTCATTGAAAATATTTTATTAACTTTAATAAGATAATTCTTCTAAGATAAACCCACCTGATGTTTTCTGCGATCTCTTAAGATTTTCATTGCAAGAATTTTCTTAACTTCACCCAAGTACTTCATATAAAATTTAGATTTAAGAATGTGTTTAAGCTTCTAAATTCCCAAAATATTATTACAAGCCAACAATATATCATCCATATAATCAAAAACCAAATCAAATTTTCATCTAATAAAGTATTTGAAAAAATCTATCTTAAGTACTTCTTTTGAAACTTATATTCTTCATCAATGTATCAAATAATTTGAACAATTGTCTTGGAGATAAATTTAGTTCATATAGAGATTTCTTAATAAGATAAATTTGATTTTTCTCACCCTTTAAAACAAAACTCTCTTGTTGACCAATCAAGATATTATCTTCTAATTCGTCAAGCAAGAAAGTTGTCCTAACATCTAGCTATTCTAATTCCCAATCAAAGAAAGCCACTAACCTCATCAATATTTGAATTGATGTATCATTAACAATAGTTGAAAAAAATCTCAGTATAGTTAATACATTCTTTCTGAGTGTATCCCCTAACAACCAAACTTGCATTGTATCTATTTTCTTCATTCTCAGTATTTTCTTCTTTGATTTTATAGACCCATTTACATGAGAGAACCTTTTTATTCTTTCTTATCATCAAGAATCAGAGTGTACGCTATTTTTAATAAGAGAATAATATTTATCAAGTATTGCCTGAATCCAACTTCCTTAATGTCACATCCTTAGATCAAATTAGGAAGAATTATATATTTTAATCACTTAAATAATCAACTAGAGGTTCAATAAATTCATTAATATAAACTAATCCATTAAACATAATTAAAATCATTGCATCAAAATATTTAATTAAAAGATAGTCTACTCATACTCCTATGTAAGATATTATGTTTTAAGAGTCAACCCACATTAATTTATAGTGTTAATAGCCAACCTTTCTCGCTTTCATGAAATGTACTTTAATGTATGAAATGCAACATGAAATACTGAGTTCTATATAATATAAGAAAAAAAATATATTAGTTTATAATTTCAAAAAATCATAACTTTCATTTTCCTCGATAAAAATCAATAATATTACAATCAAAATATCCATAAAATTTGTATATATCGTACACAAAAAGTTGTACCATAAATGTATGGTAAATTAAGAGAAATATATTTTTTATCGATTTAGGAGAGAATAAATTCATAAAACTCAAAATAATTGAAAACCAAAATGATATTTAAGTTACTTATATTGATTAAAATAAATCTCTAAACTAAAGTTATTTTCTACCCTCCCTCTCTCTTACTTCCTCTCTCTCTTCGTCGCCCCCGTTCTTCCTTCCCAAGCAAGTCATGGTGGTGGGGGGTTTAATGCTTAAGATCGTAGGATTTAATATACATATAAATACTTTACTGGTTTAGCACCGCAACACTTAGGCCTGGCACCACAACACTACATACTTATTCAAAATTTACTATAGAAGAGTGTCTCAAACATTTTAGTGACGATTTTTGGTACTACGGTGTTTTCAAGTGTAGCACCGTAAAGCTACAAAGCATAGCGTCAAATTACTCTAGTTCAAACAGAAATTCATATTTTCATATAAGTTTTTTAAAATACTTTTTATATCTTCATGTTTTTACGACAAATCTTTACAAGAAACAACTTCTTTGTAACTTAAATGTTTAGAATCTTCATATTCAAGTGATGAAAACATAACATATTCAATTAATTATAAATAACCATATATATTTTGATGGTGGCTTAATGTTCTTTCTTTCTCTATTACATGAAAGAAAATAATCATTGCTATTTTCAAAAGTTTTTTTTTCTTCAGATTCAGGAACAATAGATTTTTGTTGATTTTAAAATTTATGAGTGTAAACAGGTGGCTCCATCTCAAACTCGTAATAATCCTTATTTGATTATGTATTTTTAATGGAACTAACTGATTTATTTTTTATTTTTATATTTTGACTCAAAAATATAAAATCAATTTTCATTGAAAATAACATCTCTACAAATGATAATCTTAATACTAGTAGAACTCAAATCTCATAATCTATAACCTTTGACACATGAAGGATAACCTACAAATACATTTAAGTAATCTAGGTTCTAACTTTTCTTTATTTTAATGAGAGTAGACAACACAATAAAAAACTCTTAAATGTGTCAAATTAGGTTATTTTTCTAGGCTATAATTTTTCAAGAGTTTTAAAATAAATAGCACTAGAAGGTGTTCTGTTTATTAAATAACATGTAGTAGAAAGAACTTCATCTCAAAAGAATTTAGATAAACCTAAAGTGTAAAGCAAATATATAATGCTAAACAATAGAGTTTTATTCATTCTTTATGCATGTGAATTTTGTTGAGGAGTATGTTTAACGATCTTATGTCTAAAAATGTTATAATAAAAATAGTTTGTTAAGAAATTCATTGCAAAATTTTAATCCATTATCAATTCTTAAAACTTTTGAGTTTTTTATTCTTCAAATTCTTAACCAATGATTTCCATTCTAAAAATTTTGAAAAATTTTCATCTTTTCATTTTAATAAGAAAATCTAATCTTGTTTAGAATAATAATCAATAATAGAGACAAAAATACCAATTTTAACCATTATGCATCTTAATTACAATAGATCCAATACAAACAACATCACAAGCTTTGTGATTTCCAAGTAAGATTCCCCATAGGGGTGTCAAAATAGGTTTTGAGGTTGGGTTCTGCTCCAACTAAAAAATAACATGCCATTAACTATCTCGACTCAAACTCAACTGGTTAGGAAACATGTCACAGAATTATATCTAAACCAGACCTCATTTAAATGCGGGTTGACTTGATATGGACCGGTGACGTGAGAAAGGGTGAGTGCGAGCACAACAGGTTAGGGTGACTGCGACACAAAGAGAGAGCGTGCGGGCAAGGCTAGCAAGAAAACCGCGATCCTAAGCATTCAGAGAAGTGAGTATGTCGGTGAGTGGGTGTAGCATGCGAGCAAGCGCGTATGGGTATCCAAGAGTGTAATGAGTTGAGAGGTCGTGAGGAAGGCAAGTATGCGTGTGCTGTGCGCGAGTTGGCGGGTTGATTTTAGGTTTTTGGGTTCATTTAAACTAGACCTAAATTTGCAATTTGGTCAAGATTTAAAACTCAAACTTGACCCATTTTTCAAACAGGTTTATCCTAATCCAAAATTTTTAGGCTGAGCTCGAGTTAGGTTTTTGTCTAGTGTCAACTATTGGGCCCCCCATACTTTCCCCCATTTAAACTTTGATAATTACAGAATCACTCTTTAATAGGATTCATATGATAAGTACACCCAAATCAATAATCCATTCCCTAAAATACTTACAATTACTAACATTAAGAACATCAATATTTTCAAAGTTTTCTCCAATAATGGATACGTCCCCTTGAGATTGAGATTTATATTTTGAAATCTTTTAAGAATAAAGTTTTATAATGTGATCAATTTTACCAATACTTAACACTTTTATAGTCTTTTTTAGAAGCCGAATTGCTTCTATTTTTAGACTTTCATTTCTTGAAATTATTCTCTTTTTTGTGATCTATCATGAATATGTAATCATTCTCCAAAATGATTTTTTTTTTTTTGAAGTTTTCATGTTCAAAATCTTAAAGGAAAGAACATTTTTGACTTGATCTACTGTTATAGTTTCTCTCGCATATCTCAAGATTTTAATGAAATTCTTACTGTTGCTAACATTAAGAACAACAACATTATCAAAGTTTTCTCCAATAATGGCTACATCCCTTGGAGATTGAGATTTATTTTTTGAAATCTTTTAAAGATAAAATTTTATAATGTAATCAATTTTGTTGCGCTACCAAAACTTAACACTTTAACAGTCTTTTTTAGAAGCTGAATTCCTTCTATTTTTAGACTTTCATTTATTGAAATTATTCTCTTTTTTGTGATCTATCATAAATATGTAATCATTCTCCAAAATGATTTTTTTTTAAAAATTTTTTTCTGAAGTTTTCATGTTCAAAATCTTAAAGGAAAGAGCATTTTTGACTTGATCTAATGTTATAGTTTCTCTCCCATATCTCATGATTTTAATGAAATTCTTTCAATTACTAACAATAAGAACAACAGTATTATCAAAGTTTTCTCCAATAATGGCTACATCCCCTGGAGATTGAGATTTATATTTTGAAATCTTTTAAAGATAAAGTTTTATAATGTGATCAATTTTGTTTTTTTTTTAAGAAAATGCAACCAGTGCATTCAACTATTTTTGAAAGCTAAAAAAACAAAAATTAAAGATGTCCATAAGATTCCTCCTTTAAAAAAGCAATTAAAGAAGAAGGAACCTTATTAAGAACTAAATCATCCCAAATAAACGAAGAAACAATAACATAGTTAGCAAAATGGTCCGCTAACTTATTACACTTTCTATCTATACAATTAAAGATGATATTTCTATAGTCTTTGAACATACCTCTCAAATCATCATTATTGTGAACCATATTATCTTGCAAGGCCTTGATAACATTTGCATTATCTCCTTCAATGATGATGCCATCGTACTTCATCATATCATCTTTAAGAACATTTTGAACAGAAATAGCAGCAAGCATTTCAAGTTTAGAAACATCCCAATGAGTAATGGGATATCCGAATGCTAACAAAAATCTGCCTTTGGAATCCTTACAAACTCCTCCAATGCCTCCTTTGTAAGATTGAAGTAGGGAAGCATCAAAATTAAACTTGATCCAACTTGGTGGACGGGGATGCCAATGAACATCCAACAGCTTATTGAGCTAGTTGACACCCAATTTACCCGAGATATCCACTGCATTGGAAAATGACATTGTAGCCATAGAGATAACTTCCAGTGCAATGAATACAACACTCGTTTCCATCCCATTGTGAGCATAATTGTTTCTAGCTTTCCAATTGTAATATACAGCATTGAAATACAACTTGATTAGCCAGCCATTTTGAACATATAACTAAGAAATACAATCTGAGAAAGAATTGCATTTGGAAATACAGAAACCCCATCTATTTAAATGATTGAAAACATCTCCCAGTTTATTGCATTTACCAGTAATATGTTCACAGTCTTCCACCATTTTACAGCCTCTCAGACATTCAAAAAATGTTTACAATCTTCTATAATATAAAAATTGGAAGGTTGGGATAGCTTTGTTAAATACCCTCCACCAGAAGACTTCAATTCTAGGAGACAGCTTTGCTTTCTTAGTTCACTTCCAATAAATATCTTGCTGAAGAATTTGGATAAAACATTCAAAAGCCAATGCAGAATTTGACTTTCCAGATCTATTATACAAAAGTTCCATTTCATCTTTAGAGTTACCACCCGTGAGTTTTTTTTGCTGAATCAGATTGATAAGATCTGGGCCAAAGTTTTCATTCATCACATCTTCATTCCATCTTCCATTAGTAATGAACTTATCAAGTAAAACACCTTCAAGATCTTGGGGATTGAGAAACGTAGGCCACTTGTTAAGATTTTTATCTAAAATATAGATGTCATTAAGAGTATTGATGGAACTCCCATTACCTACATTCCATCTAACAACCGACCTTAAGAACTCTCCACCATTTTTGATAATAGTCCAAGCTGTAGATCCTTTCTTTTTTGAGAGGTGATTTTCAAAACATGATCCATATTTTGGAAATAAAACTTTATGTAAAAACGAATTCTCTTCTTGAGTATATCTCCAAGCAATTTTTGCTCTGAAAGGCCCAATTTTGTCATGGCATGAATGAAGCCCTCTCCCTCCCCATTTAGTAGGGTAACATAGAGTCTTCCAATTAACAAAGTGCATTTCCTGATTATCCAAAGATTTTTTCCAAATAAAGCTTCTACACAACTTGTCCATCTCCTTAAGAGTGCATTGAGGGATCAAGGAATGAGTACTATGAAAGATGGTGTAAGATAACAAAACAGTTTTGACAAGGTTGAATTTATCGGCCAATGATATGTACTTGCTTCCCCAAACATTAATCATTTTCATTGCTTTCTCAATGATTAATTGGAAGTCTTGAGCAACTAATCTCCTCAAGCAAATTTTTGTTCCAAGATATTGAAATTCTTTTACACTAAGAATCCCCATAATCTTCTTTATTTTCTTCTTCATTCTTCTATCCACAAATTTTCCAAAGAGAACACTAGATTTGTTTGTATTCACTTTTTGACTGGTCCAACCACAAAAGTAATTGATAATACATTTAATATTTTTGACCTCCTTCACATTTGCTTTTGAGAATAAAAGAATATCATCCGCATATGACAAATGTGAGATACTAGGTCCATTAGAAGAAATCCTAATGCCAAATATGTCACCTCTTTGATTAAGAGCATTAGATAACAATTGAGCACAAAGAATAAACATATAAGGTGACAATGGGCACCATTGCCTAAAGCCACAATTTGCCTCAATCCAATTGGAATAATTCCCATTAGTTATAATAGCAAATTTTGCATTTGAAACACATTCCATAATTAAGGAAGATATAGAAGAAGGAAAACCAAAGTACCTCAAAGCTTTCTCTAAAGTTGGCCACCCCATAGAGTCATAGGCTTGTTCCAAATCCAGTTTGAAAGATACCATCCCGTTAGAGTTTTTAGAAAACCTGAATTTATGGAAGATTTCATCTGCAATCATGATATGGTCAGTCATAGCTCTTCCTTTAATAAAATCAGCTTGTTCGAAGGAGATAACTTTGTGAATAATAGAGAAAACCCTGTTTAATAACACTGTGGCAGCCACCTTGTACACAACATTGCACAAACTAATCGGCCTAAAATTGGAGGGGTAGATTGGATTGGAAACTTTCGGGATTAAGATAATAAGAGTCTCTTTCCAACTTGAATTCACCTTTCCAATAAGAAAAAATTTTTCAAAGCTCTCCAAACATCTTCTTTGATTATTTCCCAATAGCTCTTCAAGAATGAGTATGTAACTCCATCAAACCCAGGGGCAATGAACTTCCCTGTGTTCTTAACAACCACTTCAACTTCTTCAATTGAGAATTCCTTGTTTAAAAAGAGAAGATATTCTTCCTCCGTATGAAAGCTATTCATTGGCCAGCCTTCCAAATTGCAATCTCTGAATTCCCATTTTTTCTTAAAGAGTTTGAAAAAAATTTCTTCAATCAAGAGCTGATCTTCCGTCTCTACTCCATTTTCATCTTTGATTTTGTTTATAAAATTAGCATTCTTCCTAGCACTAGAAAAAGCATGGAAAAACTTGGAATTAGTGTCACCTTACAAGGCCCACTTCACCTTAGCACGCTGCGTCCACCAAGTATCAAGACGAGCCAATTTGGAGTTAAGATCCCCAACCTTCAATTTAAGTAACATACATTCTTCCTCCGAAAGAACCAACCTTGCAATCTTTCTCTTGCAGATCTAAGATTTCTTTATTGAGAGAATCTTTATCTTTCGTTAAGGACATATGTTTGTTTTTGCTCTAGTAGAACAATGCCTTCACAACCCTCTTCATTTTCCTGTTGAGAGCCTGTCCGAAATCCCCCTAAGTTTTTTTACTCCAGGATTTATTAACTACAACAAATGAAGCAGGGTTAGAAACCCAAACATCTTCACACTTAAAGACTTTATAAGGATTTTCTTTGAAATTTTGAAATTTCATGATGATTGGACAATGGTCCGAGGCAATCCTTGCAAGGTGCTTAACAACCATATGATGATGAGAACTTAAAGCTACCGAGTTCAAGTAGTACCTGTCCAGCCTCTCAAGGATTCTATTGGCTCCAGAATTATTATTGCTCAATGTAAATTTGGGTCCTATGCTCCTTACTTCATGAAGATCAATTGAGATAAGAAAAGAATCCATCTCTTTGGCACCCATTGAATATACAAATCTTCTTCCTCCTTTTTTGTCTTCTTTGTTAAGAATACAATTGAAGTCACCTCCAATGACCATAGCAATTTCATTAGAAGTATAAATCTACAATTTTCCCTAAGGATCCTTCTTTTATAAGCATCTAAGCTACCATAGATAGTAGCGATCCTCCTACTACCATTGTTTTTGATATCTATCTCCCCAATAACAAATTTGTTTGAAGATTCAAAAATAGTGAATGATGCCAAATCAGACTTACAAGTAATTAATATACCACCAGATTTTCCAATAGAGGGAACTTGAAAGAAATCCCATCCAGTTCCAATTAACATATCCACGTCACTTCTATTGAACAAAGTGACTTTAGTTTCCAACAATCGCATAAACAAAATACCATTTTCTTTAACAATCTCCTTCAAATACAAGGAAGCTCTCCTCTTCCTAGCTCCCCTGTAGTTCCAGAATCCAAAGGAAGACATTATTTCAAAAGAGGGGAAGAATTCCCCACTTTTTCTTTTTGAGATTCTTCCAATCTTCTACTCCTTAGAGTCAATTTGATAGGACCTAAGCTTTTAAGTTGCATAGAGCCTTTCTTTCTAGAACTAGGAGCTTTAACCAGCTCACTATTATTATCACAATCACCTTCCTCCATGCTCAAGGAATTATTGATATCACAACCAATAGAATCATTAGCATTTTCAATAACCAGTTCCACAATTTCACCTTCTTCAATCATATTATTTAAGAGAAAAAATTTGTTATTATCAATAGGAAAATTTGGGATAGAATCTTACAAGAGCTTCAATTTGAGAATTGATCTGTAAAAGAGCTTCTCTTTTCATTGATCTGCCTTTCAGGATCTACAGCTGGCTCTTTCTCCATGATTTTATACACCAAGTTGGTCTTTGGTCTTCTGTCAGCAGTTCCAGATTGTGATCTGGAGTTATTCTGGGAATTTATTTTAGGAGCCGGACCTTACTTTCTAAATTTATTTCTTCTGAAGTTGACGTGAA
This sequence comes from Dendrobium nobile, assembly GCA_022539455.1. Taxonomy (NCBI): domain Eukaryota; kingdom Viridiplantae; phylum Streptophyta; class Magnoliopsida; order Asparagales; family Orchidaceae; genus Dendrobium; species Dendrobium nobile. Next base: position 1,715,938 of record JAGYWB010000027.1, read on the forward strand.
TCCACAAACCATAGTCATTCATGTTAGAATTAACCCCTTGAAAACTGCCATCATTTTGAGTAGATCCCATATTGCTAACAGCATTTTCAACGTGTACTGGAGGAGAATCGTTCACAACTTTTTCTGGACATTGTTCAATGAAATGTCCAATTTCGCCACAGCAAAAGCAGAAGTTGGGTATCTTTTCATACTCAATTCTTTGATAGAATTTACCTGAAGTTTCTTCAGCCCAAACTCCTGAAGGAAGCTTTGTGTCTAGGTTTATGCGAACACAAACCATGGAGAATTCCCTCCTATTCCATTAGAATGAATTTCCATCTATCATACATGGTTTCCCAACCATGGAGGCGATTTTGCACATGTTGATTTCATCCCAACAGTGAGGAGGAAGGTTTGGCAATCTGATCCAAACCGGGGACGTAAGCCCTTTCAATGAAGACGGGGAGAAGGATGGATACCATTTGTCCATGCCTCTAATATTGCTTTTTACATACCATGGACCACTTGTTAAAATAGAATCCAACGCATCTTTCTCATCAAAGGCACATAGTTTCCATCCTAAACCAAGAATGGTTAAATTGAACTTTCCAAACTGTGCCCATTTCCTCCCTAGCTCAGAGCAAATTAAGTGGAAAGGAACATTGGGGCCAAAAACCTTGATAACCAGTGAATTTTGAAGCTTCACTGTGTTCTCCAGTTCCTTAGGCAAATAAATTTTGACAACATTGTCTCCACCTGTGAATTCTTTCTTGAAATCAAGGTCAGTAATATTAATGTTATTCTTCTTAGTCCAAACATTAGGAGCCCAATGCATAGATTTATTTGGAGCAATATCCTTCTGAATCTCAGGACAAACATTCAGCTCTGCATTTTTGCAATAACGAACTTTCTCCAGATCAATTCTCTCCCTTGATTCCTGATTTGAATCATCCTTGGTTCCCAAATCCTCATAAAAGATAATCTTTTGACCTTTTTGTTTATCTTCCATATTCTTCCTGGATTGGTTTAGACAATTCATCGAATTGGAAGTGGACGTCTCTCTAGAAAATCCATTAGCCATCACAACTGATTCGACCAGAGAATTCTTATTTTTGAAAATCCCAGAATTAACAGAAATTACATCTTTTCCTTTACCAATCACCTCCAATGGTTTCTTCAGATTCAAGAGTCCACCTTCATTGATTACCAATGCTTTTCCAAATCTAACCTTTCCATCCAGCTTGATCAATTTTGTTGCACTGCCAAAACTTAACACTTTTATAGTCTTTTTTAGAAGCTGAATTGCTTCTATTTTTAGAATTTCATTTATTGATAATATTCTCTTTTTTGTTATCTATCATGAATGTGTAATCATTCTCCAAAATGTTTTTTTTATTTTAGAAGTTTTCATGTTCAAAATCTTAAAGGAAAGAGCACTTTGGACTTGATCTACTATTATAGTTTCTCTCCCATATCTCAAGAATTTAATGAAATTCTTAAAATTACTAAAATTAAGAACAATAATATTATTAAAGTTTTCTCCCATAATGGCTACACCCCTTGAGATTTAGATTTATATTTTGAAATCCTTTAAGGATAAAGTTTTATAATGTGATGAATTTTGTTGCACTGCCACAATTAACACTTTTATAGTCTTTTTTAGAAGATGAATGGCTTCTATTTTTAGACTTTCATTTCTTGAAATTATTCTCTTTTTTGTGATCTATCATGAATATATAATCTTTCTCCAAAATGATTTTTTTATTTTAGAAATTTTCATGTTCAAAATCTTAAAGGAAATAGCATTTTGGACTTGATCTACTATTACAGTTTCTCTCCCATATCTCAAGATTTTAATTAAATTCTTTAAATAGTTTGGCAAAAAAATTTGAAGTATAATAGCTTTATCTTCATCCTCTATGTTAACCTTAAGTTTTTCTAGATGTAGGATGACTTTATTGAATTCATCTAAATTATAATCAATGGATGTTACCTCATCCATTTTATAGAAAAAAAATTCTTTCAAATAAAACATATTAGGAAGGGTATTTTTTCTATACAATTCTTATAATTTTCTCCAAAATTCAGATACAATTTTCTTAATATAGATAAGAGATATTAAAAAATCAAAAATTAGAGAACATGAACAACCTAAATCGAGATATTGACCATTTTTGTTAATCTAAAAAGGAGAGATATACATGTGCATTCATCATATAGCTATGCTGACAAAAGAATAAGTTCTTATGACACAAAATCATGCTTCCAACCGATAGACCATTATGATTGTCTTTCCCGAGAAAAGATCAAACTAAAGAAGAACACAAGAAGGATTTTGCTCTCTTTCTTTCTCTCACACAAGAAGTGAAACAATCACCCAAGTCCTTGCTCTCTTAGAAGAACCCTCACTCACGAGCAATTATTAGGTCCTTTCACTGGATGTAGAGGAAGGTTCGGTTTTAGGCAAAAATAGGTCAAAAAGTGCAAATACCGAGTTTTTTGAAAAACTCGGTATTTTTTCAAAAAACTCGGTATTTGCACTTTTTTAGGCAAAACCGAACCTTCCTCTAGGTCCTTGAACCTTCCTCTAGTTCCTCACTCACACACCCGAACTGTGAGCATGCATGCACAGCTCCTCTAATTATTTTTTTTTCACCCGATTTGCCTTGAAAGATAAGTAGCTAAATAGAAAAAAAATCCAATTACATATATTAAGCAAGAAAGTAAATATAAGATAAGCCAAAAATTTTGAAATAAAGAAAATATAAATAAATTATGAAAGAAATATTTAACTAATACTAATTAACTGAATAATTAATTTCAGTTAAAAAACTATTTTAATTTAATTTAATTATGTCATATATGTATTAAGACTGACCTTGTTGCGAGCTAGAATATACGCGGCGATAGATTTAAAATACTACATCTTTGCGTTGTACGGATATCCAGCTCACACACAAAGAACACAAGATTTTTACGTGGAAAGTCTTGAATAAAGGGAAAAACCACGGAGCCTGGCCAAGTTGAAAATGATTCCATTAGAACATGTGTTGTTTATAATGTGTTGACTCGCTTCCAATGGCGATCAAATTACAAGTAATAACTATATGATAGAAGTTTGGGTGTTAGGTGATGATCTGATAGAACTTTGGGTTTCAGGTGGTGGTATGGCAGAACTCCACGCCTTAGGTGGTGGTCTGGCAGAACTCCGGGCCTCAGGTGGTGGTCTGGCAAAGGCGAAGGCCTCAACTGGTATTCCGACAAAGTTGAGGGTCTCAAGTGGTGGTCCGACAAAGGCGAGATCCTCAAGTGGTTGTCTGACAAAGGTGAGGCCCTTAAGTGGTGGTCTGGCAAAGGAGAGAGCTTCAAGTGGTGGTCCGGCGAAGCTCCGATGGTGGTCCTGCTAAACTCTAGTTGTGTTCATGGAGGATCTTCTTCCTTCTCTTCCTTCTCTTCATCTTTCTCTTCTTTTCTTCGGTCTGACGAAACTTCGACCGTGGTCTGAAAAAACTCCGGCGGTGGTCGAGGAGGATCTTCTTCCTTCACTTCTTCTTTCTCTTCTCTTCTTCTCTTCTTGCTTGGATCCCTATTTAAGAGAAATGAGGGGTCTATTTATAGATTTATGGAGTGGCATAGCCTGTAAATAGGTGAGAGATCAATGGTAAATGAAAAGTGGTTGTTATGGACGGTCGATATTGAATCCCTTGATCATGGCCTGTTTGATTGACATTTAAACATCTTATTGGAATTGAAATTTAGTGATCTTGGGCTTGTTGGATTTGTCCCATCAAGCCGCTAGATTCGACTATTAGCTCTTTATGTTTGGAAAAGGTTTAGCAATCCAAATTGTGGTTTGAACCTTCCAACACCGCTTCTAACCCTTGACTTACACTTGTTTGGGCTCATATTTGGTTGAATTTTGTGTCGTTGGATTTGTAATTCTTAGACACTCAGTTCGATTGTAAGTTTACTGAAATCGGAGTTTGGATGTTCCCAATTTTAATTTTGGAAGTTTCCAACTTGATTTTGCATTTAGATTCATGCCCGATCAAGATAATTTTTTAACGATATATCAGGCCTAATTCGATTATGACCTATTAATAGATAGGTTTCATGTTGATTATGAATTTCAATTCATTCCAAACTAATTTCAATTAGATGAACTAAAAATTGATTATTAGGGTCCACCGAAATTCGAATCTGATTTGGGCTGTCATCGGGTCTAGTGTGTAGGATCGACAAAATGGGTTTTTCTTTTTTTCATTGATGAGGCGGATGAATATTCTACAAATATAGTACAACCAAATCTATATCTATACCACTTGTGAATCTTCCCATATATCATCCTGTTCATTAATTCTAAGACTTTAAATGAATATCCGTCATTAACAACCAAATAGCACAATACATGTTTATTAATCATTCCATCTATTCGCTACCAAATTGACCACTCTTTTTCCTTTATAATTATCTTCTTCTTTGTATCAATGAATCCTTACATGAAATGTGTGACGTTTTTTACATTGTTATATACAATTTTATGTTATTGTGATTGTATGTCCTGCTATTCTGTTCTTCGCATTGTCGCTGCCTACCTGCTCACCGAACTCACCAAACATCCCCTTCCAAAAGGTAAACTTCTTAATGCCTCTTTTTAATTTCTTCGCAACTCTTTTTAACTTTTTCAAATTTTTTTGTCGATTTCTTGTTTGCTCGTCTTTTGCTGTCATTTGGATTTTGCTCGTCGAAGCAAACTGTCTCCTGTGCTTCTCCCTCTCATTAAATGCAACATTCCACAAGTTCCTTGAAGCACCATGAGTTTGCTTCTTTTTAAATTCTTAGGGATTCAATTCGATAATTTCACTGTCTTCTTTCGCCCATTGCCAACTACACTTAATTTTCATACCTCTTATTATTTCTCATTGCCATTTGCTTTTGGGTTTGGCATTCACCAAGGCAAAAAGTTATGAGCTAAGGCATTTAGTTGCTCTAAAGTTCCAAACAAATCATATGGAAATGAGAAAATTGATAAACGTGGAAGCAAAACTAAGTACGAGAGGTAAATGGAAAGTTTTGTGCGAGTAGAACAAAATATATTTGAGAAGACATTTTTTATGTATGGGTTAAAAAATTTTGTTTTCCTCAGTGAATGAGGAATCTTTTATATTATGGAAAATTGTTTATATGCATTTTGGCTAATAGGCAATTGGAGAGGTGATAAATGGAAACAAAAATAGATTCAGGTTTTGGTTTGGACAGAGTATCTTAAAGTTTTCTGTGGTAGTTTGAGTTATTTTAATTAAAAATATGCATCTACACATACATTTAAAAAAATGCGTACTGCACGTGCATACGAAAATGTGATTACTTTATTATAAGTCAGTTTCCAATCAATAGATTAAGGCTTTGTTTGGGATGACTTTCTTTGACATAATCTTTGATTAAGGTCATTTTTCTTAAAGGGAATATAGAATATTTTTTGGATAAGTATGTTTTTAATTTTGAGAACAATTATCTGAATGTCATTCAATTCTTTCATTGAAAGTTTTACAATGTAAACACTTCTCTTCAATTTCAAATATAATCGTTAGCCTCACAATCATTGGTATTTGGTTTCATACATTGCTGATATGCACAATCTCAGTTTTATAACAAGTTTTCTAAATTAAGATCTTAATTAACTAGATGCACATCATGATATTCCTACATCCAAAAAATTTCTCTAAAAGTAGATTAAGGGATCTTTTAAGTATTGGTATTTTCTCACCGCAGCCACTCACCAAATCCCCCTGTCTCCCGTGCTTCCCTCTCTTCATAAATTGCAATTTTTTCTTCCCCTTTTAAGACCTAAATTCCTATTTCAACATTTTCTATGCTTTGCAATTTTGTAATCTCTCTATCTCCTTTCTCCCATGGCTGCATGATTTTCTTTACATACCTCAATTTATTCTTTGTCATTGTCATTTTTTCCATGAAGTGGCAACAAAGGTTCTCCCATCGATTTTAAAGTGGGTCAAAGTCGATGTCCAAGCGATTGGGAAGAGAAGGTCACGGCATCTAATTACTTCAACAATTTGATATCCTAATAATAGTTTCTTCTTGTCTAGTCGAATAGTTGTATGTTTATTCCTTTCCATTTCTTCTACTCTACAGTGTTTATCTCAAATGCAAGTTCTTTAATAGTTAATTTATTTGTTTTTGTTAAAATATATGTAAATGTTTTTTGTTTAATTTGTGTTTGTTTTGTATTTTTTGTGTTCGATGCTATTCCCCAAAGCTTTCTTGTTTCCTTAAATTAAATAATTTTATTAATTCCATGTTTAATAAGTTCAAATGTCCTTTTAGTTTTATATATAACATACTTTTGTAAAACAATTCCTCTCCCGTTTAAAAACTTTCTTAGGGGATTGCTTTTCATCTACCTCATTTTTATTGGTATCTTTATTGTTTCCAATTGATTTAAAAATAATAATGTTACATATCTATAGTACTATTAAAGTGTATCTTGTGAATATCCCAGTACATCATCATGATCATTAAATTTTTTATGCATAATAAATGTTAACTTAAGAAATAGTATTTGTCTATCTTATATTCTATATACAAACAACTTAAAGTGTCTAGGAATTGCTATTCCTCTACTTCATCTGTTATTGTGATTATTGTTATATTTCTTGTTTGCATATGACCAAAGCATAATAAGAAAGGAAATGTATAGTATTTTTTTCACAGTTAGATTGCTCTCACTATGCGTAACTCCCATACATATTTCTTTTGCATAGCCCATCAACCCATCAGTTTGTTCGAACACTCCGTCGATTTTCATGTAAGTTCGCCAAACCATTATCTATTATCTGAAATGAAAGATCTTTTATAATTAGTTTATTTATTTTCATTAAATTATCTATAAAATTCATTTTATTATATTTTATTTGTATTTATTTTTTGTTATTTGTGTTTGATGTTATTAATTTTTTTTGCTTTATTTTTTTTTTAATTATTGGTATTCGATGTTGAGGCCTTCTTTATGTTTAATACTACTCCCCAAAGCTTTTTTATTTTATAATTTACCTTAAAATAATTCTTTTTTAATTGAATTCAAAATTATATTGGTTTTGGTTGTAGGTTTGTGTTAATCCTATAAGAAAGTGCGTTATATGTAGAGTTTTTAGATTTTTATAGATTTGCCAATAATTGGATTGATTACTACCGAGCATAGGCTCAATGGTGGTCATCATGATGGGAAGTGGAGGAAAGTTTTGGAAGTTGGGATTCAAGTTTTTTTGAAATTACAGTTTTAATGATGAGTTGAGAATATTTGAATCTAACTTCTGGTGTCTGCCTACTATGTTTCTTCACTCTACTCGATTTCAAGTTTCCAAACATTATAGTTGAAAACAGGCATTACTTGCTTCATAATTGTTGTTTTCTTATTGAATCATATATGTCCATTTAAATATCATAAACGTTCCTCCATTGTCTCATATCCACCTAAAGTTTAAAAATGAAAAGAGTTTTTATTTTTCCTTACCGGGAAGGGCAATCAAAGCATCATCATATTTAGCCATCTTTGACTTTCTATCATGCATGTATGCAACTGTCTTAACTTCTGCAATAGTTTTCTCTTTCAGGTAATTAAATTTAAATTTTTTTATTTTTAACATATTTTTTTAAAGAAATAATTATATTTTCTTTTACAGATATCGTTTTATTAGTTTTGAATGTTTCTTTATTATAACTTAGTTTTGAAAGTTTTTTTTGTCATTCTATTTTATTATAACTTATATATGCATACGTTTAAATATTTTTTGTTTAATGTAGGCATCCAACATAGAAGATTATAATAACATTATCACAAATATTTGTTATAAGGAGCTGATATTCTCAATAAAGTTTAAAGATAAACAATATGGCAAGCTCCGATGAAAAAGGTTAAGGATAAGATGATTTACCAAAACATCCCAAGGTTGAGGGTAAGATGAAGTTCAACAAATTAGAAGTTTTTTAAAATTTTAACTTTATTCATGTTTGACATACATATTTTACTCTTGATACTTTAGATCTTTATTTCTTATTTCTCTGTATCTATCTCTCTCTTTCTCTTTATTTTTCTTTATTGCAGGTTATAGCAGCTTGAAGAGTTGATGACATTTGTTAGATTTGAACATTATGTTGCATGTCTTTTTTTAATAATGAACTTTTTATTGAACTTGACACATGTTTTAACTCCTATTCTCAATTCGTCTGCTTATGCTTTACTCAATCATAAAACTTAAACTACAAATACATGACAATATACTTATCTTAAACAGTTCTATGCAATTATATGATTAAAATAACATGTTTTCCTTCATGGTAGATGCTTGTTGATTATCTCTTCTCTTTTGACTTCTAAATTTCATTAAGAATGTCTTTCAAATGATAATGTATTACTTACTATATAATGATAATTTTGTTGCACATTCCTTAGAAGTTTTTTTTTTTATGAACTTGAGAATTGTAAAATTTTTATTTTTGTTAATTATATTTGAGATGTCCATGTCAAATTTATTTTGTTGTTGGAAGAATGATAAACTTTGTAAGGCATGGCTCATTTATACTTCCTATTGTTAAATTTATTCATTAATACGTTAAGAGATTCAACATTCCTCTAAGTTGATCCTTTCAATGTTCTTAATTTTTCTCCTTTAAAAGAACAATTCATTTTTTTAATGTAAAACTAATTTTATAATTTTTTTAACTACCAATGTCGGTCCCAAGCCCGGATGAGAAAGGCTGAGGGTAAGATGATTTACCAAAACTTTTGGGTTTAAATTTCTTAAAATTTTATTTTATAGGACTTTACCTAAATTTCATAAATCCTTCTTAAATAGGATACCCAAAAAAAAAGTTTAATTTTTTTTTCATTGGTTTAATGATTTAAGATATTATTTATTTTCATTATATGCAGTACGGATCCTATCAACTGAAATAGAAAGTAGCAATAATAACCTTTATTTGTTTAAGACATACGATATGCATAAAGCATATTTCTGGAAACTTGATTGAGTTGACATACTGCTCTCTGAATCATTTCAACTTTTTTAGTTTTGTATAGCATGGTTCTTTGATAAAAGATATGAGAATAAATTTGATTAAAAATGGCTCGCAATAGAGGCGTATGAGGGTGGCTTTCTTAACACATTACATAGAATATGATTTTTTTTATCATAGAATCAAGGGTACGCGTTATTAATTGCAACCCAAAAACTCTTCGTAATGTCTAACATGGGTTGACCAAAAGATATGTGATTATTTTAAAAAGAAGCCCTGATTGATATACGTGTGATGGCTTACTTAGGCTCAATTGCATTTTATATTAAATTTTTCACTATACACGACTCTAGAGTAGAAATATTTGTTCTACCATATTAAGAAACCTTTTTTTTTCACTTGAGTGATTTAGTAAGCTGAATGATTGATTTTTTTTGCATAAGTGTGCTTGTTCTCATGACATATTCATTTTAGTATTTATATAGAATCTCACGTAACATTTGTGGCTTGATTAAATGATTTTATTAAAGATGTTCATATATCTTTCTCTTCAACTCCATCTATGGTGAGCTGGAAATTCCCCACAGGAAGAACAACATGAGCAGCCAATCTTCAATTTGTTGCCTCCAATTATGCAGGAATATATAATGCCACACACTAAATTGGAACTTTGCAAATCAGTTGTATGGACTTTGTTTTCTTTATTTTTCATAATTTAACTCCATGTTTAAGATGGTTCACATTTTTAATAGGTAATTTTGTATTGAGTTCTCACAAGCATATATATGTTTCGTTTGATCCAATAACAATGGACACTTTCTGCTTAATATTTCACCTTTTGTAAGAAGGTGCTTTTCTTGTTGCTTGTCCTTATTTTCCTTAACGTTTAACATCCATGTGCTACATATTCATTCTCTGATCCGTATCATAGTATGTTGGCAGCCTACGTGCCTCAAGCATTGGTAAATAGAAATCCAATCAGCCTTCCTTCAAATTTGTTTTTTAATAAAATAATACAATTGTTTGACTCACATAGAACTCATATTAGTTGATAAATCATATTCCATCCCAGTTATTCTATTTCTAATAATTACATATGCATTCCATCACGTGCATCCTTAATTTCTTGGAAAGTTCCATGCTCGAATGCCTTTTCGCTTAGAAATGGAAGAGGAGCATATTTATTGAAATGTGAAGCAGTACAATGGAATTTTTAGGAGAAGGCAATCACGTTCCAGGGCCGAACTTGAAAAGAAAAATTTAAAGCCAAGAAAGTTACCTTTCATATTGTTAACTTTCAGAGAAGAAGATGCCATGAAATGTTATCTCATTTCTATTCTAATGACCTGTTTTAATACACCCCAAATGTTGATTTTTTTTTAATTCTGGATTTTAATTGCTCGCCAGATACAACAAACATCCCAAGGTTTTACTTTCTTAAATTTTATTCGATTTCTTCTTTGCTCTTTAAATTCTTCCAAAATTGATTTCACTCGCTGATGCCAATTGTTTCCCACGCTTAACACCGAGTTAGGAATTCTTCCAATGTTTCTTTAGATATTGCGATGGTACCAGAGCAGCTTGCATGGCCTGCTCATCTAAGGGAAACCTCTACATGTGTGCATCATCATAAGAGAATATGTGGGTGGATCTGCTTAAGGATGAAACTAAGTCAAAGTTCAACACCTTACTCCTTATTTCTTTGCTTATCTACTTTGAAATAGGTTTTCCACTGCTCAACATTATTACGTGAGTGTTGTAGTGATACCTAACCCAAAAGAAATCATATCTCTAACTTGTTAGAATAAGGGGCTATTTGGCTGCAGTTTTATGGCATGATTGATAATGCTATTTGTTGGTCGATTTTCAGCAGGTTTAAATCTAAATTTAAATAAAATCCTGCCAAGCAGTTTTTGTTTGGTTTTTAATTGAATCGATGGTTTCTTAAATTCAGGGGAAGATTGAATTTCATTGATTTAGGGGTAGTTCTATATTAACATTTCACATGATTTAACCAAGATTATTATAAAATGTTATAAACATAAATTATTACTCATTGTAGACTTATGTTTTGTGGCCTTTTCCTTCATCTTCTTCAGCTTGTTCGCTATTAAAAAGGTAAACTTAATATGGAAAAAATTTATCTTTTGCTTATTTCTGCAGTCATTGTTCTGTTGTATTTCTTATTAATCTTGTTGAATTTCTTTATTTTTTTTATTCAAAGCAGAAAATGACTATGAAGATGGACTTAAAACATTCTCCTCCTCCTGATGTCAGTGTCTTAATGAATCAGGCTTCTACCAGCATAAATTGCCTAGCTGAGGATAGCTTTATCTACTTGTTGAATGAGATGGTGATTCAGGACATTGTTCTCAGGCCTAGAAAAGTTGAATGTGGTGAAATTGAGCTATAATTGCCGTGAGTTGAGCTTCCAAGCTCCAAAAGCTCACAGTCTACACCTAAGTGCATATTGTTTGATTTTTTTGCAGATCCTATTGATGGACTAATCATGCATTATTATTATTTTTATAATGCATATGTTGAACTGGATATTTTTATCTTTCTTTTGAGATCTCGGTTGTAGTTATCTTCAATAATAGTTACTTTTATGTTTTATTTGGGACATCTTTTTTATTGCTTATTAAATTACCTTTTTTAGTTAAATTATTTCTTGTATGACTTAATCTCTATTGCGGATTAGTTGTGTAACTCTACATGGAAGAATTTAGATTATCAGATATCTATTTGCTGATCACCCTAAGTAATCCGCACCTTTATGATTCCAATATAATAGCATCCTTAGTAACTTTAGTCTACATTATTCTTTTAATTTTTCGACTGCTTTTCTCCTATGAATTTCCGTCGGCATTTCTAACAGATTTCCAACTTTTTTTTTGAATATTTTAAATAATTTAACTTAAATAAATAAGAATTATCTATTTAAATAATTAAAAAAAATAATGAAAATTTATATTACCTAATTGATATTACCTATTTCTCTAAATTAACTAAAATGATAAAATATTTACTATTATTATTTAGAATTTTATTTTAAATAATAAGTAATTTTTATAGGTATGCTCTTCTACTGAATACCCCCACATTTTCAATAAGGAATCAAAGGGCGAAGATCAGATGGCAGCAAGATGCAGATATAAATTCTAGATATTTTCATCAATATGCTTCGGCTAAAAGGAATGGAATCAGGATTTGGCAAATCAAAGATAAACAAGTGACTATTGTTGAAGATGTGGAGCAAATTGAAACTGTTTTTTACAATTTTTTTCACGACAAGTGGACAGCTCAGGGTTGCAAGCTGACGGTGTGGCCTTATTGTCCAGAAAATTTGAGAATTTCAAAGGAGAATGCCAAGCTGCTTAATGAGGAATTCACAAAAGAAGAGTTGATCAATGTGGTCTTCAAACAAGGTAACAATAAATCCCCTGGACTTGATGGTATTACTAATTCCTTTTTCAAGTTATATTGGAAGATTGTGGAGGAAGATACATGGAAAGCCATTGATGATATTTTTAAAATCGGTATCATGCATAATGAGTGGAAGGATACTCTTCTTGTTCTCATCCCTAAAGTTAAAAATCCTATTATTCCATCCAACTTTAGGTCTATAAGTTTGTGTCAAACTACCTACAAATTAGTGGCCTCCATGATTGTTAATAGAATGAAAAATTTTATTGGCAATTGTATCACTGAAGAACAAGCTGCTTTCCTTCATGGTAGATAAATGTCCGATCATGTTCTTCTTGCTCATGAGGTGTTCCATAAGATGAGAATTTCTAAGAGGAAGAAAGGTTTTATGGCGGTGAAACTTGATATGGAGCAAGCTTATGACAACATGTGTTGGGATACCTTATTTAAAGCTTTAAACATGTTTGGTTTTCCTATGAAGTTGACTATGCTTATTATGGAATGTATTAGAAATGCTAGATTTTCTTTCATTATGAATGGTAAAAATTCCAAGTGGGTTATTGCTGAGAATGCCTTTAGGCAAGGTTGCCCTCTATCGCCATTCTTGTATGTCATTTGTTCTCAGCTTCTTTCCTTGGCTATTGCACAAAGGGGTCAAGATTTGGGAATTCAGGTGTCCTGTAGAGCGAATAAGATCAGCCACTTGCTGTTTGCTAATGACTTTCTCTTATTCTCTAAAGCTACCATGCACCTTGCCGTCAGATGAACAAAATTGTGATGGATTTTTGCTCTTGGGCTGGCTTACGAATTAATGTTTCCAAGTCTCAAATTCTGTTCAGCAAAAGGATGCATAGATAGGATAGAATTCATGTTATGAAGATTTTGAAGTTTAAATTGGTGGATGAATTTCAGTACCTTGGGGTCAAACTTATGTTGAGAAGACATTTGAAAGCTTATTTTAAATTTTTGTTGGATTCGGTTTTAATTAAACTGAATTCTTGGGGTAGCAAATGCTTGTCTCTAGCAGGGAAGATGACTCTTGCTAAGTCATCTCTTCTTACTTTACCAAACTTTATTTCCACCCATTCTTTGGTTCCTAAGAAGATTCTATATGAGATTGATAAATGTTGTAGGAATTTCATTTGGCATAAAAGAGATGGGAAGAAGGGTATGCACTTCATTGCTTGGAAGACCTTATGTAAGCCAAAAGCTCAAGGTGGTTTGAACTTTCAGTCGGTGGTTAGTAGATCTTGTCCTCTCAAAGCTAGACTGACTTGGAGGTTGATTCAAAATCAGAATTCATTACTACATCAGGTTATGAATGCTAAATATGGTGATAGTTGGTGGCAAAGGAGTTGTGGTGTGGGAAAGTTAATTGCTTGGAAGATCTTGAATGAAGGAGATGAGTACTTAAAACCTCTCTTGAGGTGGAGAGTGGTCAATGGGATGAAAATTGATGTGTTGATAGACGTTTGGTTATTAGACAAATGTTTAAATGAATGGCCTATTACTGCAGATTGTGGAAATCTGGAAGGCATTAAGCTGTGTCACTTTATCACCGATAATAGATTCTGGGATAGGGAGAAGCTGCAACATTTTTTTACTGATGAAATAATCAGTGTGATATTACAAATCCCGATTGACAAAAAAGCTATGGCAGATTACAGGGAGGAAATATGTTTTCTGTCAGGGAAAACTATTACAGCCCGTTCTTTTGAAAACTATAATAAACACAACATTTGTGGAGAAGATAATGGCTTTTATAATTGGTTGAGGCAGCTGAATTTATCTACCCGTGTACAGCGTTTTTGGTGGATAATGAGCAAAGCAGCTATACCTACTAATGAGTTTTTGAAATACAAAAAACTTACAACTGAAGACCGGTGTGTTAGAGGCTATCTTGAGAATGAGAATCTGGAACATGTCTCGGTTTGTTGCATTGAACTGCAGAAAATCTTAAGGCAGATCCAAAGCTGGGGAATTTACATTCCTGTTTTTGACTCTATTGAGGAGTGTTTGGTTAAGCTGAAAGTCCTTTCTGCAATTAATCCAAATACAGCTGGGCTCTATTGCAATGCTGTGTATTATAATTGGAAAAACATGAATGCTGTTAAACATGGGAAAACTGTTGTTCCCATAGCTACTATAGCAGCTAAGGTGCTTTTTTTAGCTGTTACAACTTCTAATCCTTTCATTCATAGCTGGGGTGCTAATCTCCCTAGGGAGTTTCAAACCTTTTGGCACCCTCCACCGATTGATTGGATCAAGATTAATGTGGATGCTTCTCTTCTTACTTCTTATAGTGCTGGAATTGGAGTCTGCTTTAGAGACTATAAAGGGAGGTTATTGCTTGCTTTTGGTGAAAAAAGAACACATTGCGATATAACTCATGAAAAATCTAAGTCAATATATTATGTAAAATGTATCACATCAGCACCTGGTCTGAAACAAATACCCATATCAAGAGTTCCTTGAATATACTTCACAAACCATTTTACTACTTTTCAATAATCTAACCTTGGATTATACATATATTTGCTTAGAACATTGATAGAGAACGCAATAACGGGTGTCTTAAAACATTAAAGTTCGTTAGGGATGTTAAGCCCTTATGAACTAGTCCCGAGGCTAACCAAGAGGGGAGTGAATTTGTATTTAAAAAGTTCACAATAAAAAACACTAACATGATTCACCATAAGAGAAACACAGTGCAAAAAGTAAACGAAAAAATAATAAATGAAAGAACACACCAGATTTATCGTGGTTCGATCAACTTGACCTTCATCCACTCCTCAGAGGCACCCTCCGAGTATTGCACTAAACCTTTAGTGACTCACCTTTAGCCCCACACCAAGGCGGAGAAGCCATTACAAAATCACTTCCACCTTCCCCGATGCGACGAAGTAGCCGGTCTTTTGACACCAAAGAGATCTTCTTCTTCCCAAAATTTCTCTCAAGATGAACCTTAAATACAATGTTACTAAGGTGCGAGCTTTCCAAAGCAACCATGTGAAACCCCCTCCACACTCCCTTGAAACACCCTCCAAGAATCTTCTCTTCAAGTTTCCTCCAAAAGAATAAAGCTTCAATGGCTTCCAAAGGCACATATCAAGTACCTTGTGAAAGCTTAAATTGAAGAGCTTCGGATGAGCTCTTAATTGCAACAAACAGACTTTATCATCCAGGACGATCGGTTGATCGTCCTGTACGATGATATTAGAAATAAGGCTTCAAAAAACTCTAAAAATTAAATTATGGCGACAAATATCATCTAGGATGATCGCAGGATCATCCCATATGATGTGCTTAAAAAGAGGGCTTCACAAAACCCTAAAAACTCAATTATAGTGCCAAAAGTTATCCTGGACGATTGCGGATCATCTAGTACGATGTGCAAAATTCGACCTAATAGTCTCGTATGATATTAGGATAGTCCTGGACAATCAGTACAAATTTATACAGAACGTCAAGGACAATATTTGGGATCGTCTGGGATGATTACAAGAAAACTTATGGTGTTTCATCTTGGACAATTTTGGAAAATCAAGTATGTCAGCAAACATCATCCTGTACGATATATTGATCATCCAGGATGATCGGATTGAAAATTTTAACCATAATTAATCCCCTATCACAAGGTTAATTTAGGCATGATTTATATTGATCATCCTGGACAATTAAAACAAAAACTAAATTTTAAAATCTTACCTAAATTATCATTGGCGGCTGTTTTCAAAGATCATAAAGGATCGTCCTGGACGATCCAACATCATCTAGTACGATTAGTTCAAAACTTGATCTTCTAAATTTGATTAGATCTCACTCCGTTGAGTGTGTGTGTGCATGGTCACCAAGTAAGCATACTCCCTTACAGGACTTGACTCAAGAAATCAAAATTAGATCAATGAATATTGCAGACCCTTTACAACATAACATTATTCAACCAAATCTTGAGCTTTGATTCTTTGTTTGATGTTGCATGGTATTCCTGAAATGTTATTATACACACAAATAAATTTAGAATAAAAAGTACTATGAGATATAAAGATGTTTGCTATCATCAAAAACTTAAAACTTGTGAGCTCGAGTCGCAACAAAACAATTCATATCATACATAAGAGACCCAACGACAATAGCATAAGGAATTATTAGCATATTTTCTTTTTTAATCATCCCAATTTAGACACTTAGCTGCATATATTTTAAGCTGACTCCCAAGAGGCAAAGTAAGTGCTATAGAATTTGTCATTGAAAATAATTTAAGAACTTTTATAAGATAAATCTTCTATAATAAACACAACTGATGTTTTTTTCCATCTCTTAAGATTTTCAATGCAAGAATTTTCTTAACTTCACCCAAGTACTTCATATCAAATTTAGATTTAAGAATATGTTTAAGCTTCTAAATTTCAAAACTATTATTACAAGCATACAATATATCATCCACATAAATCAATAAGAAAATCAAATTATCATCTAATAAAGTATTCAAAAAAATCTATCTTAACTACTTCTTTTGAAACTTATATTCTTCATCAATGTATCAAATCATTTGTACAATTGTCTTGGAGATTGATTTTATTCATATAGAGATTTCTTAATAAGATAAATTTGATTTTTCTCACCCTTTTAAACAAAACTCACTTGTTGAGCCATCAAGATATTATCTTCTAATTCATCATGCAAGAAAGTTGTCCTAACATCTAGCTATTCTAATTCCCAATTAAAGGAAGCCACTAACCCCATCAATATCTGAATTGATGTATCATTAACAATAGTTGAAAAAACATCTCAGTATAGTCAATACATTCTTTCTAAGTGTATCCCCTAACAACCAAACTTAAATTGTATCTATTTGCTTCATTCTCAATATTTTCTTCTTTGATTTTATAGACCCATTTACATGAGAGAACCTCTTGATTCTTTCTTATCATCAAGAATCCAAGTGTACGCAATTTTTAATAAGAGAATCATATTTATCTTGTATTGCCTGAATCCAACTTCCTGAATGTCACATCCTAAGATAAAATTAGGAAGAATTATTTATTTTTATCACTTAAATAATAAACTAGAGGTTCTATAAATTCATTAATATAAACTAATCCATTAAAAATAATTAAAATCATTTCATCAAAAAATTTAATTACATTCTCTAAAACTATATTTCCAATAGCCAGGTGATCACTTAAAATCCATAATCTATCTCAAGCTTTTGACTACAAAAGAATTTTAAAAAAACAAAAGAAAAACAAAAGAAAAACTTGTGAATCTCTGACCTCACTCCACCTGCGTCTAATCTCTTCTCTAGTCTGAAATCATTAAAATCTATGTAATGAGCTAAAAAGTTTAAAAGAAACACAAATTAAATAAAGCTTCCAATGCAAGACTTACATAATCAATATGTATGATCAATTCAGTCAATATAGTCATTAACATTCAATCTTATGAATGAGTAGTTATCATTTTTAAGACTCAAAATAATGTATAACAAAAGTAAGAAATTATTTCAATGAATTAATAGTAGATACAAGAATCAATAAATTCATAAATTCATTATACTAAAAGTATTCATAAATCAATAAAAGAATCATAACATACATGTGTCAATATTATTAGTCTTATCTATTTTATCTATTATGAATCATAAGTAGTCAATACATGTATTTGTACCCATTATGATTTATCTATCAATACTATCAATACGTACATGCTTTATTATATGATTTAGTAAGTTAGAAAATCCAGCTTTAATGTAATTTTTTTTTCATCTTTTTAGCCCCAACTACTTCCTAATTGATCATCAGTCACATCCATTATTATTATAATTTATCCATAATTCAATTATCATTACAAGTAGACTTCATTAATAATAAAGAGTCGTCAGTCACACTCTATATATCATATTAATTGATCATCAGTTACAAGCTACAACCAGGATAAAACTATAAACTATCTTTAAATAAAAGTTAGTTGACTCATACTCCTATGTAGGATATTATGTTTTAAGAGTCAACCCATGTTAACTTATAGTGTTAACAGCCAACCTTTCTCGCTTTCATAAAATGTACTTTAATGTATGAAATGCAACATGAAATGCTGAGTTCTATAAAACATAAGAAAAAAATTATATTAGTTTATAATTTCAAAAAATCATAACTTTCAATTTACCCGATAAAAATCAATAATATTATAATCAAAATATTCATAAAATTTGGATATATTGTACACAAAATGTTGTACGGTAAAAATATGGTAAATCAAGAGAGAAAATATTTTTTATCAATTTAGGAGAGAAGAAATAAATCAAACTCATAAAAATTGAAATCCAAAATGTGATTTAAGATACTTATAATGATTAAAAGAAATCTCTAAACTAAATTCCTTCTTTATCCTCCCTCTCTATTCCTTCCTCTCTCTCTCTCTCACACCTGTTCTTCTTTCCATAGCAAGTCATGGAGGGGGTGGTTTAATGCTTAAGATCTTAGGATTTAATATAAATATAATACTTTATTGGTTTAGCATCGCAACACTTAGGCCTACTACCACAACACTACATTCTTAATCCAAGATTACTATAGAAGACAGTCTCAAACATTACAATGACAATTTTTGGTACAGCTATGTTTTCAAGCGTACCACTGTAAAGCTACAAAGCATAGTGCCAAAGCGCTCTAGTTCAAATAGAAATTCATATTTTCATATTTTTTTTTCATTTTAAAATACTTTTTATATCTTCATGTTGTTACACTAAATCTTTACAAGATATAGCTTCTTTGTAACTTAAATGTTTAGAATCTTCATATTCAAGTGTTGATAACATAACATATTCAATTAATTATACATAACCATATATATTTTGATGGTGGCTAAATATTCTTTCTTTCTTTATTACATGAAAAATAAAAATCATTGCTATTTTTAGATGTTTTTGCTGCTTCAGATTCAAGAACAATATTTTCAAAATTATGAGTGTAAATAGGTGGCTCCATCTCGGACTCGTAATAATCCTTATAAGATTCTATATTTTTAACTGAACTACTAGATTTTTTTTTTTTTGACTAAAAAATATATAAAAAATTTTCATTGAAAATAGCATATATGCAAATGGTAATCTTAATACTAGTAGAACTCAAATCTCATAATCTATAACCTTTGACACATGAAAGATAACCTACAAACACATTTAAGTAATCTAGGTTCTAACTTTTCTTTTTTTTGATGAGAGTAGACAACACAATAAAAAACTCTTAAATGTGTCAAATTAGGTTATTTTCTAGTCTATAATTCTTCAAGAGTTTTAAAATCAATATCACTATAAGTTGTTCTGTTTATTAAATAACATGCAGTAGAAAGAACTTAATCTCAAAAGAATATAGATAAACCTGAAGTGTAAAGAAAATATATAATGCTATACAATAGAGTTCTATTCATTTTATTGAGCAAGTGAATTTTGTTGAGGAGTATGGCTAAGGATTTTATGTCTACCAATGTTATAATAAAAATAAAGTTTGTTAAAAATTTCATTGCGAAATTCTAATCCATTATCAGTTCATAAAACTTTTGAGTTTTTTATTCTTCAAATTCTCAACCAATGATTTCCATTCAAAAATTTTGAAAAAATTTCATCTTTCTATTTTATTAAGAAAATCCAATCTTTTTGAGAATAATCATCAATAATAGAGATAAAAATACCAATTTTCACCATCATGCATCTTAATTACAATAGATTCAATACCAAAAAAATCACAAGCTTTGTGATTCCCAAGTAAGACCTTCCACATAGGGGTATCAAAATAGGTTGTCAGGTTTGGTTTGGCTCCAACTCAAAAATAACATGCCATTAATTGTCTCAACTCGAACACAACTGGTTAGAAAAACATGTCACAAAAGTAAACTTGAACCAGACCTTGAATTCGGGTTGACTCGATATGGACTGGTGACGTAAGCAAGGGTGACTACGAGAACAACGAACCAGGGTGACCGCGAGCACAAAGAGTGAGCGTGCGGGCAAGGCTAGTAGACAAGCCGCGAGCCGCGTATTCAAGCGAGCAAGTTTGTCACCGAGTGGGTGCAGCATGCGAGCGAGCATGTATGGGTATCCAAGAGTGTAATGAATGGAGAGGTCGTGAGGCAGGCAAGTACGGGTGTGCTATGTGCGAGTTGGCCGGTTGATCTAAGGTTTTTCAGATGATCTGAACTAGTCCTAAATTTGTAATCTTGTCAAGATTTAAAAATCGAACCTCACCCATTTTTCAAATGGGTTTATCCGAACTCAAAATTTTTAGGTCGATCTCGAGTCAGGTTTTTGGCTCGTGCCAACTATTGGCACCCCCCTACTTTCCCCCATTTGAAATTTAATAATTAGAGAATCACTCTTTAATAGGATTCATATGATAAGTACACTCAAATCAATAATCCATTCCCTAAAATTCTTACAATTACTAACATTAAGAACATCTATATTATCAATGTTTTTTCCAATAATGGCTACATCCCGTTGAGATTGAGAATTATATTTCAAAATCTTTTAAGGATAAAGTTTTATAATGTGATCAATTTTATTGCACTGCCAATACATAACACTTTTATAGCCTTTTTTTAAAGTTGAATTGCTTCTATTTTTAGACTTTCATTTCTTGAAATTATTCTCTTTTTTGGGATATATCATGAATATGTAATCATTCTCCAAAATGATTTTTTTATTTTATTTTAGAAGTGTTCATGTTCAAAATCTTAAAGGAAAGAGAGCATTTTGGACTCGATCTACTGTTATAGTTTCTCTCCCATATCTCAAGATTTTAATGAAATTCTTACAATTACTAACATTAATAACAACAATATTATCAAAGTTTTCTCCAATAATGGCTACATCCCCTTGAAATTGAGATTTATATTTTGAAATCTTTTAAAGATAAAGTTTTATAATATGATCAATTTTGTTGCACTGCCAACACTTAACACTTTTATAGTCTTTTATAGAAGCTGAATTGCTTCTGTTTTTAGACTTTCATTTATTGAAATTATTCTCTTTTTTGTGATCTATTATGAATATGTACTCATTCTCCAAAATGATTTTTTTATTTTAGAAGTTTTCATGTTCAAAATCTTAAACGAAGGAGCATTTTGGACTTGATCTACTGTTTTAGTTTTTTTCCCATATCTCAAGATTTTAATGAAATTCTTATAATTACTAACATTAAGAACAACAATATTATCAAAGTTTTCTCCAATAATGGCTACACCCCTTGAGATTGAAATTTATATTTTGAAATCTTTTAAGGATAAAGTTTTATAATATGATCAATTTGTTGCACTGCCACACTTAACACTATTATAGTCTTTTTTAGAAGCTGAATTGCTTCTATTTTTAGACTTTCATTTCTTGATATTATTCTCCTTTTTTTTGGTCTGTCATGAATATATAATCATTCTCCAAAATGATTTTTTTTTTGAAGTTTTCATGTTCAAAATCTTAAAGGAAAGAGCATTTTGGACTTGATCTATTGTTACATTTTCTATCCAAAAGCTCAAGATTCTAATGAAATTCTTTAAATAGTTTGGCAAAAAAATTTGAAGTATAATAGCTTTATCTTCATCCTCTATCTTAACCTTATGTTTTTCTTCACTCTGCTCGATTTCAAGTTTTCAAACATTGTAGTTGAAAATAGGCATCACTTGCTTCATAATTGTTGTTTTCTTGTCGAAACATATATGTCCATTTAAATATCTTTTTAGGTATGCTTACAATGTTCTTTAACTTAAAATATTTATTTAAATTTCTAACACTCCTCCATTATCCATATCCACCTAAAGTTTAAAAATGAAAAGAGTTTTTATTTTTCCTCACCGGGAAGGGCAATCAAAGCATCATCATATTTATCCATCTCTGACTTTCTCTCATGCATGTATGCAATTGTCTTAACATCTCCAATAGTTTCTCCTAAAATGTGCACAACTTTTTTTTTTCTGTAACTCTTATTGTAAGAAGAAGCATTTTTAAAATCATTATAGCTCTTTACCACATGAGGTAGTAAGGATCTTGGTATAATTTTTTAATACAAATAAATGAAAATATTGGTTTGTTTGATGAAACATGAAATAAATATAATTAACAAAGATAAGACTTGGTGAAAGTTAACACCGTAAGACATGACAACCACCACCAATGATAGTTTGAGAAATCAAACCCACGAGACCTATAATTCCACCACCATAAATCATATTTACCTTCCTATCAACCTGAAGACAGAATGACATTTTATTAATAAATATCAAATTGCATAAAATGCACAAATTGTAAGAGAAATGAAGCTAAATTTGGTATGTTTTCTTATTTCTGACGAGTTCATTGCCAAGCTCATGAGCTGCAACATTAAAATAAGGCCTTTTCCATGCTCTATAACCACAAAAAAAAAACACATCCTTCTAAACCTTTATGAGTTCTTACACTGATTTCTTCAAATTTTGTTCTGCTTCTTTCTCCAATTTTCGGACATTACTTCCCCATGATTCTTCATCACTAGCAGGCTTAATCATATCATAAATGTAGGTGATCAACTCCCAATCATGAGCTTAAGAATTTGAGTTTAGTTAAAATACCAAAATTTTAACTAAATTTAAAATTCATATTTTCTGTGACTCTTTTAAGTCTATGATCATTTATGGCATACTTAGTGTTGCGACCCCCATTACATTATCCTAAAGTTAACATGGACACATGAAAATTTAATACCACATAGATTAATTAAAAATATATGAAGGTGAAATAATAAGTGGTTCACCACACCAATATACCAAATTTTATTTTCTCTTCCATTCATGTACTTCCCTAAATGTATGGCAGGCAAACAAGCCAAAACCTTTGCTTTTGTGCTTATCGAATCAGTGATTCTGTGCAGATTTTTTTTTCCAATATAATATGTTCTAATATAGTCTGCATCCTTTTCTTGGCATATTTACTGCCATCTACTACTGCACCACTATATGACAGAATTCACTCTTCTATTCTTGCCAACCATTTCTTGGAACCCATTGCAAACTTTATCTGTACATATACCATGTATGCTTTTGAGACCTCTCAGCCTAAGCTTTGCTGTATTTGGTATTGGGACATTCCCAAATTTACTGCTATCTGATTCTATATTGGTGTTTTTGGATGGTTGACTTTTTTTTCTCATTTTTAGTTATTTATTTGATCGGGATAATAATGATAAGTCTGATTATTTCTGATTAATTTTCTAACTATTTACTAAGATTTGATTCTTTATGATTTATTTACTAGAACTACGTTTTGACAAAGTAACCAATAGATATTTCTATTTAATAATTTTGACCTACCGAACTATTAATATTTTTTGTTTTTTTTTTGTTTGTTTGAACTCATATACTTCTACAGATTTATCTCTCAAGATGCTTCTTTTGGTTGTGCATCAACCCTTCGCTCTATTTGAAGTATTTTTTTTCATTTGATTCCTCTTATCCATTCAAAATACTTCGCCCTTCTAACTTAACCTGGCTTCAACTTTAAAGAATGATAAATTATATCTTATTAATGTCTTGTTACTTGGGTTTATTGGTTTCGATTAGTTTTTCTCTTAGTATGTGGTTTGAGTTTTGCTTGTAGTTCTTTTCCATGTTCTTTCTTCTAAAGTTTTTCACTTTATTTAGTAGTTAAAGTTGACTAAAATTATATGATTTCCATCTTTTAACATTCTATGTAAGGCTTCTATTGTAACATTTTATTAATGTTGTTCTAATGAGCTTTTGTTATGTTGAGTGCCATAAAATTTTTGCTCTCATATAAACTCATGTTTGTTTATATATATTTTTTTTGTGTGGAACAAAGTGAGTTTAGGATCTCTTTCTCATAGCTTTGTTTTTCAAACCACAATCACAATTATATTTTGTTCGGCTACTATTTTTTTATACTTTTCTCATTATTTTTTTTATTTTTTAAAAGAAACTACTTTTTTACAATCAACTTGATCATATGTAGTAGCATTATGAAACATTTGATGGTTGTTCTCACTTCCTTAAGAGAATCAGGTTATGAATTCAAGTTATAGTACCTGAATTTTCTTGGCTTTGTAAATTCATTAAGCTTTTGATGAAGAAGTTTGTAATTATATATATATATATTATATATATATTTTTTTAAAAAAAATCCTAATACAAAAATGCATTGTACATATTTCTTCTGATTATAGAATGATGAGCATGCTGATTGTGATTGCAATGTATTGCATTCTTTGATTAATGCTGTTCTTGTTTTCTTGTTATATGCTTTAGTGGGAATCAATCTTGTTGCTTTTCTATGTAATTCACATCATATTTTCCTTGAGGTACGTTTCTTATTTATACACTCCTGATACTAACATTATATCTTGCTTAAGACATGGCTCACTAAGAAATTAATATTTTGTCTTCTTCTTACTTGTAATACCAATTCATATGTCATTTGTATTTTTCAATATAATCATTAGCAAAATCTTTCAATTGTTTAGATCTTGTTAACTTCTGCTATGAGGCTATTGATTTAAGTGCATTAAAGGGAGAATATTGAAGTTTTTTTATATGGGCTCTTTGTGAATATCTCACCAACAGATGATAAATTCAATAATGTTTAATCCGTTCAACAATACAAGTAAACCAACCTAATACTTTAAACAACTCTAATCATCCCATTTAACATTTCTATGTTTATAGAACAAAATTTCTTGCACCTTATAATTATCATTATTACCCTTTATATCTTTTCCTCTTTCCACAATGTCATAATTATCACGATAAATAGCATCAATGAGTCTAATTATTGTAAATTCTTTTTTATATTGAAAAAGAAAGCAAAATAATTAGGCCATTAAGCAAAATAATGTTTTCAAACTAAATATAATTCATGATTTCTGAAACAAAATATAATAGGTAATCATGTTTCATACCTTCAATGATATGCTATAATAGATCTCTATCAAAAGAAATTTTCAAAATATGTCTATTGGTGGTTTGCATTTAGGAGTTCTTGTTTGAACTATCCTCAAGTTATCATTTTATCATGTTATATTAATACTTCAAATTATTCACATGGTAGAAAATATGTTCTGGATCATGCTTTATGTTACACAATATATCATAACAATTTAACTAAAATTAAAAATATTAAATATTTTAGGATATGACTCTTAATTATTTATTATGATCGTTAGGGAGTTTCAAACACTCTGATGCATCTTTAACATCAAAAAAGCTAACAAACCTATAGAAAACTTCATTAATACCATAACAATGGGCGCTTTTGTATTATCTATTCAAGAAGATAATAAGATAATGTGATTTACTTTAAGAGATCTAGATCAGCTCTCCCTCAAACCATAATGTCCATGCTATTATTCCTACAAATTAGATGGTAGATAAGATTAAATTTATGTTCAACCAAACCAGTATGCAAATAAATTAAAAATCATCATAGTTCAATTCATTTACTACAACTATTTTCTTTTATATTCGTCTTTAAATTCCTTCAAACCAAACATAATCGAATTGGAAATGATAAATATGTTCAATTTAATTTATTCTTAATCTTCTTTATTTATTTGACTGAGATTAATAAGTTAAATTTTGTTTTTCATTTTACAACAAAGGCAATTTCCATGCTGGTGCTAATACAGCAAAAAAACATTAAAAAAGTCACCTAAAAATCTATAAACCTCACAAAGAATTATCAGATTAATATAATCCTTCATCCTCTGCATATCACATTTGAGTAATTGTCACAATGGGTTTTCACATAACATATTTTTCATAAGCAAATGCATTATTCTAACTAAGATTTATATGCATTACAGTTCACGAGAGGAGCTAAGCAGATCTCTAGAAAAACAAACAGAGAGTTTTTTATAAAAAGGAAAATAATGACAAGTTCTTAAAGGCATCATGAAAATATGGAAATTACTAAAAAAAAAATTATCAATAACAACAGTTATGTAAACCTTGTGCTAATTATGTTGTTTCTCATATTGATGAGACAATATATCATAACAGTTTAAATTAAATTAAAGAAATTAAATACATTAATGGAACTAAAATAAATAAATTAATGGAATTACCTTCAAATTTAACTCCTTGATAATTGTCATCCAATATAAAGAGGGATATAGACATCGTAGCTATGAGAACACATTTTTTTATTCATTATATTAGAGTAGGTTAATGTATGGCTATCTTACGCATGCCCTGTAAGTAACACAAACCCTGTATATTAACCTCTCAAATTGATTAGGTTCAATAAGATTATGAAAGAAGAAATTTTTAGAATTCATTTTTACCTAAATGCACATGATTTTTTTTATCTAGGTAGAGTTAGTTTAATTACTACAATATGTATAGTTATCAATTTAAAAAAAATAATTAATCACCCACATATTATTATGATATTATCTCCTTATATCGCATTATGTCTCCTATCATATAAAATAATTTTTTTTAATTTAATTAATGATGACATAAATTTGTTTTATTTCTTACTAATGCATTAACTGTTGTTACATATTGCATACTTTTATCTTTGAACAAGGAAAACACTATTAACATATGTGAATTTGCCCTTTATTTTGATAATTTTACTTATTAAATACATTTTCTAAATAGTTGGGATCAGTTTGCATGAAACATATTATTATGCAAGAAATATATATTGATCTCTAATGCATTATTCTAATTATACTATTTTGTATTTTTCAAATGTCCATATAGCAATTTTTTATTTATTATTTTGAGAGCTTATCCATAATTACACTGAGGTTATAAAATTAGTTAGTTCAACTTTCCAAATTTATTAAACTTTGGTTGTTGTTATAACTTATACTCATGAAGATATGAAATGTTATGAATCATGCCCTCATGTTAAAGTATCATAATTGAAATTTTTATTTATTTATTTAGTTCATGATGATAAAAATTAATTTATTTCTTTTTAATATATTAATTATTGATGCAGATTGCATACTTCTCTTTGTGAACAAGGTGAACAATTGTTAATGTTTGTGAGTTTGTCTAATATTCAAATAATTTCATTTAATAAAAAAAGCTTATAATGTGAAATAATTTTTCAAAAAAAGTAGTGATGGATTTATTTTCATTTAACAATTGCTTAGAGCTTACACAAATTTTTTAATTGCAATATATTTTTTCTGTTCCATTTACAATTTTAACTATTACTTCACTTTTTATTTTCATTAAATTTAATGTATTTTGTTTTCTCTTTGTTGAATGCATATGAGTATTTTTATTCATTTTTCAATTTTTTTGTATCATTTAATCTATTAATATTTCTAAAAAATGTTATAGATATATTTGACATGGAGGGTCAAGGGAGAAAAGAATATCAAAGGCAACGATATGCTAAAATGTCTGTTGAAGAAAAACAAAAAAAAAATTGTGTGATAGTAGTATTGCTAAAAAAAGAAAAAAGTTGTTTTCTAATTTAGAAATTGCTTGTTTGTCGTCAACATCAAATTGTTCAGGTTTCTTATTACTAACCTAAAATTATTATGTTATTTTCAATTTATAATTCTTAATAATTAATATGTTTTATCTTTTAATAAATAGATATAGAAGCATCTAATATCAATGATTTTAATATTGATTATAAATCAAGTATTTCAGAACTACACTTTCCTAAACAAAACATTCATGTTATTATTGTAATGCAAAACTATTTTAATTTGAACCTCCAACATTTTGCTGTTATAATAGAGAGGTTGTGCTTGCTCTGATAATTGTTCCATCTCAACTATATGAATTATTCACCTGATTCAAAAGAAATTAGAAGTAAGATCATAACATATAATAGTATATTTGCATTCACATCTTTTGAAGCCCGTATAGATACAAATTTGGCAAATGCAAGATAAGGAATTTACACATTTAGAGCTCAAAGTCAAATTATCATAGTCTACCTCCTATTACAAAAGGTTCAAATGGTTCATGATATTTCCAATTATATATTTATGACACTGATGCTGAAACAAATAATCGAATGAGTGTTATTGAAGATTTAAAATCTTTCAAAGGAATTTGTAAAGAAATTAATGGATATACTTTCTATAAATTGATACGCATAATTCTTTAGATCTTTGAATAATAGAGGTATGTTGGAAAACATACAAATATGCATTAGATATGATGTAAGAATAGATCAAAGAGTTTATAATGCACCGACAGTGTCCCAAGTAGCAGCAATATGGATTGAATGATAAAGTACATGTTTCAATGAACGTGATATCACTTCACATTTTGGTACATATCTTAAAATCAAGCATTACTTTGGCTTCTATGACACTTTGAAATATCCAATTCTATTCCCAAACACAAAGTAATAATATTGGTAAAAGAATAGTTTCAATACAATTTGATAAAATTTTATCTACAGAATTACCAGATTCTTCAAAATATAAGAGTCTACATGAGTATGTTGTAAAACATAAGATGCATGGTCCCTGTGGAACTTTAAACAAAAATAATGCTTACATGAAAAATGGATTATGTAAGAATAAATATCCCAGATCTTTCTTAAATGAAACTATAATTGGGGATGACTCATATCAAATTTATCGAAGAAGATAAGATGGTCATAAAGTAAAAGTAAGAAATTATTTCTTAAATAATTGTTGGGTAGTTCCTTACAATCCATATCTATTATCTAGATATAATTGTCACATAAATGTTGAGATATGTTCTGGTATCAAAGAATTAAAGTATATTTATAAGGGATATGATAAAATTTAAGTGGCATTTTCACATAAAAATGGAGAATGAGATTTTGATGAAATTCAATAATATCAAGATGGAAGATGGGTATCAGCACCAGAAGCACTATGAAGAATATTTGAATTGATTTAAATGAGATGTATCCATCTGTGTGTAATTTACAACTACATTTAGAAGACCATAAATTAGTTTATAATAAAGATTATCAAAATTTACTTGATGTAGTATGGACCGACAACGGGAAAAAACTATGTTGACTGAGTTTTTTAATCTCAATAAAACTGATTTAGAGGCAAAGAATTATTTGTATAGAGAAATTCCTAAAAAATATGAGTGGGATAAAACAAAAAAAAAATGGAATAGGAGGAAAAAATATGAGCAAATCGATCGTGTAAATATAACAAATCCATCAGATGGTGAAAGATATTATCTCAGAATTTTGTAAAATCATGTATATGGACCAACATCATTTTTAGATTTATTATAAGTTCATGGAACCCAATGCTTTACTTTTAAAGAAGCTGCATAAATGCATGGTTTACTAGAAACATATACTTATATATCAGATTGCTTTAATGATGCATCAAATTATCTAATGCCAAATGCACTCAGGCAATTATTTGTTATTCTTCTTATCTACTTCGAGCTAACTAATGTTTTTCAATTATGGAATTATTACTATATGGATTTGTCTCATGATTATCAAACCATTAAGGATATTTCTTATGATGCTTGTGTGTCAAAAAAAATTATTGGATATTTACTTATTTCTTGAGAGAATGGGAAAGTCCATAGATGATTTCGACTTGCCTGAATTGCCACATGTCAAAGTGATCTTTCATGATTTAAATGATGAGCTCAATAATAGAGAAATATTTGAAGAGCAAAATTTTATTACTCTAGTTGAAGATATAAATATAATACATACACTCAATTCAAATTAGAAGAACGCATTTGACAAAATTATCAATCGTATTAATCAGAAACGTAATGGCATGTTCTTCATAGATTGTCCAGGAGGTACAGGTAAAACATATTTGTATCATGTTATTCTTTCAACTTTAAGAAGTGATGGTTATATAGAAATCGCAACAGCTACATTAGGAGTAGCCGCTTCAATATATTTTGTGTATAAAGAGATTTTCACATCTTTCAAATAATCAATAGGCTTGTATATACATTTAAATTAAGTTATAAATTATTATTACTTTTATATTATAATATATTTGTCTCAAGGTTTGTTTATAAATTTTAATGATTAAATTTGTAATTCTATTAATATCAGGTTAAACTTAATGGATTCAACAAGTCTTATCAAGAGTTTATCTCTAAATCAACATTATTGGAGTATTACTGCTGTAATAACTCAAATTGATGCTGTCAGAATGTTCAAATCTGGACATTGAAAGATTCAGAAGCTTACTTTAATGGATAGAGAGGTAATTAAATTTTTATCAAATCAATGCTACAAATAAAGATTTCTATAATGTCAATGAAAATTTTGAGATTATTTTAAATAGCATCTCAGAAATACAAGTTGCAATCACTGATGATATAGAACCAGTAAGAAATAATTTATCGGTAATTGAAGATATCAAGTCAAATCCAAATTTTCTTTCAGGTAATTAAATTTATATTTATTATTTTTAATAAAATTTTTAAGGAAATAATTATATTTTTTTTTTGCATATAACATTTTATTAGTTTTGAATGATTCTGAAGTGCAGATGATCTGCAGACATACTGATAAATTTTTTTTCTAAAATAAGATTTTCATGTTCTTGACTTAAGGTATGTAATGCATATCATTTTACATTTTTTTTTAATTTTTTATTATATCTAATATTATTTTTCTTTTTTTAATAGGTTAGAAGTCTGTGCTTTCACTTTATGGGAAGGATTGACAACAGTAGAAGGAAAACAATTGGATAAATTAAAAAATAAAAAAATGATCATTTTAGCAAAAGGCGTTATTAACATAAATTTTAATGGTACATCTACCATATATATATATATATCATATATATTTCTAATTTTAATCATATTTTATAATATATAAGGTTTCATACTCTCAACAAATCAATCAACAACTTTAGAAATTAATCCAAATCTGTCATCATCAATACAACTCTTGGATTTGTATAAAATTTTTACTGCTTTACATAAAATTTTTAATTTAACAGTCTTTATTTTTATTTATTAAATTTTTCAATTTACAGGTCCAATAAAAATATTCATCAACATACTTCATCTGCTTTTGATACATATTTGATGATAAATCTATAAAATATCAACACATCTGAACATTCGTTGGGAGAGGTAATAAATATTTTCAATTATTATTCTGATTTCATTTTAATAAATTATTTTTTATGCATTTCAAGTAAAGTACTACTCTACATAAGTAGTAAAAAAGGCCTTAATCAAGAAGCAAATATATGGTACAATTCATACAATACATGTAAATCAAAAGTTTTTATTATTGATGGTATTGCAAAATGTTCTAAATGTTCAAAAGAAAATGCTGAATATAGTTTGAGGTAAATATTTATAAAATATTATCCTATTTGAAATAAAAAATCTAAACTTTATAACATATTTCAAAAATATTTATACATGTATCTTATCAAATTGCTTGTTGAGGATATTAGTTAATCTGCAATATTTATAGTTTTTGATAATGAAGTTGAACAAATTATTGGCATTCGAGTTACAAATTTAGATAAAATAAAAGTAAATGTTTTTTATGTCATTCTATTTATATTATATCTTATATATGCATACGTTTATATATTTTTTCATTTTTAATGTAGGCATCCAACATAGAAGATTATAATAACATTATCACAAATTTTTGTGATAAGGAGCT
The DNA here is from genome assembly GCA_022539455.1 of Dendrobium nobile. Classification (NCBI taxonomy): domain Eukaryota; kingdom Viridiplantae; phylum Streptophyta; class Magnoliopsida; order Asparagales; family Orchidaceae; genus Dendrobium; species Dendrobium nobile. The sequence continues at coordinate 1,748,009 of JAGYWB010000027.1, forward strand.
TATATTCTCAGTAAAGGTTCAAGATAAACAACATGACAATCGAACCTTTCATTAAAATACAGTTCAATCTATAAAAAAAATCTGATAAAGTTATTGAGATCGAACCTAAAATAATTAAATAAGAAGTTCTTTAAACTTTTATCTTTATTCATGTTTAACTTACATATTTTACTCTTGATACTCTAGATCTTTATTTCTTATTTCTTCATCTCTCTCTCTCTCTCTCTCTCTCTCTCTCTCTCTCTCTCTCTCTCTCTCTCTCTCTCTATATATATATATATATATATATATATATATATATATATATATATATATATATATATATATATATATATATTCTTTATTACAGGTTATAGCAGCTTTAAGAGTTGATGACATTCGTTAGATTTGAACATTATGTTGCATGTCTTTTCTTAATAAAGAACTTTTTCTTGAACTTGGCACATGTTTTAACACTTACTAAACTAATTTCTAACTTCGTCTGGTTATGCTATACTCAATCATAAAAATTAAATTACAAATACATGAAAATATACTTATCTTAAACAGTTTTATGCAATTATTTGATTACAATAACATGTTTTCCTTCATGGTAGATGCTTGTCGATTATCTTTTCTCTTTTGGTAGGGAAAATGAAATTTCTTCTAAATTTCATTCATAAGGTCTTTCAAATGAGAATGTATTACTTACTATATAATGATAATTTTCTTGCACGTTCCTTAGAAGTTTTTTTTTTTATGAACTTGGGAATTGTAAAATTTTTATTTTGTTAATTATGTTTGGCATCTCCATGTCAAATTTATTTTGTTGTTGGAAAAATGATAAACTTTCTAAGGCATGGCTCATTTATACTTCCTATTGTTAAATTTATTCGTTAATATGTTAAGAGATTCAACATTCCTCTAAGTTGATCCTTCCAATGTTCTTAATTTTTTCTCCTTCGTAAGAAAAATTCATTTTTTAATGTAAAAAAAAAATATTATAAAAATTGTTTTAGAGCCGCCAATGCCGGTCCTAAGCCCGGATGAAAAGGGTTGAGGGTAAGATGATTTACCAAAACATTTGGGTTTAAATTTCTTTAAATTTTATTTTATAGGATTTAACCTGAATTTCATAAATCCTTCCTAAATAGGATACCCAAAAAAAACTTTTATACATTTTTTTCATTGGTTTAATGATTTAAGATATTATTTATTATCATTATATGTAGTACGGATCCTATCAACTGAAATAGAGAGTAGCAATAATAAGCTCTATTTGTTTAAGACATACGATATGCATAAAGCATGTTTATAGAAACTTGATTGAGTTTACATACTGCTCTCTGAATCATTTTAATTTTTTAGTTTTGTATAGTGTGGTTTGTTGATAAAAGATAGGAGAATAAATTTGATTTAAAATGGCTCATAATAGAGGTAAATGAGGGGTTTTGAGAGGAGTTGGGAAGTACTTGCAAAGATATTGAAGGTCATGTTGCAGTGAGGGTTGCAAAAGGGTCAAAAGAAGCGAAATATATAAATAACAAGCTAATGTTTGGCGTCGGGTTATTAACCAATTGTGACAGCTCCTAAGATCCAGTTGCAATAGAGTAATATTTTTGTAGAACAATATTGAGGTTTGCTTTCTGTTGGACTTAATCATTGTATATTTGTAGCACCTAATTAATCATAGAATCATCATTTTAAAGCTTAAATTTATTTTTCTCTTCTTCTGTTGGGTTGAAGAAAACAACTAAGGAAAAGAATATAGGGTGGCTTTCTGAACACAATACATACATTATGATTTTTTTTTTATCATAGAATCTTGGGTATGCTTTATTTCATTGCAACCCAATAACTCTCCTTAATGTCTATCATCAGTTGACCAAAAGATATGTGATTGTTTTAAAAAGAAGCCCTGATTGATATACTTGTGATGGTTTACTTAGGCTCAATTGCGTTCCATATTGAAGTTTTCACTATACATGGCTCTAGAGTAGAAATATTTGTTTTTCCATATTAAGAAACCTTTTTTTTCACTTGAGTGATTTAGTAAGCTAAATGATTGATTTTGTTTTTTCGTAAGTGTGCTTGTTTTCATGACATATTCATTTTAGTATCTATATAGAATCTCACGTAACTTTTGTGGCTTGATCAAAAAAATTTATTACTGATGTTCATATATCTTACTCTTGAACTCCATCTATGGTGAAATGGAAATTCCCCACAGGAAGAATAGCAGAAGCAGCCAATCTTCAATTTGTTGCCTCCAAAGATGCAGGAATATATAATGTGACACACTCAATTAGAACTTGGAAAATTAGTTGTATGGACTTTGTTCCCTTTATTTTTTATAATTTTGCATATCCTTTTGATTGACTAATCATGCATTATTTTTTTTTATGATGCATATGTTGAACCGGATATTTTTATCTTTCTTTCGAGAACTTTGTTGTAGTTATCTTCAATAATAGTTACTTCTATGTTTTATTTGGGACATCTTTTTTATTGCTTATTAAATTATCTTTTTTAGTAAAATTATTTCTTTTATGACTTAATCTCTATTGTGGTTTAGTTATGTAACTTTACATGGCAGAATTTAGATTGTCAAATATCTCTTTGTTGATCACCCTAGGTAATCTGCACCTTTATGATTCCATTATAATAGCATCCTTAGTAACTTTAGTCTACATTATTCTTTTAATTTTTCAACTGCTTTTCTCTAGTAAATTTCTGTCGGCATTTCTAGCAGATTTCTGATTTGTTTTTTTTTTTGCAGATTTTAAATAATTTAACTAAAATAAATAAGAATTCACTATTTAAATAATTTTAAAAAATGATTAAAATTTATATTACCTGATTGAAATGACCTATTTCTCTAATTTAACTAAAATGATAAAATATTTACTATTATTATTTAGAATCTAGTTTTAAATTATTAGTTTGATTTAATGGAATTAAATGGAAAAAGAATACATTAATGCTTGCTAAAATCAATGAAAGATAAATAAAATTAAATGTTGAATTGCTTCAGATTGGATTCATTCTTCAATTTATCAGAAAAAAAAAAAAATTCAAAAATTTTGAAAACTAAATTTCTCCTCGACCAATCAATTTGGTGAAAGATTTCCTTTTCCATCACGTCTAGTTCAGTTCCCTCTTGGATCCTAGATTTTTGCCTTTGATTTGTTGCAGCACTGTTTTCTTATTTGTTTTGTATTTGGTAATTTTGGTGAATGTAGAAAATTTTTGATCTCGTATCTGATTACCTGCTTTTGCAGTCAGCTCCATGTTTTACTGGTTTCTAATAAATTGTGATTCTTTTATGGTTTTGTGTTCTTTAGTGGAGGAGGTGTTGTTTCATATGCTGATGCAAGATTCGACTCAAGTTTTGAATATGCTCATGCAGGTCCCAAGAAGAAATTGGTTGTTCTTGGAAATGGCTAGGCTGTGATGTTTCCAAGAAAATTTGGACACTTCCTTGTATGATTTTAGGGTTGTTTCACCTCATAACTACTTTGCATTCGCTCCCTTGATACCAAGCGTTACATGTGGAACAGTTGAGCTTCATAGCATCGTCGAGCCAATTTGCAATATCATGAGAAAGGTATAAACATACCATCAAATCTATGTTATTCTTTTATCAATCCATTAGACATATATCATTGCTAGGAGCCTAGATATAAATGCTTATTACAGAATTAGCATTAAAAGTGAATGCTTGATGTAGGAATTTGTAATGCATGTGGTAAAACAAACTAATGGTTTGTCATGCTTAGTTTAACTCGTGCTTAAGTATGCATAGAGGCAAAGGCCTACCTTATGCTAAGGCTAGCTTAGGAAAATGTACTTTTGTTATTTGTGCTTAATCAATACTAAGCTAAGCTCATACTCGAACCAAACAAACCTTATATAAATTTACTATGAAATAATTACATTAAAGTTGTATGTTTTTCCTAAAAAAAGAAAAAATATTTTTGCTTATTCAAAATTCTCTTCAATAGCCGTGGAATCTCTTAACATATATTTCATTGAGTCTGATATAGAGGTTGTTTGGTTTGCTTCATTAGGAGTGTAAAGTATTCCAAATGCAAAGGTTTTGAAAATATTGGTGTTTGGTTTTAAGCAAAAGGAATGCAAAGTAAAATTTTGAGTAAATGGAATTCACCCTCTAGTTCAAATTCAGTGTATTTGGAATTCCTCATATTTGGGCGATATTCAAATACACTGCAAACTCGTCGCCATTTCCAACATTGGTAGCCACCTCCATCATCGCCTGATGGCCATAGCCGATTGCTGGTTACCATCTGGCCTACCACCTCCAGCTATGTTTTGTCGACCAAGACTAGCCACCAGACATCGTTGCAAATGTCCTACCACCAGCCACCTGCCGACAAAAACCACCTTTCCATTATCGTTGACCGTTGGCCAACCCGCCCGGTGGCCACAAGTTTTTTTGCATTTTGTATTATTATTATTATTTTATTTTAAATAAAAAAAAAGTAATATCAAACATTACTTTTACAATCATCCAAACAACTCCATATTATTCTTTTAATATTACATTCATTTTAGACTGCATTCTTTTTTTAGGAAACCAAATAGCCACATATTATTTTATGTGCAATTAACTTAACACAAAAGGTCAATAAGATGATCTTGGGATTTTGGTACGAAAAGTTCATTTTATGAGTCAGCTTAGTGTTTGAGCTTGAATGTGAATAAGAGTTGAAATCATTTCAAAAGAGTGCCCCTTTGGGGATGAAAGTGAGAGGTCAAAGATAGTCCCCTACTTTGTCCCTTTGGGGTATTTAAGACATTTGGATGAATGTTATTTTGGTAGCATGGTGAGATACATCATTGATTGGTGATCCACGATGCGCCAAAGTTTAATTCTTGGTTCAAATGTTCATAGATTGAGCATACTCTAGGTCTCTAGTTGATTAAAGGTTAGCGAATTAAGACACACAATATTTTAGCTATATGTTGGAGCATTGGGCACTCATGATTCCCTTGTGATAATGGATGGATCCATGGAGGCCTTACACCATGAATTTGGTGTTTTTAGATATTTGAATTAGACAACTAAATCTATAATGATTTCTTGAGATCAATGTTGACTATGATTTCTATCAAAACTCTGACATTAGTGTTAATGAGATGTGCTTCACGGGTCAACATAAATCTTGGTGTGCTTGAGCAATATAAGAGTTAATATTATTGTTGTATTCAAACCTCATGATAAAGATTTACATGAACTAATTTCATTAACTAATCATAGAAATCAAATTTCTAAGACAAGGAATTTTGTATGATTCTTCTAAGAGATTTATCAAGCCCAAATGAAATGATATAACACAAGAAATTAGGTTTCTGTTATTTTATATTTATTTATTTAATATTTTTTATTTTCATTAATTACCTTGATGGATAATTCTATATTTTAATTAAATTTTAGATTAAATTTAGTTTAGATAGGATTAAATTTGAATTCAAATAATTTATCTTATTTAGGTATTATCTCTATAATCTTATTTCTAAAAATATTTTTCATAGCTTAAGCCTAATAATTACAAAATGAATTGAATTAAAAATATTTCTCACAATTTTCTCTCTGAGTGGATTTTGGCTACTTTTCATTATCATCCTCTCTCTCTCTCTCTCTCTCTCTCTCTCTCTCTCTCTCTCTCTCTCTATCTCTTTCTCTCTCTCTTTCTCTCTTACTATCTATAGGATATTGGGAGGAAGATGAAGCTTCTTGAGCTTCTTAGAAGAGAAAGAGAGAGAGAGCGGAGGAAAGAATAGGATAGAGCAATTCAAAACAAAAATCATTATTGATTATCTTCCCCTTCTAAGTATAGACTCTTTCATCTATTTATAGACTTCATAGGCAACATAAATCTATATAAGAACCAAAAAAAGTTCAATGGAAAATACTAACATAAGTCTGGACCAAATCCTAATAGTATCTAATTTTCCTTTATTTTCATCATCAGTAAGGAAATACGTTGCGTGTGTTGCAAGCGATATAACTGATGGAGGAGTGGGTGATGAAGTTAAATGAAGTGATGAAAGCAACAAGTTGATTAAGATTAAAGTTATAAAGCCATTTGAAGAGTAGATAGCAAGCCACCTTTGATGTCGTTTAGAGTTTGATGATGGAGTATTTTGAGGCCTTGCTGCCCTTATCATTTTTTTGGAAGTGTAGGGTGAAATAGATTGAAGCTTGCTACCATTTTTATTTTACTTGGGAATAATAGTTTTTATAGGTTGTTACCAATCCACCATGTTATACCCAAAAGAATTTATTGAAATACCTTTCTTGAGGGGAGAGCCTCTTTAGTGCTCCCTAGTACTTAGTGGAAGATTCAAGAGTTCATTGAGGTTCATGATGGTTGAAAGCCAAGAGGTTTGAAGAGGAGTTGGTCTACATTTATGGATCTCAACAAAACGTGATAGATTCATGCAAGAAGATGCACAAAAATTAGAATGAATTGTGTTAGTCAATGATTATGGATGACTTATTAAAGATGACTTCAAATTGTTGTGTCCAAAATGATCTTTGATATTCTTCAATTTGGGTGGATAGATTGTCTTGAGTTTAATATTGCGTACTGTAAACAATGAACTAAATAGAAGGTTTGTGGACCAACCTTTGAAGTGAAGTTGAAACCAAGTCAATGGGGTTTTCCCTTGGGGATTTAAGAGTATGTTCTCATAGTGATTTGCTTACTATCATGAAGGAGTATTTATAATCATTTGAATGAAGTGTGTTTCGTTAACTTTGCATGAGGCTTATAGTGGATATATGAGCCATGTCTTCTTTGAGATCGTATTTGGACAAAAATACTCCTTAGTTTAGGGTCTTTTAGTCCTCTAGATGATTTAAGGGTGAAGTTTTCTTTGAGATCCGTTTTGGACCATTATGCCCCAACGATGATGATGAATGGCCTTTGCTTAGAATTCGTGTTATCAGAGATCTGGATTTGATAATCAAATCTATAATAATTGTGTTAAACTTGTTGTTAGTGCTGATCTAAATTGCATGGTTGAATTTATGTCTGAAGATATGCGTCATCTTGATTGATTAATGTATAATAAAGAATCTTGATGCAATTTAGTGGTATAGGGGTTGGGACTATCATTCTGTTTGAACATCATTGATGCTCAATTGTGTGTGAATCTTTATGTCCTTACTCAAGCAATTGAAATTATTATAGTAATCATCCTGAAACAACTTTTTATAAGATAGAGAAGCTCCCGGTTTTTAGAGAGAGAAAATTCAAAAAAAATTTGAATTCTTGATTCCCGATTTTCAATCTTTTCGATCAGGATTTGTCAAGTTGATGGCGGTAGATGGCCACCGGCCATCCTTGGCTGCGGCGGCTGGCAGTATGGCTGGTGTAGATTCATTGAATCAAGATCTGGGCGGGATTAATCGAAAGAAATCTGGTGAAATTCTTGCTTCCAGGTGTTCTAATGGGCCTTTGCTGATCAAGGAGGACATTGTGGATTCGTCGAGGAAAGTTTTATTCATTGAAGGTAAAGGAAAGCCGGTTGTTGAAGATGAGGGGATTGTATCCCTTGAGTTAGTCAGGAAGATTCCTGATCAAAGTTCTTTTGATCCGGCGGCAACATCTTTAGAAATTAAAATTTTTGTTAACAGGTTTGTCAATTCAAATGCAATCTCTGGACTTGTCCATGGGAATGCTTATAATTTTGTTAAAAAAAATGTCCATTTCTTGTCAAGGTCTGATTCAGAGGTTGCAGATTTGACGGACAAGGTTAGTGAGATAATGCCTGTTAAAAATTTGGCTAGGATGGATGAAAATCCGTGGAAGAGAAAGCCTTACATAATGCTGGATTTTAAGGAGGAGGACATGGTCTTCTCAAAAGATGGTAAGGCTGTGAAAATGAAAGAAGAAATGGAGGTTTCAAATTCCAATAAGCTCTGGAATTCCTTGGTGATTAAAATTTTTGGAAAGGAGGTTCCACCACATGTAGTATCTTGGGAAATGAGAAGACAGTGGAAACTTTTTGGAAATTTTCATTTTACAACTCTGGGGAAGGGCTGGTTTTTTTGTTCCTTTGAGTCGACTGAGATGATGGAAGGTGTTCTATCAGGAGGGCCTTGGTTTGTCAATGGCCACATAGTGGGGATGGAGAAGTGGTCATTAGAATTTTCCACTCTTTTTTTGAAAGGTTTAACCTCACCTATTTGGATTAGAATGCCTCACTTACCCTTGAAATGTTGGGATGAAGTGAATGTTGCTCGTATTGCTTCATCGGTTGGCAAACCTATGATGATGGATGGTAATATGTTTCAGTGGGGGAAAAGAGAATTCGCTAGAGTCTGTGTGAGAGTTAAGTTGGATCAAAGTCTTCCTTTAGGAGTATGGGTTGAAAGTATCTCAGGAAGATACTTTCAAAGATTTGAGTATGAGAAAATCTTGACTTTTTGTTATGAATGTGGAACGGTAGGACACCTGAAATCTGATTGCAAAGTGAAGAATTCTGGACTTTCCGATAGGATTATGGATGGAGGGGAGCCATGGGGAGCTAAGAAGGTGGAAAAGGTTCAGGAGGAAGCTGTTGATCCCTCTTATGGTCCTTGGATCATGTTGAAAAAGAAAATTAATAGAAGATCTGTTGTGCAGAAAGATAAACCGAAATTTGTTAAAAAATAGTGGAAGAGAATGAATGGAATTCATGATGTTGTAGCTGGTACAGAAACTTAGAAGGTTGATGCTAATGCTAAGGTGGAAATAGCTACTGTAGTCAATTACTTGGAGGAAGGGGAGATACCTGGAGAAGAGGAGATGACTAATTTTGGAAGGAATTCTGTTTGTAAGGATAATTCTATTGTGGAGATTATTGCTTCTGTTGAGGCTGCTTCTTCTAATGACGGTAAGGTTTCTGGTTTTGATGCTCCATTTATTCCAGTAAATTTGAATAAATTTGATGTGTTGGATGGGGTGGAAGATGATGGAATCGGAGATGTATGCAATAATTCCAGTATTGTTGTATGTTGAAAATATATCCGAGAAGTGGATCCTACTGTAATTGTGAATCCAGACGGTGATGGAATTACCAAGGGCTTTCAGGGGAGGCTATGTGTTGTGGGTAATGAGAAGGAGATTGCTTCAAATGGGGAATTGGTGAAATGTAATCTTGCTAAAGAGCTTAAAGCTTTAGGTCCTTTTAAAAGCAATTCTAGAGGCAGATTTCTGGATTGAGGTATTAAGAAAAGAGTTGGGGGCTCTTCACCCAAACCTTTTTAATGGAATCAATTGTATTTTGGAATTGTAGAGGTGCCAAAAAGAGGGAGGCCTCTCTTTATTTGAAGGAAATTATAAAAGACTACAAGGTGTTCTTTGTAGGGTTGATTGAAATTAAAATTTCTTCTCTGAACAAAGACTCGTTTGTAAGGATGATGGGTCTTGGTTGGGATTACATCCTCCTTCCCTCAGAAGGGCTTTCTGGTGGAATCATGGTTTTATGGAGATCGGATATGGCTTCTTTTTTAGTTTTAAAAACATCATATTAATGTGTGATTGGTGATCTTAATGTCTTCAATAGAGGGGTGTGGATGATTTCCACAGTTTATGCTAGCAAGGAGGCTCTTAAGAGAAGATTTCTTTGGGAGTATGATCAGGAGGTTTCCCATAGAAAAATTCTTTCTATTGTTGGAGGTGATTTTAATTGCATTTTTGCTCAAGAAGATAAGAAGGGTGGTAGAAGATTTAAATTCTCACAAGGCTCATTGGATATGGTGAAGTTTATGAATGATAATGACTATCATGAAGTTGGGTTTATTGATCCAAGATTCACTTGGCACAACTACAAAAGTGGAGGGGGACGGATTTTGGATAAGACTTGACAGATGCATTCTAAATACCTTGGACATTAACAAAATCCAATTTACTTCAGTAAGACACCTAGCCAGAGTAGCTTTGGACCACAGTCCGATTGTATTAAAGATTTTTGAGTTGATTTTTAAAAGATGTGGTGGCATTAAGTTTGAAGATACTTGGTTGTCCTTTAAGACAGCTGAACATATTGTCTTTAGTAGGTGGAGGAGACCCTTCTTGGGGGATGATATGGAAGTTCTTAATAAAAAATGTAAAAGAACTTTGAAGGATTTGTTTTATTGGAGCAAAGCTAGATTGAAGGATTTCTCTTTGGAGAAAGATAAGTTGAAAGCTGAAATTCTGCATTTGCAAGAAGAAGAAGCGAGATAAGGGTGGTTGAGTGAAGACAAGCTTTGGTTACTTAAAGCTAAAGTCAAAGAACTTAATGTCATACTTCATAATTTGAATACCTGGTGGAGCAAAGAGCAAAGGCAAAGTGGATTAATGATGGTGATGCAAATACCAAGTTTTTCCATTTTTTTTGCCAATTCAAGGAGGAATGTCAACTGGATTTCTCAAGTAAAGGACTCTAATGGGGTGTTGATTGATGATCCGAAAGAAGTGGAGGAGGTGTTTTATAAGTTCTTTCAAAATAAATGAAAGTCCAGATGCTGCTATTTTTCTGGTTGGCCTAAGCCGTGGTTGGTCTTGCAAGACAATGATAAGCTTTTGTTAGAAAAGGAACTGTCTGAAGCTGAGATAAAGGATGTTATTTTGGGTAGCAACAAGGATCCAAGCTTTGACGGAATCACCTATTCCTTTTTCAAGGCTTTTGTGAGTATTATTAAGGAGGATGTAGTTAGAGCTATGCAGCAGTTTTTTCTCACTGATTCTATGTTCAAGAGTTGGAAAGACACCTTGGTTGTGCTTATTCCCAAATCTTCTAATCCCAGTGTTCCAATAGCTTACTGCCCCATTAGCCTTTGCAATTCAATATATAAAATTGTTGCAAAAGTATTGCTTAATAGAATGTTCGGAGACATTCCAAGGATTATTTCTGAAGAACAGGCAGCTTTTGTGAGGGGAAGATCGATCTCATACCATCTTCTTTTGGCTCAGGATGTTTTTAATAAATTAAGGTTTTCTAAAGCTTGTAATGGGTTCTTAGCAATCAAAGTGGACATGGAGCAAGCATATGATAGTATGTGTTGGTCAGATGATGGCAGAGTTGGGTTTCCCTACCAGGTTTATTAACTTGGTGATGGAATGTATCCAAGATCCCAGATATTCTATTTTTATTAATGGTTATAATTCTAATTGGATTGAGGGGAAGAGTGTCTTTCATCAAGGATGCCCTCTATCACCATTTCTTTTTATCTTAAGTTCCCAACTTCTTTCTAACGCCTTCCATAGCAGGGGTGCGGATGTGGGTATTAGAATTTCTTCTAATTCCCAGAAGATTTCTCATCTTCTTTTTGCAGATGATATTTTGTTGTTTATGGAAGCTAAGGTGAATAGTATGAAGAAGGTTAGAGAGATCATGGAGAGTTATTGCAAGTGGACAGGCCAAAATATCAACTACCATAAATCTTCCTTGGTTTGTGGTAGTTCGGTGGATAGGAGGATGAAAGTGCACATTTCCATATTTATGGGAATTAAATTAGTAGAAGAATTTGAGTATTTGTGTATCAAATTGGCCTTGAGACGTTTAAGGAAGGTGGACTTTCAAGTTTTATTGGATAAATCTAGTAAAAAGATTAATGCTTGGGGGAATAGATATATCTCTCTTGCTGGGGTTAAAACAGTTTACCTTTCCCTTCCTGTTTTTATCATGACTCACTCTCTTATTCCTTTAAAGACTTTGATGGAATTTGAGAAGATTTGTAGAGACTTTATCTGGAATAAATGTGATGGAAAATTGGGTATTCATTATGTGGCTTAGGAGCATTTATGTAAACCAAAACAGTTTGGAGGTTGGAATGTTCATTCAGCTATAGCTAGGAGAAGTGCTATGAGAGCCAAATTTGCATGGAAGATGATTGATAAGCCAGATTCTTTTGTGAGTAAACACCTCCTTGCTAAATATGGAGTTTATTGGTGGAATTATGGATTACATAGAAGTAGTTCCTCTTCTTGGAAGATCATGTTTTCTGGATGAAATGCGCTCAGGAAACTTGTAAGATGGAAAATTGGGGATGGATCCAAGATTAAAGTGTTGAAGGGCATTTGGATTTTGGATAAATCTTTACTCAAATGGCCAACGTTTGTAGGTTCTCTTGAGGATGACAACACTACTATGGATTTCTTCATTTCTGATGGAAGTTGGGACCGAGAAAAGCTGAGTCTATTTTTTGGGACAGAGTTACTGGATCTTATTTGTAAAATCCAGAATTTTCCAAATATGGATGAGGTTTGCATGGAGTTAAAGTATAAGATGACAGGGAAGCCTATCTCTTCTTCAATTATGGAGGATAGCTATAACGATAGGGAGGATATTGTCCAAATCAATTAGGTTTATAAACTAAAAATGAATGCAAGGTTGGAGGTCTTTATTTGGCATTTGTTCTTGGATGCTCTCCCCATAGGTGCTTTTCTTTTTAGAAGAAAACTGTCTAATGTTCTTGTTTGTTCATTGGGGTGTGGTGTAGTGGAGGATATCAGCCATGTTTCATCCAATTGTTGTAAGCTTCGGAAGGTGTTGGATGTTCTGAGAGGCTGGGGATTTCAGTTACCAAAATTCAGTGGCTGGAATGACTGCTTGGCTGGTTTATGGAAGCTGAAAGACGGTAATGTGGTGGTGGTTAAATTATATTTTACTATTAATTGGTTTGTCTGGAATCATAGAACAGGGTTAAGCATGGGAAACCTGAAGAAAGCAATGTGTTTATTGCTATTTCTATTCTCAGTTTTATCAGCAAAGATAATCGGCACTTTGTTCAATCGGATAACGGGGTTGTTAATCAGTCTCATGGACTATTTTATGATAAATGGAAACCTCCTCCTGATTGGATTAAGATTAATCTTGATGCTTCTCTTAAAGAAAATTATGAGGCCGGTATTGGTGGCATTGTTAGGGATTGTAAAGGAAGATTTATTTTAGCTTTTGGATTGGGTAAAATGCATTGGGACATTGCCCAATTGGAGTTTTCATACTTTTCTGCACTTGAAGAAGTTTTACATGGTAGATTTGAAGATGTTAGAGGCATTATTGTGGAAGGTGACAATAAAAATGTTTTTAAAATTCTTCATAATCTGCACAGTATACCGAAGAATATTCATAGGAGCATGGGTTTCTGAAGAATCTTCTATTTTTGGTAAGTTCAATAATGTGATTTTTCATTGGGTTAGTCGTAATTGTAATAAGTTAGCGGATTATTGTGCTAACTTAGCTTTGTCTTGTGATTTTCTTTGAGATTTGTTTTGTGAGATTGAACTTCCTTCTTTCTTTTGTAATTTAGTAAAGGAAGAATGTGATAGTTTTTATCACTCTTAGTAGCTTGTATCTAGGTGTCGTTTTCTCTTTCTATGCAATCTTAGCATTCTTCAAAAAAAAAAGGTACTCTGTAGATCTACCATTGGAACAAACTTGGATGGCAATAGTTAATTTGAACAAGATTATGACTATTTGGTGGTTTCTCTTGGAGCTAGGCCAAATACATTCAACACTCCTGGTATCTCTGAGCACTGTCATTTTCTGAAAGTACACTTTTTTTCTAGATGTAGGAAATAGGTCTAGTATTTACTCAATGTTGAAGCTAATTTAAAAAGCACTGATGAGGTGGGATTCTGCAATGAAAAGTACAACTATTACATCATAATTGGGTTAATGTTATCATATGTCTGCAGTATCCCAAACAAATCTTTTAATATTTGTTGAAAGTTTATTACACTGGCTTTTAATTCATTTGAAAAAGAAATAGCAAACTTTAATAAGAAGTATGAATGTTTGGCAAGAAGTTGAAGATACTTAGAGAATCCGTACAAGTGTGATGAATAAAAAATTTTTTTCGCTAGAGAGAGAAGCTCTGCGGTTTTCTAGAGAGAGAAACCCTTCGTTTCTTCAAATTTTCCGTTTGGCGGGATTTTTGTTTTGCCTGCTTATGGGCAATCCGGACCGCCGGCAGCCCTTTGCCGGTGGTTTTGCTCAGAAAACTTGTCGTTTACGATTTGTTTCACCGATCAAGAAGGGTTCGACTTTGGTAATTCGGGAGATGGAGGATTCTTTGCCTCGAAAAGATTGTCTCGTGGAGGGGAAGGGTAAGAAACCTTTGATTCCGTGCGCTTCAGAATTTGATTTTGTGAATTCGGATAACGGTGATTCATCGGCGTTTGATCTGATTGTGAGGAGGAGTTGTAAAATCTCGGGAGATCTTGATGATTCTGATCAGAATTTGATGATCAAGGATTTGAAGAATAAGGTGGACGTAGACATTATGAATGTTGAAGATGGCTCAAAAGAGTTGGAAAAACCTGTTTCTAAGTACAGGGTTGTCTCGGCATGGGGGAAAGCAAGTAACATAAAGCTGGATTACAAGATGGAAAACACGCAGATGACTGATGATGGTATGGCGATAAAATTGAATCTACAACGGGAAATTGCTAACTCACAGTTACTTGAAAAATCTTTGGTTGTTAAAGTCTTAGGGAAAGATATTCCTTTCTCTGTTTCCAGTTTGGAATTACGTAGACAATGGAGTAGATTTGGGAAATTTCATTTAACAACCCTTGGGCTTGATTGGATCTTCTGCTCCTTCAACACCATCGAATCTATGGAAGAAGTTTTAAGCGGAGGGCCTTGGTTTATTGGCAAGCACATTATCGGAATTGATAAGTGGTCCACCTCCTTCTCACCAGAATCTATGAAAGGTTTGACGTCATCTATGTGGATCAGATTTCCTTTCTTACCTCAAAGCTATTGGGATGAGGAAAACATAGCCCGTATTGCTTCAATGATTGGAACACCAATGTTCATTGACGATAACTCGCTTAGATGGGGGAAGAGAGAATATGCACGTGTTTGTGTGCGTATTAATCTTGATATGAAGCTACCTAAATGAGTATGGGTAGAAGGGATTCAAGGAAGAATGTATCAAAAAGTTGAATATGAGAAGATGACCACTCTTTGCTATCATTGTGGAATCATTGGCCATAGTAAATCCAATTGTATGGAGGTCAAATTAGCTATGAATGACCAGGCTGTGGCAAGTTCCCATATTGAGAAGAAAACTGATAATGATGCTGCAGGAATGTTGAAGATACGGGAAGATGTAGACGAGTATGGACCCTGGATCCATGCTAAGTTCAAAAACAGACGGTTTAGAAACTTCAAAAGCAATGTGGAACATAACAATTGGAAGCAACAAGGCTATGGACCTATGCTAAAAAATGATTGGAAGCTGAATGAAGACATAGAGGAGAATCATAATACTAAGGATACTTCTGAAGAGCTTACTGAAGATAATAGAACCCAGAATCAGAATGAAAAAGGACAGGAGACTCAAAATGGAGCTGGAAAGGCTAGTGCTATCATTGGAACAGAAATTACATAATCTAGCATGGAGAACAGGGAGGCTAATTTATGTGTTAACAACAAATTTCAAGTTCTGCTGGAGGAACAAGAGGAGGGAGAAATAAATGAAATGGTTGAGATAGAGGGCAATAGAAGTTCAAAAATTGTTGTGGAAACTGATATAGATACAGATAAGAGGGCGAATTCTGATAGAAGTCGGAGCTTAGGAGATCAAAATTCAAATTCTGGTAAAGTAAAACTTTCAAAGGAAGTCAGATCCTTGGGTCCTGTTGAGGTAAATCATAGGAAGAGAAAAGGAGATAGCATAGCAGGTAAAAAAGGTGGGGACTTCTCCCCTCTGCCTCATTAATGTCGTCATTAATCTTTTGGAATTGTAGTGGGGCAAAGAAACGTGAAGCCTCCCTCTATCTCAAGGAGATAGTAAAAGACAATGGCTATTTTTTTGTCGGTCTTACTGAAACTAAAAGGACAAGTATTGAAAGGAATGATGTGGATTTCTTGATTGGTAAAAACTGGGATTTCTTTCACCATCCTGCTGAAGGGAGCTCGGGTGGCATTCTGATTCTTTGGGATGTGAACGTTATTTCGTTCGAATTTATTGAGCACAATTCACAAACGGTGGTGGGAACTTTATCTAGCACTATGATGGGTAAGTGGAATGTTGCAACGGTGTATGGTGGTAGAGAGGTTCATACTAGAAGAGATTTATGGAAGACTCTTGAGAGACGCTTGCCAGATGATATGCCTTCCATCAATGGAGGCGACTTTAATTGTATCCTTTCGAAGGAGGATAAGAGAGGAGGTAAGAGGTTTCAGTTTTCAAATGGACCTAAAAAAATGAAGTATTATATGGTGAATAATGATTTTCATGAGATTGCTTGTGTGGGACTGAGATTTACTTGGTGAAACAATAAAGAGGGTGCTTCCAGAATTTTGGAGAGACTTGATAGATGTTTGATGAATTCAGTTGCTCTTCAAAAAACTCCTATGGCTTTAGTTCGTCACCTTCCACGGGTTGCTTCTGATCACTGCCCGATTTCCTGTAAAGTACTTGAACCAGTTAACAAGCAACCAGAATTATCCGGTTTGAAGACATATGGAAAACTTATCTTGCAGCATGGAATATTGTTCTAAGTAATTGGATGAAGAAGGATTTTGGCAATAGTGTCGAGATTCTCCAAAGGAAGATAAGAAGAACTCTTAAATCTTTATACTTTTGGAACAAAAATAAGTGGAAGGATTTGAATGTGTTGAAGGAATAGCTAAAGAAAGAAATTTTGGAGCTTCAAATGGAGGAGGTTGCCAATTCGGGTTTGACGTAGGAGAAGCTGATATTGCTTAGAGGTAAGGTTCATGAACTCAACGTGACATTGGGAAGACTTTCCATATGGTGGAACCAAAGAGCCAAATCTAGATGGCATGAAGAAGGTGATACGAATTCAATTTTTTTCCACAACTATGCATCGGCCAAGAAGAACGGGAACCTTATTAGGCAGATTAAGGATGAAAATAACAATGTCCTGGTGGATTTAAACCAAATTGAATCTGTTTTCCATGATTACTTTGCGAAAAAGTGGAAGGCCAGAAATGTATGTTTGACGGGTTGGCAGAGCATTGAGGAAAAACAGAGGATCACAAATGCTGAAGCTGAGATGATGAATGCAGAATTCACCAAGGAGGAACTAAAAAAAGCCATTTTTCAACAAGGTAATAACAAATCTCCTGGAATTGATGGTATCACTGCATCTTTCTTTAAATTATATTGGCAAATTATGGAGGAGGATACTTGGAATGCGGTTGATGGCTTTTTTAAAAATTGTAAATTGTATGATGAGTGGAAGGATACTTTGATTATTCTTATTCCTAAGATTAAAAATCCTTTAACTCTTGCAAATTTTAGGTTTATAAGCCTATGCCAAACAACGTATAAGGTTGTGGCAACTATGATCTTGAATAGATTGAAGGGCTGTATAAATAGAATTATCTCAGATGAACAGGTAGCTTTCCTTTCGGGCATATCTATGTCGGATCACTGTCTTCTTGCTTAGGAGATTTTTAATAAGTTCAGAATTTCAAAGAGCAGAAAGGGATTGATGGCGGTTAAGCTTGATATGGAGCAAGCTTACGACAGTTTGAGTTGGGAATCACTTAATCAAATTTTAGTTATGTTTGGCTTCCCCAACAAGTTCTCGTCACTTATAATGGAATGTGTGAGATATGTCAGATATTCATTACTTCTTAATGGAAATTCCTCGAAGTGGATCAATGCTGAGAATGGATTCTGTCAGGGATGTCCTCTTTCCCCGTATTTGTTTATCCTATGTTCTCAATTACTGTCAAATGCGATGGAGCAACGGGGAAGTGACTTGGGAATTCAAATTTCTCCAAGAATGAGTAAGATCTCTCACATGTTGTATGCTGATGATGTTTTGATCTATGCTCAAGCTACAAAGAAGATGGCTAAAACTCTCCAATCCATAGTTATGGGATTCTTCTCCTAGACAGATCTTAAGGTTAACAACTCGAAATCCCAGCTTCTGTTTAGCAATGCCACTTGCCTCTCAAATAGAAACCGAGTTAAAGATATGTTGGGTTTTAAGGTAGTGAAGGAATTTCATTACCTTGGTGTTAAAATAACGCTGAGAAGTCTAGTAAAGGCCGATTTCCAAGATATTCTGGACAAGGTTTTAATCAAGCTGAATTCATGGGGAAGCAAGAATTTATCCATGGCTGGTAAGATTGTGCTGGCCAAGACTTCTCTATTAGCTCTACCAATTTTTTTTATCAACTCACATAATGGTTCCAAAGAAGATATTACATGAGAATTATAAATGTTGTAGAGAGTTTGTGTGGCATAAGAGTAATGGGAAGAAGGGACTTTACTATGTCTCTTGGTCTGAGCTTTGTAAACCACGTAAAGTTGGTGGGTTAGGATTCCATTCAACAGTTAGAAGAGCAGGACCTCTGAAGGCAAGATTGGCTTTGCGGTTTTTAAACAATACGGGTTCTACTTTGCACAACATTATAACTGCCAGATATGGGAATACTTTGTTTGACAGTAGTATAAAACAAGGTGTTTCTGATGCATGGAAAATTCTATATGAAGGAGGCAAGTTTTTGAAGCCGTTGCTGAAATGGAGAGTGGCTAATGGGAGAAAGGTAAATGTGCTCAAGGATGTTTGGATACTTGATAGAAGCTTGGGAATGTGGCCTAATTTTGTTGACAGCACAAGATTGGAGGATGTTATGCTTGATCATTTCTTATCCCATAACAGAGAATGGAATGTGGAGAGGCTGCTGGAGGTGTTCAATGAGGATCTCACTTCAATTATCTTACAAATCCAAATTAATCACAATGCTGATGAAGATTATATGGAGACTATCAATCAGTTTTCAGGAAAATGATTACAGTTATGGCTTATGAAAATAGTATTGATAACAAAAGGGGAGAAGGAGATTTGGGTTTTGCTATGTGGCTCAAAAAAGCTAAGCTTCAACCACGGGTGGAGCTATTTTGGTGGAGGCTGAGTAAGTTTGCAACTCCACTACAGAAAACTTACTGACTATGTTCTCTGTGCTCGGGGCTGTCAACAAGTGGAAGACATTGAGCATATTATGGGGCACTATAAATTTTTAAAGGAGATCCATTTGAAAATACAAAGCTGGGGATTTAATATTCCAATTTTTGGCTCTCTTGAGGAATGTTTGAAAGAGTTAAGAAGGTTGTCGGCATCAAGGTCCAGCATTGTTAGTGTGTACTGTTCTTTGATTCACGAATGTTGGAAGGAAAGGAATAGAAAAGCTCATGGCAAGCAAACTATGGGAAGCACTATGATTGCAGCTAATATTTTGTCTATTGCTATGACAAAAGATAATTCAATGCTAGATAGCTGGGGTACTAATCTCCCATGGGAGTCGCAATTGATATGGCACCCTCCACCTCTAGATTGGATAAAGGTAAACATTGATGCATCTTTGTTAAAGAATAATAATGCAGGAATTGGTGGTGTTTGCCGTGACTACAAGGGCAGGTTATTGTTTGCATTTGGGGAGAAAAGAGCCCATTGGGATGTGGCTCAGCTAGAGATGGAGGCTATCATGACGATACGGAAATACATACAAAGGTGGATGTTAGAAAGCAAAGGTATTATAATTGAAGGTGATAATTACAACATACTAAAATACATTCAAAATTCTTTGAATAAGAATTCGTGGAGGATCAATAACTGGGAGGATAAGGATCTCTTCTTCCTTACCGATTTCAATAAGGTAATTTTTCATCATATCCTTAGAAATTGTAATAAGGTAGCGGATTGTTGTGCTACTTTGGCTATTGAGAACAATTTCTTTTTTGATAATTCTAATTTTGGTGATATTCCTTCTTCCTTATCTAGTTTATTGAAGAAGGAATGTGAACCTTACTTGTAGTTTGTAATAGTTTCTTTGTTTGCTTTTAATGCATTTTGCAATTCTCAAAAAAAAAAAAAAAAGACGTGTGATGAATAGCTTTGAGAAAGCAAGCCTGTCAAACCTTCTTGAAGAAGAGAGGAAGAAGAATCTTCATTTTATAGTAATTGGTGGTGGTCCAACTAGTGTTGAGTTTACTACAGAGCTTCATGACTTTGTAAAAGAAGATTTGTCTAAGTTGTACCCTAATGCTCTAGAATTGGTAAAGATATCATTGAATGAAGCAGGAGAACATATATCTTGACTATGTAAGTGGAAGCTTTTATTTTGATCTATAATCTACTCCCATTAATTTTCTATTTTTCTGTATAACTCTCAATCATTATATAAGAGGAGATGCCAATTAAAATTTTTCTCAGTTTCAAGGTCGTGTTCATTATTTTACTATAGTCACGGTGGTTTCCATATTCTTCTTCTAATTGTGTTTCCTTGAGTAGGTTTAACAAGAAGATCACTCAATTTGTTGAAGAAAAGTTCCATAGGGATGGCATCGATGTAAAAACAAACTTCAAAGTTGAAAAAGTTCTGGTGATGCTATTACAATGACAAACTCATCTATGGGAGAGGTTAATGTACCATATGGAATGGATGTTTGGTCTACTGTCATTAGTACACGTCCCATAATTTTGGACTTTATGAAGCAAATTGATCAAGTAATTTCTATTGGGGCCATCCTCTGAACTCATCTCCAGATAGTTTTTGGAGATTTTTATATGGGCATTCCTTAGAAAAAATCTTTTATTGCTTGTTACTTTTTGTTTGCAGGTAGCAGACATGTCTTGGCAACTAACAAATGGCTTAGAGTCCTTGGGTGTGAGAATATATACGCTCATGGTGATTGTGCCACAATAGCTCAACGAAAAGTTATGGTATGTTTCAGGTCTTCAACTAAATCATCATTTTTGTAGTTTGCAGCAAATTAAGAGTGAAAATTGGGTCAAGGCTAATGATGATGATGCATTTGACTTTGCAAATGAGTTTGCTTGCTCTGTGATAGCTTTTATAATGTGTAAACCTATTTTTCATTTGAATGTAAAAGCTATAGTTCGTTACATGCACAAAACTCAAATTGATAATCTGATAAAACTTAGTCTTCTCTTTTTTCCCCTTCATTTTTGGGATACATAGATAGCCATTTTTCACTTATTTGTATCGGGCACAATTTTTATTAGGAATCAGAAAGCTATATATATATATATATATATCCAAAAGCTTTTGGTATGCCATGACATGCGAATCATGAAGTTTTTAGGGGGTATGAGGATAGATTTCCTTTCTAGAGAGTCTACCTGGAAACTGAATTATGCTAGAGTTATTTCTTGGATTTTGATCTTGAGTTAACTCAGAATAAAATCTTACTACATATATCGCAATTACACACAATTTTGATCTTTTTTAGAATATGTTCTAATACTTGTGTTATGCCAATATCATTTCAGGAAGACATATTATCAATTTTTAGGGTTGCGGACAAAGATAATTTTGGTACTTTAACCGTGAAAGAAATCAAAGATGTCTTAAAAGATATTGAAAGGTATCCTCAGGTAACACTCTTTCTGAAGACCAAGCAAATGAAGGATTTTTTAGATTTGCTGAAAGAGTTTGAAGGTGATGTTGTGAAAGAATCTGTAGAAGTTGACATTCAAAGATTTAAGAAGACTCTTTCCCAGGTGGACTCACAAGTCAAAATTCTCCCTGCAACAGCATAGGATCAAAATTTTATTTAAAGTAATTGAGTTCAATATTTTTCCTATGCATTGGGAGTTGAAATTGTGAAAGTGTATATAGTGTATCAAATTTCTTTGGAAGAATCTCCCTTTTAATTTTATGCTATGTTAATCCAGGTTGTAGCACAAGAAGGAGAGTATCTTGTTAAGTGCTTCAACAAAATGAAGTTTTGTAAAAAACCCCTTAGGTCCCTTTCGTATTAGAGCAGAAGGTCGCCATCATTTTAAACCCTTCAGCTACCTATTTTATTTTCTTATTGGACAACATAAAAATAATATTTTTAGTTATACTTGATTTCTAATCTTGGATAAGACAAAGTTAACAAAAATCCACATATTTTTTTAACTTGCTTCTCTTTTTTTATTCTCTTGTGCCCTTTCTTAGAGACAAGATACGAAATGAGCATATACGTGAAAGGTTGGAGTAGCTCTAGTGATGATAAGATTAGAGAGACTCACTTTAGATGGTTTGATCATATAAAATAGAGGCCTTTCGATGACTTGGTTAGGAGAGTATATGTATTAGATTTGACTTATGTTAAGAAAGATAGTGGTAGACCTAAAATTTGTTAGAAAATATTAAAATTGACATTTCTTTACTATATTTAAATGAGAATTTGACATCTAACAGGATTCATTGAAGAAAAATAATTCATTTAGCCGACCACACGTAGTGGATAAAGGCTTGTTGTTGTTGTTGGTGTAGTACTCGTGCCTTTCTATGGGAATTATCCTCGTTTTGCCTTCGTGTCAAATTTATCATATTCCTTAGCATCCATAAAAGCCATTTGAAAGATGGAGCAGTTTTTGTATTCGATTTAAATTGTGATGAGTTATAGTTCTTTTAACTTAACTGGACTCATCTCTTCTTTATGTAAATTTTTCACTCCAATATGGTTACTAGCCAATCCTAGATACATCCTTGCTCAAAGCTTCTCATTTGCTCAATTTTACATCCGGTAATTATGTTTGAAGCTTTGAACTCCATAATTATTTGAATTTTAATCAAATTTGACATTGAAATAGATTTAATTCAATTTTATGGTGAATCCTTTGAAATTAATTATATTCAACTTAAAATTGACTTGATAATGTGTAAATCTACATCAGTATTTGTGTCTCTTGAGTAGTTTGTGTTGATATAACAATTCTTCCATTAACTAAAGATCAAAGTTAAATTGGATTTCATGTATGATTTTTCTCCAAGTTAATACTCTAAGCTCTTAAAACCTCAAGGGACTCAACATCACTAAGTCGTCAAAATTTAATAAATGCAAGTGACCTCTTCAAAATAAATGTTGCGCTATAAAGTAGCTCTACTAATTCAAAATGTGTGCTTTTGATAGGAAATACTTGAGTTTGTAAGTAACCCTAAGGGAATACTTGAGTGCGCAAGAAAACTCTCACTAATTGGAAGAAAACAGTAAGAATATAGTAAAATTTGTTCGAAATCAGCCCCAAAATGATAGATTGAAATAAACGAAATAAAGCAAAACACACACGAAGCAAGTTACAAGTGATCCCCAAAACATGAAAATCCCTAATTCCCTCATGCACTTTAATACAAAATGTTTCATATATAATTTTCCATCCCAAAGCTTAAGCCGCCCCTATTAAATTTCTTTAATCATCTATCGATTGTCAGAAAGCTAGTTCCTTAGCTTGCCAATTGGTACATGCATCTGCTACTTCTTTTGTTTTGTAGATTATTTGTAGTTATAATAAGATGTCTCTCTATTACATCTTGTTATCTGAGGAGTTTTGAATCATAGTTATTCTTTATTTTACATATCATTCATTTTTTACTCCAGGTACATGCATCTGGGACAATTTGCTCCGTTAGGTGGAGAGCAAATAGCTGAACAGCTTCTTGGCAATTGGATATCCATAGGGCACAACAGCCAATGGCTTTGGTACTCTGTGTATTTAAGGTATATGTTGTGTATATCATCTTCAATATAGGATTTTTGAAAATCATACAGTGTAACTTTTTTCTATAAATTTTGGTGGCCATCAATGATTCTTAGTCTTAGATAGTTTAACGAAATGTGTTTTCTAAAAGTTTGCTTAATCTATATCCAGTAAACAAGTAATTTTTAGTACACAGGGATCCTGGTGGTGTCTGACTGGATGAGAAGATTCACTTTTGGGATGGACTCTAGTTGCATCTAAAGCTGGAGTAATAGAAGTGTGCCATTCTGTAACCAACTCTTTTTGAATACCTTCTTGAGCTCCTTAGTTCAATTGAATTCACCATTTTTGTTGCAGCAAATTTTTTTTTAAAGTTCTAATTCATTTCTTTGCAGCAAGATATGAAATTGTTGCCAATTATAGTATTTAATTGTTATTTACCCAATTGGTTGTAATAAAAAGGTGCTACTGAAACACCGTACCTGTTGAAATAATTAAAAATATTTTTATGAATGTTTTTCTAGTTATTTTGACTTGGCTTGTTGTATGCCTCCAGTTTGTGGTTTTGTCTCTAAACTTAAGATACCTTTTTCTTCTAAGGGAATTAACCAACCTTAGTTTCCATGGCAGTAAGACTAATGACTTTGTTGACTGTCCTGGTTGGTTCATCTATCCTTTTCTGTATTTATTTTGGGGCCCTGGTGTACCTCGTGGGTGGTTTTTTCTTGTTATCTTTTGATCCCTTGATACGTGGGAACTTCCTATCTGTCCGGAATGATTCTGTACCATTTTCCCTCTTTCTTGGCAATGTCCTATTTGCTTGTTGGTAGACTTCTCTCATTTTTTCTATGTTTTAGTAGAGAAAGTGACTCCTAGTCATTTATGCAAACTCATACTCTAAATATTTATATTTGTAAGTATATTGCCTAAGCAAGAAGAATAAGTTTTATATATATATATATATATATATATATATATATATATATATATATATATATATATATATATATATATATATATATATATATATATATATATGTGTGTGTGTGTGTGTGTGTGTGTGTGTGTGTGTGTGTGTGTGTGTGTGCGTGTGTTAGAAGGATTGGTAGCAAAATCAATTTACCAAATGTGAGACTGTTGAGTGGTTTTTTTTTTCTTTGAATTTTATATACCGGACCATTTCATAAAAATTCGTACACATCAAAATATATTAGAGCTTTTTAATGTAGAAAGAAAAAAATCTCCTGAATTTTAGATTATAATGTATTGATTGACAATTTAACCTATTATGAGATCAAAAGAAATATTGGAGAAATAGTGACTGATGATTCACATTAATATTAGGAATTTAGGGTCACTGATGTCAATTAATAGCTTTCAAAGTTAATTAGGGGATGATGGTTGTTCACTTAGATTGATGGCAATGTCAGCAAATTATGGTGGATGTTAGTGTCTATTGGCAAAAGTATTTTTTAATTATTTAATTTAATTATATTGGCAAAAGTATGTGACAATGGTAAGGATAGGACATTTGGGCTTTGATAAATAGGCTATAATAGTTTTTTGTTGTGCTCATACTTTCGCATATGTCAAATTTAGAGTTTTTTTTTTGGGTCAAATTTAAGTGTTCTTTTATGTGTATGTGGGCTTTGAAAATTTGGGCCCGGCCTCAACCCGCTACGCTTTCCTTTTCAGCGGAGTTATAATGGATTAAGTTCCGGGGTAAATTTTGGGAAGGCAGTTAAAATTGTATATAAGACACTAATTAGAGATTTTGCGCTCATCTTGCGAGGACTTTATGATCTGAGAACTGGTTTTCTATAGGCGCAAGCCCTTATAGTTAATTACCCCTCTCGATAATGAGAGAGAACTTTTGATTAAGGCTAGTCATCAATCAGATGCGTGGATGATACATGTATCTGGCATAAAGTAGCAGCATGTGTTTGGGATGTTTGAAGGTTTGAAGATTTAACATTTAAAGGTAGAAAATTCACAATCTTATACCTAAAGCGGATGGTGAAGAAATGAATGATAAACCCGATCAAGATCACATGGTTTCATCATCCCGGGCCATTATAGTCTCTGGTCTCTTTTGTTAGAGGAGTTCAATGACCCAACCTAACAGAAGGATCCTTGTCGGCAGCCATGGGTTGATTCGTCTAAGGGTACCTTGTTGACCTGGGGTGAATACTTCTCTAAGGGGATAAATTTGAATCCACCTTAGCTAACAGAGGGCTTGGTGCCATATCAATCATATCCTATTGATTCACATCTCAAGGATTTTATTTCACTAAGGAGCATATTCGCTCTGACCATAACATGTATTTCGTGGTGCCATTTGGTGGCAAAACCACTCAGTTCAGAGGGCCCCGGGTCATAACCGTTTATCCTGCGGTGTCATTTGGTGGAAAAATTGCCAGTTAGAGGACACATACCACAACCTTAATGGTAGGTGTTGACCCATACAATCACCCCAAAGAGCATAAATTTAATAAAAATGACTCAATACGTATGTAGAATGCTTTGGATCTCATCCAGCATTGCATTCAGTCATTCGTTTAAGTTAGTTATTATTATTACCTAATATATTTGATTAGTATTAATTATACTTTATTTTTATGTAAATTTATATGTATATTATTTTCTATTAAAATATATATAATAATAATACGCTCGATGGGTCCTATGCGGGTGTTTAAGGGCATTTTATAATTATGCATGGGACCATGTCAACTCCTATTTGCTTTCTTAGGAGGATCAGGTTTAAATTTAATGACCCGCGCAGCATCCCTAAATGTCACGTATCTTCTTACAATATGCTCGTCATGACCCATGCGGGCATTTGGGGGAATCTTATAATTATGCATTGGACCTTGTCAACTCTTATTTACTTGCTTAGGAGGATCAGGTTTAAATTTAATGACCCGTGCAACATCCCTAGATATCACGTATGTTTCTACAATATGCTCGCTGAGGCCCATGTGGGTGTTAGGGGGCATCTTATAATTATGCATTGGACCTTTTCAACTCTTATTTGCTTGATTAAGATGATCAGGTTTAAATTTAATTACCAGCACAACATCTCTAAACATCACGTATGTTCCTACAATACACTCATCGGGGTCCATGCAGATGTTTGATAACATTTACTCCATTGTGTGTACCTATGTGTATACAAATTATAGTTTATTTACAGGAGCAATTTTGGAATATTTTAAATTCCTTCTAGCGAAACAATAATGTTAGGAGGTGATTTGGTAGAGGTGAGGGCCTCAAGTGGTGGTTCGGTGAAGCAACTACATCAGGTGGTGGTCTGGTAGTGGTGAGGGTCTCAAGTGGTGTTCCGGCAAAGGTGAGGGCCTCAAGTGGTGGCCTGGTAGAGCACAAGGCCTCAAGTGGTGGTCTGGCAAAGCAATGACATCAGGCGGTATTCTGACGGAGGTGAGGGCCTCAAGTGGTGGTCCAGCAAAGCAACAACACTAGGTGGTGGTCCGATGGAGGTGACGGCCTCAAGTGGTGGTCCTACAGAAGTCTGAGCCTTAGGTGGTGGCCTAGTAGACCACAGGGCCTCAAGTGAAGGTCTGGCAGAGCAACGACCTTAGGCGGTGGTCCGGCGGAGGTGAGGGCCTCAAGTGGTTGTCCGGCAGAGCAATGACGTCATGCGGTGGTCTGGTGGAGGTGAGTGTTATGAATCTTTTTTTTCAAGGAATTTGATTTTGATGATAGCAAATAATTCTATTTTGCTACGACTTCCTTTCCTATTAACATTTCAAGTCCACAAAGATCAAACAGTAATTTTAACCAGCTCTAGATTGGGTACACTAGGTTTGAGCTAGTTTGTAACATTTTTTTCCCTTTCTTGAGTCTATTATAATATATGTGGTTTCTGATGCTAAGTAACCTTGCACACACACACTTTGGGAGAATTTCTAACTATTTCAAAGAGTTTACTATTTTTAGAAACATCGTCCGGGATGATCCATAAATCATCCTGGACGATCTGTTCAAAAAAAGAAATCCTAATTAGGGCATCCTGGTTAAGGCAGACGTCATTAAGCACATCGTCCTCTACGATATTTGTATTGGCCGGAAAGATAGGCTCAAATCAGAAAGAATCAGCTACCTAATCTATTTAGGTATTAGTTATCTTTGGACATCGTCCAAGACATCATCCTAGACGATGCAGCATAATTATGCCTAAATTAATCTAGTAATTAAGGAAAGCAATTAAGTTTTGATTGCTCTATCACATCATCCTGGACGATCTCAGGATCGGCCGGGATGACAAACTGGATGATAGGACATCGGACAGTTCTTATTTAGGGCAATGTTCCGGATGATATTCCACAATTTGTACTAATCGTACAGGATGATATATTTTCATCTTGAATAATTTGAATAAATTTCTTCTGATCGTCCCATATCGTCCTAACTGATTAAGCTTAAATTACACAGATCATACAAGATAATATTGACATCGTCTTAGATGATAATGTCAGCAAGTTACTATTAATGAGTTATTCCAAAGCTCTTCTATTTAAGGTCTCTTGCTATACCATTTAGAACAACTTTCATTGATACTTTGACTTGAAAGAGCCAAGAGGAGAGTGAGAGCAAGGGAGAGAGAGGATCTTGTGAGGGGGAGTTTGTGAGGGAGTTCACAAAGGTTGTTCCAAGAAAGGATTTATCGTTATCTTCTCCAGTCATCGTCTTTTGTTCCTTTGGGGTTCTAGAGAGGTAAACTTCAACATCTGATCAAGGTTCTCTGCTTGCTTTAGGAGGAAATAAAAGGAGTTGGGTTTTCTACCTTCTCCTGGAGGAAGCAAAAGGTGTTGGGTTCTCTGCCCTCACTTGGGTTAGGAAAAAGGAGGTTTGTAAAGGCTTCTCTGCCTTACTATGGGTGCAAAAGGAGAGATACTGAGTTTAAATCAATACTCGGAGGGAGCCTCCGAGAAGTGGATGTAGGTTGTGTTGACCGAACCACTATAAATTTTTGAGTTCTTTATTACTACTTCCGCATTTAATATCTGCACTCTAAATTTATGTGGTGAATCTAGGTTTTTATTTTAAGATTATGTTTTGATCAAAATAATTTTTAAAATACCAATTCACCCCCCTCTTGGATGCCTTGGGACTAGTTCATAAGGGCTTAACATCCTTAACGAACTTTCAAGTGGTATCAGAGCGGGATTCATAAAAATAAATTTTTAAAAAACTTTTGAATTTTGATTGATGGCTAACTTTGGTAATTGTAATACAATGGAAGGATATTGTACTACACGACCACCTTTGTTTGATAATATTTCTTTTGATTTTTGAAAAAATTACATGTTTGCGCTTTTACAATCGCTTGATTATCATATGTGGATGCTTGTTAAAGAAGGTTAAACACCACCTTCTCGTGAACTTAATGGAATTAAAATTGAAGTTCCTTTTACTGAATGGACTTTTGTTGAAAGAGATTTACCACAACTTAATGCAAAATGCTTGAACTATTTTTTCTATGCTTTGAAATCTAAAGATTATATGAGTGTTTCAACTTGTGCAACTGGAAAAGAAGTTTAGGATAGATTGTGTGTAACTTATGAAGGAATCAATGAAGTTAAACAATTTAGGATGAATATTTTGTTGCATGACTACAAATTTTTTTGTATGAAACCTTCTGAATTAATTTATGACATGCATACAAGATTTACTCAAATTTTCACCTCATTACACGCTTTAGGAAGAGAGCTAAGTAAGTATGAAAGAGTCAATAAAATTTTAAGATGCTTTCCTTATGCTTTTGATGCTAAGATCGCTGTAATTAATGAATCTAAAGATTTAAATACTTATTTTGTTGATATCTTACTTGGATGACTCATTGCTTACGAGAAAATGGTGAATCAAGGAAATCTTGATGCAGGTGAGAAAAAGAAGGAGAAAACCGTGGAACTAAAAGCCAACAACACGGACATTGATTCCTCCAAATTTGAAAATGAAGATGTTGCCTTCATCATAAGGCAATTTAAAAGATTTTTAAGGAAGATCAACAAGTATCATCATAAGTGGAAAAGTGGTAAGGATAACAAAAATAATAAAAGTTCTTCTGATTTTATTTGCTTTGAATGCAGAAAGCCTAGACATATTAAAGCTGATTGTCCTACACCTAAGGATCACCCAAGAAAGGAGAAGGGTGAGGAGAAACCCAAATATAGGAAGGACAAGAAACAGTACCAAAAAACTTTCTAGGCAGATTCTGCATCTGACTCATCTAAAACTGAAGCTGAAGAGGAGATAATAAATTTATGCTTAATGGGTGATCATCTTGATCAATCAGATAAATAAAATGTATGTGAGCCAACCTATGATCAATTAGTTAAAATTTGTGAAAGAATTCATGCATCATATAAGAAACTTAAGAAAAAGCATGCTAGTTAAATTTGGAGTTTTTAAATTTGCAAAGAGAGCATGAAAGTTTAAGTAAAGATCACACTCTATTTGATAGCAATCATATGATTTTAATCGATGAGCATGATTTACTAAAACAAATCTCAAAGCTTTTGAAAATGAACTAATATTGCAAGCATCACATAATGTTAAAAAGAGACATCACCACCCAAAAAGATTAGTAAATACATTTCTAGGAGTTAGATGTTTTTCAATCGTCCAGACATCCCTTTAGTGCGATTATCTAGATGATATTCCTCAATTTTTACTAATCATACAGGAAGATATGTCATCGTCCTGGACGATATGAACAAATTTCTTCTTTTTATCCTAGGTCGTCCTGGCTGATTAAGCTTAAATTGCACTGATCGTACAGGACGATATTGATAACATCATGGATGGTAATATCAGCAAGTTGCAATTAATGAGCTATTTCAAAGCTCTTTTATTTAAGAGCTCTTGTTCTACCCTTTAGAACATCTTTGATGCTACTTTGACCTGAGAGAGCCAAGAGGAGAGGGAGAGCAAGGGAGAGAGAGAAAGAGGATCTTGTGAGGCGGAGTTAGTGTGGGAGTTCACAAAGATTGCTCCAAGCAAGGATCCATTGTCGTCTTCTCCAGTCTTCATCATTTGTTCCTTGGGGGTTCTAGAGAGGTAAACTTCAGCATCTGATCAAGGTTCTCTGGCTGCTTCAGGAGGAAGCAAAAGGAGTTGGGCTCTCTACCTGCTTTTAAATGAAGCAAAAGGAGTTGGGTTCTCAGCCTCACCTAGGTTGGTGAAAATGAGGTTTGTAAAGGCTTCTCCACCTTACTGTGTGAGAAAAATGAGAGACACTAAGTATAGTGAAATACTCAGAGGGCGCTGCCAAGGAGTGGACGTAGGTCGTATTGACCGAACCGCTATAAATTTATGTATTCTTTATTACTGCTTCTGCATTTAATTTCCACACTCTATATTTATGTGGTTAATCTTAGTTTTTAATTTAAGATTATGTTTGATCGAAAGATTTTTTTTAAATACTAATTCACCCACCTCTTGGTTAGCCTTGGGACTAGTTCATAAGGGCTTAACATGTCTAGCGAACTTTAAAGTTGTATTAGAGTGAGATTCATAAAAACAAGTTTGAATGCAGGAAGCTTGGACACATTAAAGCTAATTTTTCTACACTTAAGGAGCACCCAAACAAGGAGAAGGGTGAGGAGAAACCCAAATCCATGAAGGACAAGAAGCAATACCAAAAAGCTTTCTAGGCGGATTCTACATCTAACTCATATGAAACTGAAGCTGAAGAGGAGATAACAAATTTATGCTTAATGGGTGATCATCTTGATCAATCGGATCAAGAAGAGGTATATGAACCAACCTATGATCAATTAGTTGAAATTTGTGAGAGAATTCATGCATCATATAAAAAACTTAAGAAAAAGCATGCTAGTTTAAATTTGGTGTTTTGGAATTTACAAAGAGAGCATGAAAGTTTAAGTAAATATCACACTCTACTTGTGTCACGACCCAATCCGACCAGGACGGATCCCTCAGGTCGTGGCCAAACTCAAACTGACTGAACTGATTCCAGGATCTGGCTTTGGAATTTGTTTCAGAACTTTCTTCCAAATATTTACACACAGAAACAGACACATAGAGCTACTATAAGCATCAAAATACAGCGGAACCGATCAACTATCTATCTTCCTCAAAGGAATCATATACAAATACAGCTCATGGCTTTCAGACAGAAAGAAAAACAGAACAGAAAAGTCGTGACTGTATAAAAATCAAAAGTACAAAATACCTATAACAGATCAGACTCTGAACTTCTACTCCTGGACTTCCTTCCCTTTCCCAGAACCTGAAAACCACATAGAAAACAAGGATGAGCTACAACAGCTCAGCAAGACATCAAACCTCCAATCAAAATCCTCAGAGTCCACATCAAACACATCAGACAGAAATTCATACAAAAATTAGATCAACAGAACAGAACAGAGCAGAACAAATCAAATCAGAACAGAACAGACAGAACAGAACATAGTCAATATCAAATCAGAACTGATTCATATATCAAATCAGAACAGATAGAATCGTACAGAAATCAGAATCAGATCATATCAGAACAGGACAGAAACACATCACATCAGAGCTGACAGAACGTACAGAAATCAGAAATTAGAGTAAATCAGAGCAGATCAGAATCGTATCAGAATCATATTGAAATCGTATCAGAACATATCAATTCAGAATATATCAAAAGTCAAAACATATCCCCTAACACTGACAGAATCTCAACAGATTATGGCCCCTTATGCCTCCCTTCCCAGACACTGACAGAATCTCTCGGATTCTGGCCCCTTATGCCACCCTTTGTGCTTATGGCACCAGAACAGATGTGCTTATAGCACCAGAACAGAGCTTGTCATCGGATCCGGAACTTGTTTTCAGAAACAGATTTCAGAGCTCATTTCAGATTTTCCCTGACATAGACAGGATCACACAGGACCCTGACCCCTTATAACTCCCTTTTCATAGCACACAATCATATCATATCATTTCAGAACAAATTCGGACAATTTTAGAAATCATATGAAAATCCGGCGGCATAACGGCAATATACGGAATTTACATAAAATTCACCGAAACAGAATTTTACCAAATTACCACAGAACATTCACAACAATATTATAAGACTTTTATTCTACTGCCCAGACAATTTCAAACATCATGAAAATATACTGTCAACAGAAAACACCGCCAAATCAAAATTACCCGGTCAAAATTCTCCAGAAAATAATCAAAACATGTACACTCGGCACCTCAGAAACATAACAAAAGTTACACGGTAAAAACTGAACCAATCGGAAAATACGGACGAAATTCGCTAACATAATCGAAATCCAGACAGAAAAATCGTTCAAACTTCACCGTTCTGAAAATTGAGAAAGGCAGAATGTGCCTTACCTTGCGTACACCACTTTCTTGAACTGTCTCGTCGGATGAAAGCGGCCCGGCGTTGTCTAAAAATTAACTTTTCCAATTTTCTTCTCGACCTTCTCTCTCCTCAAAAATCAGATATTTTAATTTTCATTTTCTCTCTCTTCAAAATGAGCTGATTTCAACTAAATAATACACTGATCGGCCCGGCCAATCGCACGATCGTCCTGGACGATCTGAACAAAATCCCATCGGCCTGGGACGATTTGTCAGGACAATAATTAATTTTCTTGGATGATAAAAATCCCTACTCTCTGACTTGTGCCATGCTCTGATCGTCCCTGGACGATCCCAGATCAGCCCGGACGATGCCTACAGGAAAACTTTCCTGTAACTTCTGTACAGATTATGGAACAAATTTATAACTGATCGTCCCGGGACGATCCAGAATCGGCCCGGACGATTTGAGCAAAACTGTTGTTACAATCTCCCCAACTTCAGAAAAAATGTCGTCCTCGACATTGTCCAATCAAAACTCAGTCAAAACAAATACAGATACGACTTCCTCATGTCCGACTCCTTTTCCCAAGTCGCTTCTCGTGCAGTTCGGTGCTTCACTGCACCTTAACCATCAGAATCTGCTTACTCCTCAACTTACGAACATCGTAAGCTAGAATCAACTCGGGTTCTTCCTTATAGCTCAGATTCTCCTGAATCTCAACCTCATCAGCAGACACTTTCTTTCCAGAGTCAGATATCCACTTTCTCAAAGTAGATACGTGGAACACATTATGCACATCGGACATCTGATCAGATAACAACAGCCGATAAGCAGATTTACCAACCCTTTCAAGGATTTCAAACGGTCCAATATACCTTAGACTGAGCTTACTCACTCTGCCAAATCTGCTCACACCCTTCATCGGACTGACTTTGACATACACAAAGTCACCAACTTGAAATTCAACGAACCTGTGTTTCTGATTGTAATATTTCTGCTGTCGATCTTGTGCAGCTTTCAACCTTTCTTTAATCAAATCAACTTTCTTAACAGTTTCATCTACAAAAGTGGCACCCATCTCCTGTCTATCTCCAACCTCAGTCAGAGTCAAAGGAGTTCTACACTTTCGGCCATACAGAGCTTCATAAGGTGCCATACCAATACTGGACTGAAAAATGTTATTGTAAGCAAACTCTATCAGAGGAATATGATCTTCCCAGCTTCCGCCAAAATCCAAAACACAAAGCCTCAACAGATCTTCCATTACCTGAATAGTCCTCTCAGACTGTCTGTCAGTCTGAGGATGAAAAGCTGTACTGAAATGCCACTTCGTACCTAAACCTTGCTTAATACCCTTCCAAAGTCTGGAAGTAAACCGTCCATCTCGATCAGAAACAATCATCTTAGGCACACCATGTAATCTGACAATCTCTTTCACATATACCTGTGCCAATCGATCCACCGGATCAGTCTGCCTGATCGGAAGAAAATAAGCAGACTTCATCAATCAATCCACAATCACCCAAATGGCATCGTGCCCTTGCCTTGATCGAGGAAAACTCATAGCAAAATCCATCGTTACCTCCTCCCACTTCCACTCAGGGATAGGCAACGACTGCAAAAGTCCTCCTGGTCGCTGATGCTCTGCCTTCACCAACTGACAGACCTCGCATCTAGCAACAAAATCTGCTACATCCTTCTTCATTCCTGGCCACCAAAACAAACTCTTCATATCTCCGTACATCTTGCCACTTCCCGGATGTACAGTGTAGCCTGAATGATGAGATTCATACAGAATCTCTTTCCTCAGATCTCCAAACATAGGAATCCACAACCTGTTCTTGTAGAAAATAGTACCAGAATCAGAAACTCGGAGTTCAGGCTTCTTACCAGATTCAATCTGAGCAATCAACGTCGAATAATCAGAATCTAACTTCTGGGCTTCCTGAATCCTTTCTTCCAAAGAAGACTGAATACTCAACTGAGTCAAAACTCCAGAATCCAAACTACGGGAGGAAATCACCTCTAACTGCAAACGTTCCATATCACGAATCAGAAAATCATCAGAAGTGAGCTGAATACCTGATAATCTAGAAGATTTCATGCTCAAAGCATCTGCTACCACATTAGCCTTACTAGGCTGATACTGAATCGTCAGATCGTAATCCTTGATCAACTCAAGCCACCTTCTTTGCCTCAAATTCAGATCCTTCTGAGTGAAAATGTACTTCAAACTCTTGTGATCCGTAAAAATCTCACACCGGACGCCATACAAATAATGACGCCAAATCTTCAAAGCAAAAACAACTGCAGCCAATTCCAAATCATGTGTCGGGTAATTCTTCTCATGTGGTTTTAACTGTCTCGAAGCATAAGCAATTACCCTACCATTCTGCATCAGCACACATCCCAAACCTTTCAGAGAAGCATCACTGAACACCTGAAATCCTTCCGTACCTGACGGAAGTGCTAACACTAGAGCTGAAGTCAGACAATCCTTCAATCTCTGAAAACTAGCCTCACACTCCGGTGTCCAAACAAAAGCTACTGACTTCTGAGTCAGTCTCGTTAAAGGCGTAGCAATCTGAGAAACTACCTGTAAAATCCTTTCACAAACTTCCTGTAATATCCAGCCATGCCTAAGAAACTACGTACCTCAAATACCGTAGTTGGCCTTGGCCAATCCACAATAGCCTGAATCTTCTGGGGATCCACAGAAATACCTTCACCGCTAATCACATGCCCCAGAAATGAAATTCTCTTCAGCCAGAATTCATATTTGGAGAACTTAGCATACAACTGATGTCGTCTCAAAGTCTCCAACACAATGCTCAAATGTCTGGCACGATCATCCTCAGAAGCAGAATTCACCAGAATATCATCGATGAAGATGATCACAAACTTATCTAGATACTCCTTGAACACTCGGTTCATCAGATCCATAAAAATATCAGGTGCATTGGTTACCCCAAAAGGCATAACAAAAAACTCGTAGTGTCTGTACTGAGTACTAAAAGCTGTCTTCAACACATCAGCTTCCTTTACCTTCACCTGATAATATCTAGATCTCAAATCAATCTTCGAAAACACAGAAGAACAAGAAAGCTGGTCAAACAAGTTATTGATCCGTGGTAAATGATACTTGTTCTTGATCGTGAATTTATTCAAATATCTGTAGTCAACACACATACGGAGTGTTCCGTCCTTCTTCTTTACAAACAAAACAGGTGCTCCCCAAGGAGAAACACTAGGACGAACAAATCCTCTATCCACCAACTCCTGAAGCTAAACTTTCAACTCAGAAAGTTCTATCGGTGCCATCCTGTACGGAGTTTTGGATATCGGAGCTGTACCCGGAAAAATATCAATAGAGAACTCCACATCTCTATCCGGAGGTAAACCAACCAACTCCTCAGGAAATACATCAGCAAACTCTCGTACCACTGGGATATCAGAATTAGAACCCACATCCAGGTTCATATCCCGTACAGAAGCCAAAAAGACTGGACAACCTTTCTTCCACATTCTTCTCACTTCCAATACAGAAATCAGACAGGAGAGAACACCTCGTAAGCCTTGGAATACACACCTCTCTCTAGACATAAGCAAACTCACTTGCTTCTTCAGACAGTCAATCTGAGCCTCATACAGACTCAGCCAATCCATGCCCAAAATCATGTCATACGAAGAAATCGGCAACAGAATCAAACTTGATTTCCACTTCTTGCCAGCAATATCAATCTCACAAAAACAAAACTTCCGAACAATCAAATTACTTCCAGCCGGCAAAATCACAGAAAGAGAAACCGGAAGTAAAATCAAATCCAGATGCAAAGCATCAAAATAACGCTCGGAAAGAAATGAGTGACTGGCTTCAGAATCAAACAAAACACGACAGGGCTGATCAGAAATATAAATCGTACCTGTCACTACATCCGGAGCATCTCGAGCCTCTTGCTGACTCAGACTGTACACTCGTGGCTGAACTGGAGCTGGAGCTGAAGCTACAGAACTAGGCTCCCTCTTACTAGCAGTAGGTGGTCTCCGTGGCAAAGAACTCGAACCACCACCTCAACCAGATCCCACAGTCACAGGGCGTGGAGGAACAGTCCTCGGTCTTCCTGCTGAACCGGCAGGTTTAACAAAGCTCTTGGATCGGAACTCAGTTCGTCGGTCAAATCCAGCCTGTGGAAACTATGCAATCCGATGTCCTGACTGACCACATCTGAAACACTGACTAGTCATCCTGTAGCACTGGCCAAAATGTCATCGTCCATAACTCTGGCACACAGGTGCCCCACTGACAGATCCAGATCTAGTTGTACTGGTCGCAGTACCAGAAAATCCTGACTGTCCGCTCCTCCGGGAGTCTCCAGAACCAGAAACGACTCTCCTCTTGCCAGAGGAACTACTGCTTGAATCACCCACAAACCTCTTCCTTCTCGTAGTCCACCGCTGCTGAGTAGCCATCAGATCGTTCTCTATCAGACAAGCTCTCTACATAAGCTCAGAAAAATCAGAAATGTGAAATGGTACCAGGGGCTGCCTCAGACTGTCTCGTAGTCCCCTCAGAAATCGATAGCACTTCTCAGTAGAAGTACTCACCAGCTGCGGAGCATATCGAGCTAAGGCAGTAAACTCTGCCTCGTACTGCATCACCGTCTTGCTCCCTTGAACCAGCCTAAGAAAACTCTCCTGCATCTGCTGCACGGCAGATGGGGGAACAAACCAAGATCGGAATACCTCAGAAAACTCTTCCCAAGAGATCAAAGAGTTTAACCTGCCCTGAAACTTGGCCTCCTGCTGGCCTACCCACCAGTGCTCAGCTTCCCCATCTAACAGAAATACTTCCAAAGGTACCTTCCTGTCTGATGGACACTGCATGCCGTCAAAAGTCTTCTCTATCCTTCTCAGCCACTCCTCAGCTGCTCTGGGCTCAACAGCGCCCTCAAATCTCGGTGGTTTCAATCTCAGAAACATCTGCAGATGTCTATTAATATCCTCAGATCGAACAGTAGAGGCTCTACTGTGAGTCTCGCTCATCATCTGAGCAACCAATGTAGCAAACTGGGAAAGTGTATCTGCACCAATCTCTGGGGCTGTACTCCCCACTAGAGTTGCCTGACTAGCACTCTGACCGTCTGTCATATCGGGGTCTGGCAGATCCATACATAAAATTCAGAAAATCCAGAAAACTAGTCACAAAAACAACACAATAAAAATCCGGACAACCAAAACTACCCCAAACAGACCAAGATCACTTCCTATAGCTCTGTTTTACAATCCAAATTCCAAAACTATTGCTCTGATACCACCAAAAGCTTGTCACGACCCAATCCGACCGGGACGGATCCTGCTCGCATCAGGTCGTGGCCAAACTCAAACTGACTTAACTAATTCAAGGATCTGGCCTTGGAATTTGTTTCAGAACTTTCTTCCAAATATTTACACACAAAAATAGACACACAGAGCTACTATAAGCATCAAAATACAGTGGAACCGATCAACTATCTATCTTCCTCAACGGAATCATATACAAATACAGCTCATGGCTTTCAGACAGAAAGAAAAACAAAACAGAAAATCCATGACTGTACAAAAATCAAAAGTACAAAATACCTATAACAGATCAGACTCTGAACTTCTACTCCTGGACTTCCTTCCCTTTCCTAGAACCTGAAAACCACGCAGAAAATAAGGATGAGCTACAACAGCTCAAACCTCCAATCAAAATCCTCAAAGTCCACATCAAACACATCAGACAGAAATTCATACAAAAATCAGATCAACAGAACAGAACAGAACAAAACAAATCAAATCAGAACAGAACAGACAGAACAGAACAGAGCAAATATCAAATCAGAACAGATAGAATCGTATGGAAATCAGAATCAGATCATATCAGAACAGGACAGAAACACATCACATCAGAGCTGACAGAACGTACAGAAATAAAAAATTAGAGTAAATCAGAGCAGATCAGAATCGTATCAGAATCATATTGAAATCGTATTAGAACATATCAATTCAGAATATATCAAAAGTGAAAACATATCCCCTGACACTGACAGAATCACAACGGATTCTGGCCCCTTATGCCTCCCTTCCCAGACACTGACAGAATCTCTTAGATTTTGGCCCCTTATGCCTCCCTTTGTGCTTATTGCACCAGAACAGATGTGCTTATAGCACCAGAACAGAGCTTGTCATCGGATCCGGAACTTGTTTTTAGAAACAGATTTCAGAGCTCATTTCAGATTTTCCCTGACACAGACAGGATCACAAAGGACCCTGACCCCTTATAACTCCCTTTTCATAGCACACAATCATATCATATCATTTAAGAACAAATCCGGACAATTTCAGAAATCATACGAAAATCCGGCGGCATAACGGCAGTATACTGAATTTACACAAAATTCATCGAAATAAAATTTTACCAAATTACCACAGAACATTCACAACAACATTATAAGACTTTTATTCTACTGCCACAATATTTTCAGACATCGTGAAAATTTACGGTCAACAGAAAACACTGCCAAATCAAAATTACTTGGTCAAAATTCTCCATAAAATAATCAAAACGTGCACACTCGGCACCTCAGAAACATATCAAAAGTTACACGGTAAAAACTGAACCAATCGGAAAATACGGACGAAATTCGCTAACGGAAACGAAATCCGGACAGAAAACTCATTCAAACTTCATCGTTCTGAAAATTGAGAAAGACGGAATGTGCCTTACCTTGCGTACACACTTTCTTGAACTGTCTCGTCGGACGAAAGCGGCCCGGCGTTGTCCAAAAATCAAATTTTCTAGTTTTCTCCTCGACCTTCTCTCTCCTCAGAAATCAGATATTTTAATTTTGATTTTCTCTCTCTTCAAAATGAGCTCATTTCAGCTAAATAATGCACTGATCGGCCCGGCCGATCGCGCAATCGTCCTGGACGATCTGAACAAAATCCCATCAGCCTGGGACGATTTCTCTGGATGATAATTAATTTTCTTGGATGATAAAAACCCCTAGCCTATGACTTGTGCCATGCTCTGATCGTCCCGGGATGATAGCCCAATCGGCCCGGACGATGCCTACAGGAAAATTTTTCTGTAACTTCTGTACAGATTCTGGAACAAACTTATAACTGATCGTCCCGGGACGATCCAGAATCGGCCCGGACGATTTGAGCAAAACTGCTGTTACAATCTCCCCAACTTTGAAAAAATGTCATCCTCGACATTGTCCAATCAAAACTCAGTCAAAACAAATACGGATACGACTTCCTCATGTCCGACTCTTTCTCCCAAGTCGCTTCTCGTGTAGTTCGGTGCTTCCACTGCACCTTAACCATCGGAATCTGCTTACTCCTCAATGTACGAACATCGTAAGCTAGAATCAACTCGGGTTCTTCCTTATAGCTCAAATTCTCCTGAATCTCAACCTCATCAGCAGACACTTTCTTTCCAGAGTCAGATATCCACTTTCTCAAAGTAGATACGTGGAACACATTATGCACATCGGACATCTGATCAGATAACAACAGCCGATAAGCAGATTTACTAATCCTTTCAAGGATTTCAAACGGTCCAATATACCTTGGACTGAGCTTACTCACTCTGTCAAATCTGCTCACACCCTTCATCGGACTGACTTTGACATACACAAAGTCACCAACTTGAAATTCAACGAACCTATGTTTCTGATTGTAATATTTCTGCTGTCGATCTTGTGCAGCTTTCAACCTTTCTTTAATCAAATCAACTTTCTTAACAGTTTCATCTACAAAAGTGGCACCCATCTCCTGTCTATCTCCAACCTTAGTCAGAGTCAAAGGAGATCTACACTTCCGGCCATACAGAGCTTCATAAGGTGCCATACCAATACTGGACTGAAAACTGTTATTGTAAGCAAACTCTATTAGAGGAATATGATCTTCCCAGTTTCCGTCAAAATCCAAAACACAAAACCTCAGCAGATCTTCCAGTACCTGAATAGTCCTCTCAGACTGTCCGTCAGTCTGCGGATGAAAAGCTGTACTGAAATGCAACTTCGTACCCAAACCTTACTGAATACCCTTCCAAAGTCTGGAAGTAAACCGTCCATCTCGATCAGAAATAATCACCTTAGGCACACTGTGTAATCTGACAATCTCTTTCACATATACCTGTGCCAATCGATCCACCGGATCGGTCTGCCTGATCGGAAGAAAATGAGCAGACTTCGTCAATCAATCCACAATCACCCAAATGGCATCGTGCCCTAGCCTTGATCGAGGAAAACCCATAGCAAAATCCATCGTTACCTCCTCCCACTTCCACTCAGGGATAGGCAACGACTGCAAAAGTCCTCCTAGTCGCTGATGCTCTTCCTTCACCAACTGACAGGCCTCGCATCTAGCAACAAAATCTGCTACATCCTTCTTCAATCCTAACAACCAAAATAAACTTTTCATATCTCCGTATATCTTGCCACTTCCCGAATGTACAGTTTAGCCTGAATGATGAGATTCATACAGAATCTCTTTCCTCAGATCTCCAAACACAGGAATCCACAACCTGTTCTTGCAGAAAATAGTACCAGAATCAGAAACTCGGAGTTCAAACTTCTTACCAGATTCAATCTGAGCAATCAACGTCGAATAATCAGATTCTAATTTCTGGGCTTCCTGAATCGTTTCTTCCAAAGAAGACTAAATGCTCAACTGAGTCAAAACTCCAGAATCCAAACTACTGGAGGAAATCACCTCTAACTGCAAATGTTCCATATCACGAATCAGAAAATCATCAGAAGTGAGCTGAATACCTAATAATCTAGAAGATTTCCTGCTCAAAGCATCTGCTACCACATTAGCCTTACCAGGCTGATACTAAATCGTCATATCGTAATCCTTGATCAACTCAAGCCACCTTCTTTGCCTCAAA
Organism: Dendrobium nobile; assembly: GCA_022539455.1. Classification (NCBI taxonomy): domain Eukaryota; kingdom Viridiplantae; phylum Streptophyta; class Magnoliopsida; order Asparagales; family Orchidaceae; genus Dendrobium; species Dendrobium nobile. The sequence goes on from JAGYWB010000027.1 coordinate 1,789,755, forward strand.
TTTAGATCCTTCTTAGTGAAAATGTACTTCAAACTCTTGTGATCCGTGAAAATCTCACACCGGACGCCATACAAATAATGACGCCAAATCTTCAAAGCAAAAACAACTGCAGCCAATTCCAAACCATGTGTCGGGTAATTCTTCTCATGTGGTTTTAACTGTCTCGAAGCATAAGCAATTACCCTACCATTCTGCATCAGCACACATCCCAATCCTTTCAGTGAAGCATCACTGAACACCTAAAATCCTTCTGTACCTAACGAAAGTGCTAACACTGGAGCTGAAGTCAGACAATCCTTCAATCTCTGAAAATTAGCCTCATACTCTGGTGTCCAAACAAAAGCTATTGACTTCTGAGTCAGTCTCGTTAAAGGCATAGCAATCTGAGAAAATCCTTTCACAAACTTCCTGTAATATCCAGCCATGCCTAAGAAACTACATACCTCAAATACCGTAGTAGGCCTTGGCCAATCCACAACAGCCTGAATCTTCTTGGGATCCACAGAAATACCTTCACCGTAAATCACATGCCCCAGAAATGAAATGCTCTTCAGCCAGAATTCACATTTGGAGAACTTAGCATACAACTGATGCCGTCTCAGAGTCTCCAACACAATGCTCAAATGTTTGGCATGATCATCCTCAGAAGGAGAATACACCAGAATATCATCGATGAAGACGATCACAAACTGATCTAGATACTCCTTGAACACTCGGTTCATCAGATCCATAAAAATAGCAGGTGCATTGGTTACCCCAAAAGGCATAACCAAAAACTCGTAGTGTCTGTACCGAGTACTGAAAGCTATCTTCAACACATCAGCTTCCTTTACCTTCACCTGATAATATCCAGATCTCAAATTAATCTTCAAAAACATAGAAGAACCAGAAAGCTGGTCAAACAAGTTATCGATCCGTGGTAAAGGATACTTGTTCTTGATCGTTACTTTATTCAAATCTCTGTAGTCAACACACATACGGAGTGTTCCGTCCTTCTTCTTTACAAACAAAATAGGTGCTCCCCAAGGAGAAACACTAGGACGAACAAATCCTCTATCCACCAACTCCTGAAGATGAACTTTCAACTCAGAAAGTTCTTTCGGTGCCATCCTGTACGGAGTTTTTGATATCGGAGCTGTACCCGGAAAAATATCAATAGAGAACTCCACATCTCTATCCGGAGGTAAACCAACCAACTCCTCAGGAAATACATCAGCAAACTCTCGTACCACTGGGATATCAGAAACAGAACCCACATCCAGGTTCATATCCCGTAAAGAAGCCAAAAAGACTGGACAACCTTTCTTCCACATTCTACTCACTTCCAATACAGAAATCAGACAGGAGAGAACACCTCGTAAGCCTTGGAATACACACCTCTCTCCAGACATAAGCAAACTCACTTGCTTCTTCAGACAGTTAATCTGAGCCTCATAAAGACTCAGCCAATCCATGCCCAAAATCATGTCATACGAAGAAATCGGCAACAGAATCAAACTTGATTTCCACTTCTTGTCAGCAATATCAATCTCACAAAAACAAAACTTTCGAACAATCAAATTACTTCCAGCCGTCAAAATCACAGAAAGAGAAACTGGAAAAAAAATCGAATCCAGATGCAAAACATCAAAACAACGCTCGAAAAGAAACGAGTGACTGGCTCCAGAATCAAACAAAACACGACAGGGCTGATCAAAAATATAAATCATACCTGTCACCATATCCGGAGCATCTCGAGCCTCTTACTGACTCAGACTGTACACTCGTGGCTGAACTGGAGCTGCAGCTGAAGCTACAGAACTAGGCTCCCTCTGACTAGCAGTTGGTGGTTTCCGTGGCACAGAACTCGAACCACCACCTCTACCAGATCCCTCAGTCACAGGGCGTGGAGGAACAGTCCTCGGTCTTCCTGCTGAACCGGCAGGTCTAACAAAGCTCTCAGTTCGGAACTCAGTTCGTCGATCAAATCCAGCATGTGGACACTCTGCAATCCGATGTCCTGGCTGACCACATCTGAAACACTGACCAGTCATACTGTAGCACTGGCCAAAATGTCATCATCCACAACTCTAGCACACAGGTGCCCCACTGACAGATCCAGAGCTAGTCGTACTGGTCACAGTACCATAAAATCCTGACTGTCCGCTCCTCCGGGAGTCTCTAGAACCAGAAACAACTCTCCTCTTGCCAGAGGAACTACTGCTCGAATCACCCCCAAACCTCTTCCTACTCGCAGTCCACCGCTGCTGAGTAGCCATCAGATCGTTCTCTATCAGACGAGCTCTCTCCACAAGCTCAGAAAAATCAGAAATGTGAAATGGTACCAGGGGCTGCCTCAGACTGTCTCGTAGTCCCCTCAGAAATCGATAGCACTTCTCAGTAGAAGTTCTCACCAGCTGTGGAGCATATCGAGCTAAGGCAGTAAACTCTGCCTCGTACTGTATCACCGTCTTGCTCCCTTGAACCAGCCTCAGAAAACTCTCCTACATCTGCTGCACGGCAGATGGGGGAACAAACCAAGATCGGAATACCACAGAAAACTTTTCCCAAGAGATCAAAGAGTTTAACCTGCCCTGAAACTTGGCCTTCTGCTGGCCTACCCACCAGTGCTCAGCTTCCCCATCTAACAGAAATACTGCCAAAGATACCTTCCTGTCTGACGGACACTGCATGCCGTCAAAAGTCTTCTCTATCCTTCTCAGCCACTCCTCAGCTGCTCTGGGCTCAACAGCGCCCTCAAACCTCGGTGGTTTCAATCTCAGAAACATCTGCAGATGTCTATCAATATCCTCAGATCGAACAGTAGAGGCTCTACTGTGAGTCTCGCTCATCATCTGAGCAACCAATGTAGCAAACTGGGAAAGTACATCTGAACCAACCACTGGGGCTATACTCCCCACTGGTGCTGCCTGACTAGCACTCTGACCGTCTGTCATATTGGGGTCTGACATATCCATACAGAAAATCCAGAAAATCCAGAAAACTAGTCACAAAATCCACACAATAAAAATCCGTACAACCAAAACTACCCCAGACAGACTCAGATCACTTCCTATAGCTCTATTTTACAATCCAAATTCCAAAACTATTGCTCTGATACCACCAAAAGCTTGTCACGACCGAACCCGACCGGGACGGATCCCGCTCGCATCAGGTCGTGGCCAAACTCAAACTGACTGAACTGATTCCATGATCTGGCTTTGGAATTTGTTTCAGAACTTTCTTCCAAACATTTACACACAGAAACAGACACACAGAGCTACTATAAGCATCAAAATTCAACGGAATCGATCAACTATCTATCTTCCTCAAAGGAATCATATACAAATACAGCTCATGGCTTTCAGACAGAAATAAAAACAGAACAGAAAAGCCATGACTGTACAAAAATCAAAAGTACAAAATATCTATAACAGATTAGACTCTAAACTTCTACTCCTGGACTTCCTTCCCTTTCCCAGAACCTGAAAACCACACAGAAAACAAGGATGAGCTACAACAGCTCAGCAAGACATCAAACCTCCAATCAAAATCCTCAGAGTTCACATCAAACACATCAGACAGAAATTCATACAAAAATCAGATCAACAGAATAGAACAAAATAGAACAAATCAAATCAGAACAGAACAGACAGAACAGAACAGAGTAAATATCAAATCAGAACTGAATCATATATCAAATCAGAACATATAGAATCGTACATAAATCAGAATCAGATCATATAAGAACAGGACAGAAACACATCACATCAGAGCTGACAGAACGTACAGAAATCAGAAATTAGAGTAAATCAGAGTAGATCAGAATCGTATCAGAATCATATCGAAATCGTATCGGAACATATCAATTCAGAATATATCATAAGTCAAAACATATCCCCTGACACTGACAGAATCTCAACGGATTCTGGCCCCTTATGCCTCCCTTCCCAGACACTGACAGAATCTCTCGGATTCTGGCCCCTTATGCCTCCCTTTGTGCTCTTGGCACCAGAACAGATGTGCTTATAGCACCAGAATAGAACTTGTCATCGGATCCAGAACTTGTTTTCAAAAACAGATTTCAGAGCTCATTTCAGATTTTCCCTGACACAGATAGGATCACACAGGACCCTTACCCCTTATAACTCCCTTTTCATAGCACACAATCATATCATATCATTTCAGAATAAATCCGGATAATTTCAGAAATCGTACGAAAATCCGGCGGCATAACGGCAGTATACGGAATTTACACAAAATTCACCAAAATAGAATTTTATCAAATTACCACAGAACATTCACAACAATATTATAAGACTTTTATTCTACTGCCACAATATTTTCAGACATCGTGAAAATTTACGATCAACAGAAAACACCGCCAAATCAAAATTACCCGGTCAAAATTCTCCAGAAAATAATCAAAACATGCACACTCGGCACCTCAGAAACATATCAAAAGTTACACGGTAAAAACTGAACCAATCGGAAAATACAGACGAAATTCGCTAACGGAAACGAAATCCGGACAGAAAACTTGTTCAAACTTCACCGTTGTTAAAATTGAGAAAGGCGGAATGTGCCTTACCTTGCGTACACCACTTTCTTGAACTGTCTCGTCGGACGAAAGCGGCCCAGCGTTGTCCAAAAATCAACTTTTCCAATTTTCTCCTCGTCCTTCTCTCTCCTCAGAGATCAGATATTTTAATTTTGATTTTCTCTCTCTTCAAAATGAGCTGATTTCAGCTAAATAATGCACTGATCGGCCCGGCCGATCGCACGATCGTCCTGGACGATCTGAACAAAATTCTATCAGCCTGGGACGATTTCTCAGGACGATAATTAATTTTCTTGGACGATAAAAACCCTACTCTCTGACTTGTGCCATGCTCTGATCGTCCCGGGACGATCCCAGATCGGCCCGGACGATGCCTACAGGAAAATTTTCCTGTAACTTCTGTACAGATTCTGGAACAAATTTATAACTGATCGTTCCGGGACGATCCAGAATTGGCCCGGACAATTTGAGCAAAACTACTGTTACAACTTGATAGCAATCACAAGTCTTTACTTGATGAATTTGATGAGTTAAATAAAATGAACTCTAATTTAATTGATGAGCATGATTTACCAAAAACAAATCTCAATGCTTTTAAAAATTAACCAATATTGCATGCATCACATAATGTTAAAAAGAGATATCATCACCCAAATAGATTAGTAATTCCTTTTCTTGGAGTTAGATATTTTTCATGTGACATGCAAGGAAACATTTCACACACTTGTACTATTCACCAAAGTACACATTGGGTATAGAGATCAAAATTGCATGTTACACAACATAGCACAAATACATTGCATTCTTCTTTTCATAAGAAGGGACCCAAACCTATTTGGGTTCCTAAATCCGACATTTGATATTTTGTAGACAAACTCTCACAAAAGGCCTCGTGAGAGCATGTGGTACCTGGATAGCAGATGCTCATGACATATAACTTGAGATGCTAATTAATTTATTTTACTAGAGACCATGATAGGAGGCAAGGTTACTCTTCGAGATAACACCACCAAGAAAGTGGTGGGCTCAGGTATAATAAGAAATTCCAAGAATTTTTTGATTGAAAATGTTTTGCTTGTAGATGATCTAAAACACAACTTGTTCAGCATTTGTCAGCTTTGCGGTAAGGGCTTCATTATAAAATTCTTGCATTATAAGCTTAAATAACTACACTATTTTACAGGGAAAGCAGATCAATAATATTTACATGCTTGATTTAAATAATATTGAATGTGTTGTTTCATTTTGCTTAAAAATTGTTGCTGATGATTCTTGCTTATGGCACATGAGATTATGTCATGCTAATATGAAAACCCTTAGGAGAGTAACCTAGAAAGATCTAGTTAGAGGTGTCCCCAAGATTAATTTCTTTAAAGACCACCTTTGTAATGCCTACCAACTAGAAAAGCAAATCCAATCCTCTTTTCACTTCATTAAGGACATTAGCACCTCTAGACCTTTACAAGGATTTTTTTGGACCCATTAGCACTGCCAGCTTGGGAGGGAAAGTGTATAGATTTGTGATCTTTGATGACTACTTTAGGTTCACTTGGATTAAATTTTTGTCACATAAAAATGTGTCTTTTGATGAGTCTAGATCCTTCTCTACTTGGGTTCAGAAAAAGTTAGGTTGTGAGATCTTGACCATCCATAGTGATCATGGGGGGGAGTTTGAAAATGAAAGATTTAGAGACTTTTGTGAGGATAAAGGAATTAGTCACAACTTCTCAGCTCCTAGGACCCCTCAGCTGAACGTGATAGCTGAAAGAAACAACACGACCTTAGTTGAGGCTGCTAGAGCCATGCTTGCTGAGTATTCACTTCCAAAATACTTTTGGGCTGAAGCGGTAAACACAACTTGTTATGTGTTGAATATGGTGAATGTTATAGCCAAACTTGATAATACACCCTATGAGATCATTAAGGGTAGAACACCAAACCTCTCCCACCTCCATGTGTTTGGTTGTAAGGTTTTTATTCATAATAATTGAACGTCACACTTAGGAAAATTTGACCCAAAATGTGATGAAGAGCTGTTCTTAGGCTACTCAAGTGTTGGGAAATCCTTTAGGGTGTTTAATTAAAGGACATTGCTGGTGAAGGATACTACACATGTAGTACTTGATGAATCTGATCCTCAGGAGTCTAGAATTGAGGATGAAGATTGTGTTAAAGGAGTTGAAATTTTGGAGAAGAGAGTAGAAGGAATAGAAGAGATTACCCAAGGAGTTGAAAATTTGAATCTAGAGGAAAGGGTTGATCCTACACACACTTTGCTTAGGGATTGGAGATATTCCTTAAGTCATCCTAAAGAACTGATCTTAAGAGACCCCTCTGAAGGAGTTAAGACTAGGCATGGACTTAGGAAGGAAGTGAACCACTCTACCTTTATCTCAATGACTGAGCCCACCAATATAAATCAAGCCTTATCTGATGAGTTTTCGGTCTTTTTTATGTAAGAGGAATTAAACCAATTTGCTAAGAATGATGTTTGGGAGCTTGTAGAAAAACTAAAGGGACAAAGTGTAGTTGGAACCAAATGGATCTTTAAGAATAAGATGAATGATTCTGGTGTGGTGGTAAGGAATAAGGAAAGATTGGTTGCTAAGAGGTACAACCAAATAGAAGGAATTGATTTTGAGGAAACCTTTACCCCTGTATCTTGATTGGAAGCCATTAGAGTGCTACTAACCTTTGTATGTTATAAGGGATTTAAGCTTTACCAAATGGATGTGAAGAGTGTCTTTTTAAATGGGGTAATAAAAGAGGATGTGTTTGTAGAACAACCCCTAGGTTTTGAGAGTTTCCAATTTCTAAATCATGTTTTCAAATTAAAAAAGGCCTTATATGGTTTAAAACAGGCACCAAGAGCTTGGTATGAGAGGCTTAGCACATTTTTACTAAAGAAGGATTTTGTTAAGGGAAGTGTAGACACCACCATTTTTCTAAAGAAAGTAGGAGATGAGTTACTCATTGTTCAGATCTGTGTTTATGATATACTTTTTGGATCTTCTGTTAAAAAGCTATGTAATGATTTTTCTAAAATAATGAGTAAAGAATTTGAGATGAGTATGATGGGAGAGTTTTCCTACTTTTTGGGATTTAGCATAAGACAATTGTATGATAGAAACTTTATAAGTCAATCAAAGTACATTAAAGATATCTTGAAGAAATATGAAATTGATAAAGCCAAGCCATTAAATACTCCCATAATTTCTAATATTCAGTTGGATAAAGATATAAGTGGAAAATCTGTTGATCAAAAGAAATATACAGGGATGATAGGATCTTTACTTTACCTGACTACTAGTTGACTTGATATAATATTTAGTGTTTTTCTCTATGCTAGATTTCAAGCTGATCCTAAAGAATCCCACTAGATTATAGTTAAAAGAATTTTTAGATATCTTTTGGGGACCCAAAACTTAGGAATCTGGTATCGTAGGCACAACACTTCTTTTGAGATTATTAGATATTTTGATTCTTATTTTGTAGGATGTAGGGTGGATAGAAAGAGTACTTTTAGAACTTTATAATGCATTGGGCAATCTTTAGTCTCCTGGTCTAATAGAAAACAAAACTTTATTGCACTTTCCACTACTGAAGCTGAGTACATTACCTTAGAAAGTTGTGTGGTCCAAGTCCTTTGGTTGAAGCAACAAATTCTAGATTTAGGATTACCTATAGGCACAATTTCATTCCTTTGTGATAACACTAGTGCCATTCGCATCTCTAATAATCCTATTCAACATTCAAGAACCAAACATATTGACATAAGGTATCACTTTATTAGAGACCAGGTGACAAAAGGAGACATTGAGATACACCATATGATAACTGAGAATCAATTGGCTGACATCTTTACCAAACCACTGGCTTTTAACACTTTCAGCACCTTAAGGACCATATTGGGTGTGATTGACTTAAATGTATGAACTTGTTTTTGAAAACTTATATTTTATTGTCTTTTTATTTTATTTCATTTTGCTTACTAGTTTTTGTTTCTCTTTTTTTTTAGTTTTTTTTTTATGGTCACTACTAAAATGATATTTTATACCATGCTTTTTCTTTTTTTTAAAATTTGTAGTACATGTTTTACATCTCTTATTCTGTTAAAGGAAAAAAACACCATTGATTGTGTCTCTTTCTCTACCCTATTTTTGGTGAAATTTTCTTTTCTAAACAAAAGTCTATCTCAAATTAACAACTGGACTTTGCGATTGAAATCTTTTCTACCTTTCCACAGTAATCTAGCTTATACATATAATGATCAAAGTTTTTATATCACTTCAAGATTTCTCGTTATCCTATCATTGCATTTATCATATGATTTTTTTATTCTACTTTATAATTTGTTCTTTTCTATATTAGAGAGTGAGTTCTTCTTCTCTAATATCTACAAGATACCCTCACAACTGAGATTTTTTAAGAATTTTTTAAAAGAAATATAGCTTGCAAAAAAAAAGTGGTCAATGATGCCAAAACAAAAGATGCGCAATGATGCCAATTTGAAAGGTTACACAAATTGTATCAAAAATAAAAATATGCGCAAAGTGCGTCATTCAAATTGACAAAAGCAAGTTCTCTTCTCATTTCAAAACTTTTAAAACTTAAAAGTATTCATGTATCACTTGAAATTTATAAAGGCTTGATTTTGAATTTTCACGATTGTGACAAATTACTTTTATACATTATTCTATAAGTTTTTTTTTTCTAAAACCATGTTTTGAACTGATCTCTTTCTATTATCCAATTAATTTTTCTGAGTTAGGTCTTTTGATTACAAAAGATGGTTTTTCCCTAAGAGAAGACCTAGCTAAGAGTTAACAGGATCAGATATTTTACTGTCTTTTTTCGATTTTGACATTGTTAACTCATTGGTCTCACAAATCTTTAAAATCAATGACATGGAGACTATGTCATATTCATGATTTGTTAAAAAAAACAAAAACAAAAAAAAAACTTGCTTGCTTCATTCTTTTTTTAGTCTTGTTTTTTGTCTTTTCCACTTCCTTATTTTTTGTGATATCAAAAGGGGAAGTAGTGTTTGTAGAAATTTTTTCATTTAGATTTGATTATTTACCATCATCAAAAAGGGGGAGATTGTTGTGAATTTATTTTTTCAAGGAATATGATTTTGAAGATAGGAAATAATTCTGTTTCTCTACGACTGCCTTGCCTACTAACCTTTTAGGTCCACAAAAATCAGACTACAATTTAAACCGGCTCGAGATTAGGTAGACTAGGTCTAAGTTAGTTTGTAACTTTTTTTTTCTTTCTTGAGTCTATTGTAATAGAAGTGGTTCCTGATGCTAAGTAACCTTGCACACACACACTTTGGGAGAATTTCTAACTATTTTATGGAGTTTACTATTTTTGGTAACATAGTCCGGGATGATCCATAAATCATCCTAGAATATCTGTTCAAAAATAGAAAACCTAATTAGGGCATCCTGGTTAAGGCAGTTATTATTAAGCACATCGTTCTGGATGATATTTGTATAGGCCGGGATGATAGGCTTAAATCAGAAAGAATCAGCTGCCATATTTATTTAGGAATTAGTTATTTTTGGACATCATTATGGACAATGCAGAATAATTATGTCTAAATTAATCTAATAACTAAGAAAAGTAATTAAGATTTGATTGCTCGATCACATCATCTTGGATGGTCGTAGGATCGCCTGGGATGATACATTGAACGAT